>NKCI01000007.1:0-491082 GCA_003946985.1 Fusarium duplospermum | reverse complement strand
TGTCAGACAATTGGCTCCACAGGGATCATTGATGGCACCAGTCAATTGATGAGAATTATCTAAAGAGCAAGAACGTCTCGAGAGAATGCACCGTGACGATCTGTTGAAAATGATTAGATGGAACTGTTGCCCCCAGATTAAACCGTCAAGTCCTAGACTTGCATCTAGGACTTCTAGGACTTGAGTCCTAGAAGGATGGCTCAAAGATAAAAGGCCCTTCAGGACCTTTGATTGAGAGAATAATGAATAACCCCTTTTACACCTAAAATCTGACAATTATATCCCAATGCTAATACAGTGAACCTTTTTTGGTCTTCCTGCTTCCTGCATTTAAAGACTCATACCTGAATACATCATAAAAGGTTAAACAAACTCTCTTCTTTGATCTATATATGAGAAATAAGATAGAATTATCCCTTTCTATCTTCTTAACATGTCTTTAATTTCTCAACGCGATCTCGAGAACCACGATCGATCTGTTGTATAACTCTGAGAATGCTATCCGCTACCGCTAGGTTTAGGAACCGGCACTGTCTCCCTCGTCCCCTCTCTCCACCAGCGAGAGATCATCTGAACGGGAATACGGAATTGTCCTTATTTCGCGATATCGACATATCAAGGTCTGCCAAGGAGCAGATCACCAAGCCAGGCAACTACATTAACTCACTAAAGATTAAGATATTTAGACAGTAGCATATGAACTAGCTCGCAGACACCGGATGACTGAGGCATAACACAAACTTGAAGCGATTGGCAATGAATTGAGAAGGGAAAGAGGCAAAGAGCCATGCCCATAGCCTAAGTTCTAATCTAACCTTGAACTAAAGAACACTAATAACTGATATCAGGCTAAATGGCGACCCGCATGTGCCTTGGTCTGTTGTCGGGGCCGTGATAGCTATGCTCGCCATCGAACCTTTCATATTTGGTCAGAGTAGCCATGAAGCGATCCGAGCCCTCTGCCATGTCCAATACTGTATGGAATCCGCTCCCGCATCCCTTTTACGTCTCTGAATGCGAGCGGGCCCTACGTGGCCTAACCTATGTATCCCTTAGTAGCCCTGAGCCTTTCCCACCCCTGCCCGCAACTGGTAAACTAAGCACCCGTAGCGAATTAACGCCCCAGTACCACCATGGCCTGGTCATAATTATTAGCGAGCTGCACAGGGAAGCGAGTGCGGTACGTACATTGCTTCCAATTTTCAGTCATGATCCCGTAGCATGAGTCTTTGGAAACAACCCCCAACGGCGAAAAGACATCTTGGTCAGGCCCGTCGCAGCCGGATTCCCAATAAACAGAATACTCGTACAACACCTTGTTGTGACGACCTATCCCGATCAGGCGACGATCTCCCTTGCCTATCGATAACGACGAGTGGCTGTTGCACCATTCATTGGCCGTCTCACTTACACCTTCCTCACTAGCGCTTTCATAATTCTCTGCAAAGGAACTAGGAGTGCAAACTCGAGCATGGATCTGTTTATTCGGGTTAGTCGTCGTAGTTGTCGCCGCCGTGCTTGTCAATGCAAGAGTGCTCGTATGCTTCGTTTTCGTGGTTAGCGTAGTTGGTAGCCTCTTAGATGATGTCCCTGTGCCTTGGCTTGAAGCTGTGGTGACTGTGGTCGATGACGCTTCGCCTCCTATCGTCCCTATCTTAGATGGCTGTGCTGTTCCCCCGTCCCCTGTACTCGCTGTCAAGGTAACTGATAGAGCCGTTGATGGTATGCTTATAGCAGGCGAGCTGGAGGAAGACGTTGCTCCGCTCTTCTCTTCTGTCTCAGTGCCCATGGAAGGTCTATTATCGGTCGTTAGGGCGGACGAAGAGCCCGTTGACTCTTTTGTCCCGCGGCTCGTCGTCGTGGCGGCCTTGTCGGAGACGGCAGGTATATCAGAGGACGTTATTGTTGCCGTCTCGGTCGAGCTTTCTGGCTTCTCTGACGTATAGGTGCTTTTGGGCGGCGTGGAAGGACTACTCGTCGGCTCAGAACTGGAAGAGTCCGTTGTAGACTGCGCTGTTGTCGACAAAGATCTAGTCTTGGCCTGATGTGCGCTAGAGCCTCGTGAAGAATGCTGGGATACGCTGGGGGTGGGGGTTGAGCTGGTGGTTATGGCCTGGGACTTCAGTGCCGCAGGAGATGAGGCCGCCGGCGTTGTGGTCGCCGATAGCTGGAGGGTTGGTGGACAGCCCGTCAACCAAGCGGCCGAGTACTTGGGTTGCTCATAGGGCACAGTATACAATTTGTTTGGGAAAATATTATCTATATTCTCCTTGGGATTCAAACGTTCCACATCCTCACGACTGATGCCCAGCTCGTTGATCACTAGACCGAAATATTCCCCCGACTTTGGGGTCCAATGCCCGTACTGAAACGAGCAAGCACGGACGAAGGAGAAATACGTGAAGATGTAGAATAGTATCATGATTTTGTCTTCTTCAGGAGTCCATGGGGCAGCCAGGCTACCGAGATACTTATATAGCGGGCATGAACAGGCAGCCAGCATAGCCATAAACAGACGCCTCGCCACAAGCTCACTGGGCCGCCAGCGGCAGTTCTGGTTGTATATGGCTGTCATCGGCATTACCGGCGATTCCTTTTACCTCTACTGCGCCTGGGGTCCCTTACAGCCGCAATAATAATCATCCCCTCGAATGGGCCTGGCGGGCCAGCCGTGTGTGGCCCTTGAGGTTGGGGGAGACACCAGAATCGGCTGAAGCCATGAGGCTCACTCCTTAGCCGACACTGGGGCTCGACACGCTGACCGGCCAACAACAGCTTCTCTGTTCAAGGACTCGAATAAGCAGGGTGGGTGGCTTTGGGGCAACCCAACGGAAATGATAGCCGTACTACAACCGAAGTTTGCAACAAAGAAATATGCCCATTGATTTTAATATGATATACAGTATTGAGCACTTGCAGCTTCCTCTCCTCCAATAACCCTTGTAAAGAGAAGATGGCTCCCCATGTCAAGCACATGTACACATGAACACTGTGTACACGCTTGTGTATGACTGCAGCGTGCATGTCGATGTACTTACTGGATGACCTTTCAGTGGCAGTACATATGATTCATACTGCCAGCCTGTCTCCACTTCCCCGGATTCGCGCTCCAGACCTCCAGGCAGCAGCGGTACTTCCGAGTATCTTATTTGGTCGGCCAGAAATTGCCTACGTACCCAAAAGAAGGCCTAATTCAGACAAAACATCTACTCATGAGGTAGAGCCATGTACTTAGATGACCCCACCCTAGACTTTACAAAGAGCATTTTGTTTTGGAGAGGTAGGTGCAAGTGCTCAATACTGTATAGATCTCAGAAAGGAAGGCTTGGCTGATTGGATGACTGAGCTCGTGGTTATTTGGCTTACAAGCTATGTACTGTCTGTTTCTATAGAAGTCAACTGAAGGCGTACGCTTGGATTTTGAGATAGCCTGACACAAGTCATCTAGCTTGTAGCCCCTGACGCTCCCCCCGACATCGGATGAAAGGCTGTTGGCCTGTTCAATGAACTACCTACACGAGCTGGTGAGAAAGAGTCAATTATTGCCTTGTTGATTCACTATCAAAACGGTCGGGTAAGGAATGTCGGTCAAATGTGGTTGGTTAAGCTTGTAGGTCGCTTGTGCGCCGAGGGAGTGTCATTGAAATTGTCAGCAGATGTGAGGATTGGTGCAAACGTGGACTCGCACTATTCTGGAGAGAAATTTCTATCTTCCCAAGACTACAGGCTCTCAACACAATGTCTACCAGCACAATGCCTACGAGAACCACAATCAATCAGGGAAAAACGGTCACTCGGCCGTACAACGTTGACGCAGCTGCCAAGTACAGGGACCAACCACCTCTCCCTTCTACCTCTTTGAATAAAAGGAACGTCAAATCAAGCACAATACAGAATTCCTCTCTATTCAAAATAGAGATGCGATAATCAGGCTCCATGAGCAGTGGGCCGTGCTCGACTATATAATCCGTTCGCCCCGATAAACTTTCACTTTCCTCTTTCTCACTCTTTTCACTAGAAAAGCCATCCCTTTCGGCCGCCGTAGACTACCTTTGTAGACTACATGACTTTTTACCTAATAGGCACACCAATCTAACAAGGCCGCGAAGCCAAGCTACTGGATAAGATCATTTAAAAAGTCGTGGTAAATACTTCTCTATGCCCATACAATATTAACCATCACTCCTCACGACACCCCTGCCAAGCGCTTTACATCTCCTGTAAAGTTGGCTTCTCATAGAAACACCTCTTGTGGTGCAAATGTGATCACTTAAGTGGCATACATATGAGAGAGAGATATCATCTCCCCCATCTCGAGAGACAGCCTCCATATGCGGCTAAGAAGATAAATAATTCTCTAGCACTGTATGAGAAATACATCGTATTTAGGCAGGTGGAAATATAGGGCAGAAATGCTCCACGGTAATTGGTCAGAAGGGGAAATAAAATACAGCTCTGGCGTGCATTCTCGAGTAGCGAAGACCACCACAAAGGGGCGTAGAATGTCGACTCAAAAATAGTGTATTGTAATAACTTAGGCGAAGTCTATCTTTGCGAGCACTCTGTACTCTACAAAATCGTCGCCATTGATGGTAATACTATTCCCCTGTGACACCAACATGCCGCTGAGGTGCCCATTTTCCCGGCGAGTATATTCAACACCGCCGTAGCTCTTAATGTCTTCAGGCTTGCAATGTCCATTTTTGTTTTGTTCTGGCTTAGTATTTCCCTTAAATCCATGACGGGATTTATGTCTCGAGTTTCCAGATTCCAGTAGTGAATCTGACGCAATTTCACGGTGTCTACTGGAGGCCTTGATGCCACTTGGAACCCTATGCTCCCACTCGCTGATATGCTTCACAGACTGTCCGCGACCGCAAAAATGATCATCGATATGGTCACATCGCTTAGTCCATGCTTTCTCCAGATCGTTGATGTCGCTGATCTCGATCACCTCGATGCAAAAGCCGCACCAGAATTTATTGTCGCGATTGCAGTCTTTCTCAACCTGGCAATGCTGACGCCTCTCGTGTCTCTTCCAGTCATTCTTGCTACCAAAGTTTATTTGACAGTTGAAGAATGTGCAACTCCATGGCTTTGCATGTCTCTTCAGATGTTTCCTAAGAGTGCGTGTAAGTAGAGCAAAGGGGGGCTTGTTGGAGCTGGGCAGTGCCTACTTGAGCATGCATTTTCTGGAAAATTTCTTCTGGCAAACTGTACATCCATGCATTTGCTTTCGGCTTGTACTAAATAGCACATTTTGTGTTGAGGCATCACTCTTAGATCCTGCACAGTAATCTTTCAGGTGGCCTTTAGTGCGGTGTTTGGGTGTCCTATCGACGATCTGTTTCGGAGACTCTAGGGGCATTGCTTCGGTGCTGCCTCGCATTTCAGATCCAGAAGATTCATTGCCGGCTCTAGGGAATTTCTGTTGGATCGGGTTCGATGCTTGCCAACGAGTAGAGGGGATGGAAAGACCGTCTAGATCGCATAATGGAGGTTCACTAGAACCGGTGAGCACGAACTAGGGAGATGGGCTAGGAGGCTTCAACATACTGACAATCATACATACTGAGATCGTCATCAGCATCATACTTTTTTCCATGAATTCGAAGCAGGTGCTGGCGGAAGTTATCGGCTCTTGACCAGGCCTTGTGCTCCATCGTACAGCCGTTAAAATTGCACTTGTACAGGCAACCTCCGACTGAGAAATCCTTATGGACACCCCTTCTGTGCCTGTCGAGGTCCCCCTGAGAGGGGAAGCCTTTTCCCCGCAGGCATCCCTCCACAGTACATGTGAATGGTAGGATATGCCTGAGCATATGGCTTCTAAGGACGTTTAGCGAGCCAGTCTCTGGGGTGTAGTGCGATGGTCATTTGACTGACCTTAGCCTCGACTTGGACGAGTTGTATTTCCCGCATTGATCACAGCGGTGGCTGTTCGAATGCTCGTGGAAGGGAATTTGGGGTTCCATGATGAAATTCTCCCCTAGTCCAAGTCAGACGACTAGAGCTTGACGGATGCTAAGATGCGCAGGCCGATCTTGGAAATTAGGTCTATGGCCCAGTCGATTGAAAGATTTGGAGGATACACCGCGGTCTAGATACCGTCATCCAATAGCAACTGTATTTCGTTGTTGGGGCTGACGGCCTCTCGCGGACTTGTCACGGCAAATGACAATCAAGAGGATATACTGGGTGACTAGATGGAGGTGTTAGCTTTATGACACTTGATGGAAATCATGTTACAAACAGCCCATACCGATACGAGGAACCGAGAAACGAAGAACAAGAATATTCTAATATTCAACCCCTGCTCTAGGACGAGAAATTCACGCACGAGAATGGGCGATTGGGGTCGTGGAAGGCGATCAAGAATAAGAAGGCAGAAGGCGGTTAGTTACTTATAGTTCTATATCAGAGTCAGCCTGAGAGCTTGACTATGGGGTCCCTGTGGGGCCCAAGCAGAAGCTTAGAAAGCATTGATGGGTATTAGATGCGTGGTGTTAAGATGGATCCCTGTATGAGGCAAGGGAAGTCCGATGAGACCAGGAGAGGCGATTCAGTGGGGGTGTAGTGAAAGAAGTTTCCGAACTTGAACATGTATGTGCGACTCTAGGAAGTGTCTGACAATTAGCCGATGGGGAAGGGAGGATGGCGTATATGGTAGTGGGACGATCGTAGTATTCCCAAAGGATAACCCGGTCGTGCTGAGTTTGCGTTGGCAGGGGATCAGTTGAGTACTCTGAGGCAGCGGGTGTAAGTCACGTCTAGTAATGTGCTGGAGGTGTTGAGTATAACCAAGTTATATTAATATCTAGCGTAGCTGATACAGAAAAAAGTGCTAATGAGTGATTTTTTTGAGGGTATTTGGGCTGGTTCACGGTGAGTTGTGAGTCCTGTGGTGATACTCACGGTACGTACCCGCCCAGAGCGTGAGTCGTTAGTTAATTGAAGGATCTTGTGGATCGCACATGATCCCGGCGGTTTTCCATAGCCAGTGCCGTGACGGGCCTGCTGGCTCACCCCAGGGATCTGAATTCGAAGGACCTACGATTCCTAAGCTAAGTGATATGCAACCGTAACTGTATTACCTTGATGCCTGATAGCGCCTTGTAGGAAGAGCACTAGCGTAAAACTTCGCGTAGACCTACTGCTAGTTTTGCGGTACTAAAAACGTCGATGCTGGCATATTCTAAGAAGTATCTATCGCAACTAAATTTTAGATTGGTGCCTTCCTGTGAGCACCCAACGCTAAAGTTGTCATCAGCTATTGGATAAACCAGAGACATAGCAAAGGCCTTATACATTCACCATGCAGTACCATTTTCATATTCATAACATCCGCTCAAGGCAAGATGATTGCTAGCGTCACCTTTTATGAGCTGTATTACCTGCCGTCCGGCCTTCATGATGACTCCAGTTGCTCGATGTCCTGTGGTAGTAGGGACATTCACTCCATTATCCATGCCGGGTCCTGGATTAAAAGCTAGGCAGTGGAAGTGGCAAAGCGATGTACTAAGGACCTAGACTAACTTATAAAATCTTACCCTCCTTCGGCTTCGATATCTCCACATCGTTTTGTCCTTTTCGCCAGCCCAAACTTCTGCCCATTGTAACCGTTGCTTTGTTGTTTCTTTTCATATAGGTATCGGCTGCACAGCCCTTCATTTGTGAACGTAGAATGTGCAGACAGCTCGCTTGATTTTTACACACAATATTTGACCACCCAACGCATCACCTAACGCATCATACGAAGGGTGACGGGCCGGATTACGCGGTGTCAGGTTTTGTTCGCAAACTTTTGGACCCGAATCTTCGTTGTAGCTTTGAAAACCCAATCATTGTCCAGCATTTTGGGCAACCTTCTCGTGGTCATGGCACTGTGATTGGCTACGAAGTTAAAAGCTTGTTCGCTGCCAGAGGGGACTGACCCTGTAGGGCAAGGACGCAACGGATCCTGGGTGGGCTCCTACGTACTGTCGTCTATCTTCAGAATCACCCGCCCAGCTTGACAAATGATTCGGGGGTTCTCCGTAGTGCAGTCGGAGGTTTGGTGACATCAGCTCAGCCAGCGTCTTCCTCCTACGGCTTGCATGTAATGAGGGCCTCTGAACAGGGCAGGAGGCTGGCCCCTGTGCTCGGCGGCGGCGGCAATATTGTACGGCCGACTGAGTGCTATTTCCTAGTTGATTGTTGTTCTCAGTATTGTGCTGAGAAAAATGCAGAAATCATTTGAAGCTGAAAAGGGGTAATTCTCTATTCTTTCTCATACGGCGCATGGATTGGTATTGGGCGAAAGAAGTTTTTTCCAAGTCTCTTTATCCTACCTAAAAATTACTTTCTCAATTTTTAACCACCAAAGTCCCCTAGGAACGCGACCACAACAACTAAAGCTAAATGCAGCACCTAAGCCTACCAACTGCCTAAGAGTTGATTCATTCGGTTCATTCATGAATTCGGACTGTTCAGCCCACTGATCACCTTGCTTTTGGGCGACTCGACTATGGCAACTGTCAATCTGTGATCGATTGAGCCACGGCCAATAGAGTAAAGTGGATTGTTTTGGAAGAGGAGGCAAGAGGCAGACGCTGTTCTGAGGTCTCGACCCAAAAATGCAACCGGTATAAAGCCTGTGAATTGCCACGAGCCCTATTCTGATCCTCACTTAAAATCTTCCCCCTCATGACCTCTATTTGTGATCATTGGGGTTCTTTTGTGTGGTCAAATACAGGGTACGATCTTTTGGCTCAGTTAACCCATCAAGGGCCAGGCTTCGACGTTGATAAAGAACACAATATTCACGCGTCGTTACATCACATCCCAAAGCTAATATAATAGCCTTTTTTTTAACCTTCTACTTCCTACAGTAGAAGACGCATACCTAGCTGCGTGATCATGAAAGGTTAAATCTTTCATGGGGCATCTGACTGCTCTAACCTCCGTACGAGAAATCAGATGATTGTCCCTTTCCACCTTGTCAAGACTACAGCCTCTCAATGCAATGTATGCCGATCCAATGGCTAGAATCACAATCAATCAAGCAATAAGAGTCACTGGGCCGTACTGCGTTGCCCCCGCCGCCGATTATAAGCACTAGCTACCTCTTCCCCTTCCCTTGTTTAAATAAAAGAATTATTAGATTAAGAGCAATATAAAATGCCTCTCTATTTATTTTTAGGCTATGATAGTTAGGCCGCATAAGTAAAGGACCGTGCTCTAGGCAGTCTACTATATCGAGTTAGCCGTGGTGGGCCGCCGTAAGGGCGTTTCTCGTAGCATTAGAGAGGCTTCAACAAGCCCGTTACCTAATCAGGTAATTCTAATAGAATGATTATATTGAAACCAGCGGCCGCAGCCAAAACGGCCCTTGTTGTGTTACCACCCCTGATGTGTTATTTTGTTGTGTTATTGCAATCGTAACTCATAGCCTCATATCGTTGTACAAGCTTTCATCCCCACCCACCCCCCTAGTGACTCATCCATTTCCGCCATCAACCCAGCCACCCCCCAGCAGTCACTCTCTGAATCATCCACCCAGTCATCACAGGGTGTAAAACCGAACCTCTTCCAGATGCTCCAAGACCTGTTGGAGCCACTTGAGATGGCCCAGGCCCGCTGTTGGCTCATTCGTCAGAGCAGCCAAAAACGCGCTCTCTGTTGTTGTAGGCTCGCCGTGTTGTGCAAGCTTCTGGGCAAGGTTGTCGAGCAGGTGTTGTTCATCTCGTATGAGTTGCTCTTCCTGTGCGTGCAACGCATTCTTGTATAGAAGCAGCAGGACACTGCAGTTGAAAGACATGAGCGAGGCTCTTTGACGATTGCTGAGCTTCATCGTGGCCGCCGGGAATCCGGGAAGGTTGAGAAGGTTCTTCTGCTTGAGCTCTCTTGAGTTGCTTGAGTCCCTCCTTGTCGTGCTTGTCAAACTTGGTGTGTTGAAGAAATCCGTTGCGGTATCGATTTGCGGCTTGGTTGCTTGGCGCAGCCTGTTGTAGATGGATTCTGTTGTTCATGTTGCTTGTCTCTTGTTCTTGGCCTTAGAGCCAGAACGAGGGGAGAGACAGCGCCCTATATCCATCTTGGAAGAAGCTTTGTTGAGGCTATCACGGCGTCATTTGTTACGGTTGTGAACCTTATTGAAAAGTCATTGTGTTATTGAAGACTTGGGTATAAGCTTCAGTTGTGTTATAGCTGTGTTATTTCCGTTGGGTTGCTCAGAGGCCTCCCCCCACCGCCCCTTCGAGCCCTTGACCAAGCACCGTTGTGGCTGATTGGGGGTTCGATCTAATTGCGTTTGCTGCCACCTGCTCATTAGCGCCTTTTTTTCTTGTATGGAATATTGGATTCGGCCCCGTTTCGGTCTTCAACGGGCCCCGTTTCGCGATCGCGGTTGAGAGCTAGAAATGAGAACGGGCCCCGTTTCGATATGGTCCTTCCCCCAGAACCAACACTCGCCTGGTCCAGGTCGATGTCGTGACCTAAGTGTATGCGTCATTGACTCTCTGGTGTCCTCCCAGTGGGTAGGTAGTCAAGGTGTAGCTTCCTGGGTAGTGGTCCAGCTCGCAGAGTCTTAAGTGAGTATCATAGGCCAGTCTCTCGTGGGAAAAGAGTGCCAGGAGGTTCGTAAGGCCGGAAAAGTATCTTTAGGGCGTCAAAATATATAGAGGGACTCTCAAATTCTCCACAGGCGTCAAAAGCCTATCCCAAGTCTCGGTGGTCGTCGCGGTGGTATCGTGGGGGAGAGGTTTAACCCAGAAATCCAGGTTTCGGGGCACAACTCAGCCAGGTGGGCCGAAAATCCAATTTTCCCAAAGTCTCGGGCTACAAATTGATTTTCTGGCGTGTCCAAGGGCGAGCGGTGAGCAAGTTTATGATGAGGTTGGTCGTGAATCAGTGACGCCGCCCTCATACAAAATTTTCAGGGCCTCTTTCAGAAATTCACGCCCGTCGTCGCGCCCAAGAACTTCGTCAGAATCTCCGATTCCAGAGGGCGCCAAGGTTACCCTCCAGTCTTCCCATCTCCCAGGCCTAAGGTAGGCGTCGAGATTCCCAGGTTGTGCCAGGCTTCCCTAATATACCACTGCTAGTTCTTCCACAGTTCCAGCGCCCCTCCCCGCAGCTGCCAGGGTCTCCCCGTTGTATATATCCCGTATCTCCCCCGTTATAGTGTGTGCTCCAGGAGTATGCCAGTTCGCCAGTGTCATACGTCCCGGTGCACTCTCTCGCTCCCCAGGGGCTTAGTACCCGTCACAGACTTCTCCAGGGTTCGTATCTAGTATATAGAGGTGTAGGGGGTGGTGCTCTCTTCTTTTCCGTTGAGAGCTTTCTCAAGGTCAATGTTGAGCTATTGAAAGATATCGATGGAATTCGGGTCCCGCAGTCCCCAAGGTACTTGTGTACCGCAGCACACTCAGCACTGCAGCACCGGCTCTCCTCTACTCTGGTCCCGCAGTCCCAGGTCTCTCAGGCATAACTCAATATAGGTATCTCATCCAGTCTGTACCGCAGCACAGGAGGTGTTGGCCGTATATCTTGTGACGTGGGGTTGGGAACGTTCTCGTTGAGGTTCTAGGGGGATCGTTCTCGTGATGTCCTAGAAGCGGGGTAAATCCATGGAGATGGTGGTACTCGTAGGGGAGAATCAGGTGAACCACAGTTCGTCGACGGGGAAGGATAAGATCGAGCAGACAGTTCCTCTATGTCATGTCGGGCATGGGAGAGGTTCTGGTGATAGGAAGTATGTGGTCGTCGCTCTTCTCGGTGGGGCTGTTGAGACTCTGGAGAGCCACCCTAAGATCTCGTCGAGGGCGTTGGACTTGGTGTTTGGGTTTTTCGCAGGTGAACACTTCGGAGGTAAGTCTGCGCGGTCGGTCTGGCCCACCAAGTTCGGGGGGCAGAAAGTTGCCCCGATGGTCAATCTCCTTCCGCTATCTCGGGTGCCGTGGAGAGAGTGAGGAGGGAGAATGAGGTAGACGGGATATGGTGTTTGGGTGGTCTTGGTCCCGGTCGCTGGTGAGTTCGGTGGCAGTGTGCAAGGAGGGCGTTCGTCGTCTTTCTCCCTGCTGGAAGCGAGACGCTCAAATCCACGGGCGCCAAACAGTAGGAGTTTGAACTAGTCCCAGTCTCATCACCATTGAAACTGGGTAGGCTGTAGGTTGGTCTGATGATGCTTGATTCCTCTAAGTTCACCTGTCCCGCCCGACAGCCACTTACGTGGTTGTGGCTGGGTCTAGGTGTGGCTAAGCTAATGATGTCATCAGTGGTTCCAACAGACCCGCTCCCCCACCACAGAGCTCTGGGATGCGATCGCCGAGCTCGAACAACGACAACAGCGTCTGGCGGGCGAATGGCAACAATTTACGGATCTCAGGGCCACAGCGGCTGGTTTACAAACCCGCCTCCGCGAGTCACAAGACACTCAAAGCCTACTGTCGTCGAGCAGCTTGGCCGCCCAGCAACGCCGAGGGGTATCACAACTCTCAGATGACCCGGGCCATCAGATCTACAACAAGTCCAATCGACATCAGCACCTTGCGAGAGAAATAAATGCAATGAGAGAATCTATTGCCGAGTTTCAACAGCAGGCGGACGCTGCATGGGAGGCGATCCAGCAACATCAAGAAGAGATTGCGCAATTACAGAGCCGTATTGAGGAGCTCCAAGCAGTCAGCGCTGATGATGAGCATGGCCCCAGGTGGGGTGAGGGCGCGGGCTACCGCGATGATGATGATGGTGATGAGGATAACCCAGAAGGTGGCTACAACAGTGGTTATGCCACAACTGGTTATGGATACCATGTTGGTACAGCGTGAATAGGTAGCCGGGTACTTGATCCAAACACATTCGTTATGTTCAACCTGATAGCATGCCCAAAGGTAGATCAAGGCAACTCAGCAAGAGATATATGGTTTTTAACACGATCAAGCCATCATGCCCAATGCCTTTCAACGCCAAAGTCAATATCAAAATATGCTCTGCAGATGCTTCTGCGCTCAACACTCTGCCTCAACGAACCTTCTTTCGCCGCGACGATAAAAGCAGCCTTCTCTCCATTCTGAAATCGGTGCAAACAACACCAACCAAGCACACCTATACACACGACAGCAGCCGCCATCATGAGGTGTGTTTTCCCACTCAACGACCTAAGCACGGCAGCGTTCCAGTACCGAATCGCGATGCAGTGCCCCCCTGAATCACTGACCCTATCGGGGGTTAGTCTCCAGCAGGCATCACGATACCTGAAGCATTCTGGCCTATTGAGGCTGCTGGACCCAAAGAGGTTCCTCGCAGTCTCTAGACCCCTGTCAGACCTTCAGAGGGTACACCTGGTCATCCTTGGCTGCTTCCTGCTCCTCCGAGAAGGAGCCTTTAGCAACAAGAGGGAAGAGGATTTCATCAAGGCGCAAAGAAATAGAGTCAAGCGCCTAGCCAGGCGGCTAAAGAGGAACAGATTGGGCGGCCAGGATAGATGTCGTGACGAATATAACGACTCTTGGCACTTATACGATGTAAATAATACACCGGGCCTCCTTCTCGGGCCGGCTTGTTTATTGACTCGCGCGTTTACTATTTATATGTATTATATGAGTAACGGTATAAACTTCCTCGACCTTTCTAATGACCTACTCGCCAATAGCACCTGGGATCATTGCTATTCACAATATATGACTACCGCATTAATAAATAATACCCTATTATACTCGCCCTATTATCTCCCTTCCTCTGCCCAATGCCTCTCTAACCGCGTAATCACCTGGCATAACCAGCTCGCCTGTATCCCTCCGCCCGCCTTCCCACCCCACTCTACTAATTCCCCTAACCACCTATGCATCCTGCTAATCTGTTCTTTGTCTGATACCTCGATCTTCTCCCCCATCATCTTCCTTATGTGATATTGCCACCACTCATCCCCCCCGCACCCGCTGTGCCACCATAATCCGGAATAATACCCCCTTGTACTGACACTTCCTTCCCCTTACCCTCCTAAACAACCTGCCGTCATCGCTTGCCGCCTCCCACTGCTCGCATATCCCCTGCGGCAACCCACACTCGAAACATGCTCGAATATTTTGCGAACCGCTTCTTTGTCATCATCTCCCCCCATACCATCTCTGCTGCCCTCCCTCATCCTCCTCTATATGTCTATCTCCCTCCTCGGACACGCCTCTGGCTCGTGATATACCTCCTCTGACCTCTCTATCTTGCATGCACCACAACACCCCGCCCACTCTGCCAACATATCCTCAAACATGCCCACCTCATCTGCCTCCTGCATCACCTGTACTCTCCGTTCTGCCTCGACTAGCATCGGGATATGATGCTATGATGTGCTGGAAATGTGTTCTTTAGCATAGTTGAAGTCGGGATAACCGATAGATGAGATCGTTCTGCCTCGACCTACCGTATTCACCGCTGACTCCTCTGATAATCCGCCTCTGCTGCTGCCTCTGCTAACCCCTCCTCCTCGCTGCCTAATCTATCTTATCTATCTCCACCTCCGCCAACTCTGCCATATCCCTTACCATCTGCTGCGTCCTCGACTCTATCTGCTGACTCAATCACGATCGCCGTATCACCACCACCGACTCGCTCTTCCGCCCATCTCGCCCCCCTCGCCCACTCTCCTGCACCAAACTGACCAACGCCCGCGGAATCCCGGCGTGGACCACCAACCGGATATTTAGATTATCTATCCCTATACCTAATGCATTTATCACCGCTATTTACCCTATTTCACCCCCCGTGCTGCCTATCTACTCTCTAACCCGCCGCGCCTTCTCCGCCGCGTTGCTAACTCCTCGCTAATATGCCATATATCCTAATCTTTCCGTAATCCCTTGTACCCTCTTTGATTATGCCGCCGTATATGATTACCTTACCCTGGCTATGTGCTGCCGTCTACCCACGGATAACCTTATATACCTGCTCCTCTATCTCCTCGTCTTCCTTATCCTCCTCCTCTCCCTCCCTATTGGCATTGACCCTGACCCTGACCCTGCTATCCGCCGCCTTCATCCTCCTCTAGCCCGTGTTGGCTGTTGCCCGTCTGCCCCTGGTCCCGCCCTTATCCTCGATCACGTCGACTTTGTACTGTATATTCGGCCGCGTCGTCGCCTCCCGGAACATCCGCACCCGCTCCAGTGTAAAACGCATCGCTTGGAAAAACGCCCTCTCCTGCGTCGGCTTCAACGTCGCTGTCAAACACACCACCGCCACCCCGAAATCCTGCAACGTCTGCCCCAACCGCCCGTTCTGCGGCCGGAATGTCCTGCTGTGCTGCAACGCCGTGACACTCGTCCACCACCACCCGGTCCAACTTCTCCTGCCCGTGCATCCGCTCTGCCAACGCCCGGAACACCTTGCTGACGGCCGACTCGGGCGTAACGAATACCAACGATGCCGCCCGCTTCACCCCGCCGCTCTTCCACACGTACGCGTCAATGCCTATCTTGGCGCACCGCACTGCCATGTCGTTCTCCAACGATACTAACGGCGTGACCACTACCGTCACCCCGTCCGGCGTGCAATATGTCGGCATCATGAACGTCAAACTCTTGCCGTCCCCCCAGGCGCAATGAAAAACACCGCCGGTCTGGCACCAAAATTGTATGGGGAGAGCGGCGGTGTTTTTTTCATACCGCCTGCCCCCGTCGGCGCGATCTGCATGATCGGCCACTCGCCCCGGGCCACGGCGCGGATCACCGGTTCCTGCAATCCCCTGAACTTGGCCGCCGGCCCCACCATCTGCTCCAACTGGCCCGTCATGTCGACCCGGTGTAAACGGCCGAACTGCCTCCGCCGTATATCTTCCCGCTCGCCCTACCCGCCGTGAATTCCCGTCCTCCGCCCCAAACCCGAAAAACCGGTGCCACTGTATGCTAACCCTTCGGAGTTCCTCCCGGCTGCGCATCGTCCCCAACTCGCCCTGCCCGAACAACCGGATACCCTTGGGGAGACGTTGCAGAATCTTAGGGAGGAGACTGTGTGGGGCTTCCTCTTCAAGAGTCATTTGGTGCAATATTTTAACCAAGTAAATTTCTTCCTCTTAGATATTCCATACTGTAGCTAATCCTAACTATAGCCATAACCCTAAAAGTAACTAGTTAAAACCCTAACCTCTAACCCTAGCCTTATCTATTTTTTAGAGATTTATTTACTCTAGATATCTTTTAAAAAAGAAGATACCTTTTACTTATCTCAAAGGAGAAATACACATGGTGGCTTAGCGGTATACCTGCCTCTGATTGGCTGATAAGGCCCCACACAGTCTTCCTAAGATTCTGCAACGTCTCCCTAAGGGTATCCGAACAACCGCGCATATGTATAAGTTATCCAGTCGCACGAGCCTTATCTGCGCTAGCCAATTTGGGGAATCGTCACGCTCTCTAAAAACTGTACTAATCCAAAAGGAGAAAATCATCACGGTCGAGCGATGACGGCATTGTTTCTTCAGGTTAACAAGCAGCTACAATAGGAATATAGATCTAATTATAAAAAAAAAGGTGTTTTCGTTTTTTTAGTGGCTGAGCTTCCGGAAAGAGCTGCATAAAATAAGGAATCTTGGTTGTAGTGTTGAAAACCTAAGTGCTGGTCCTCCCTGCAAGGTATAGTGAGAAACCTTATTGGTCTCTTGTAGTGACCAACGTCAGATACTTAGTGAGATGAAGATCGAGGCTAAGGCCCTGATCAGGACGGGGGATGTGAGAGATAACTAGGTTTGGGGTTTTGGGTTAAATGCCTATCAGACGCGCCTAGCCAAATTTAGTACCAGTTCCAGCAGGCATATTGCCCTACGAGTTCATTTGCACATAATGATAAGTCTCCTTCTTGCCAGGATCTCCCGCACGTTGCGGACTTGCTCTTTGAAGGCAAAAATATGATGATCATGCCTGAAATTCTGAGCCAAAATGAACCCGCCGTGAGGGGGTGTAACTGACAGATATTTTGGTACGGGACGCTGGCCAAGCTAACTTTATGCGCCAGCTTGTCCCTCCTCACAACGGGGGTCAGTCAGAACCCAGTTCTTGATCAGGGCCTAATGAAGTTGGCTCGGGAGTCGAGTCGAGGTCATTTTCCAGTACCGCCACCTCGCCAAAAGCTTTGGGGGTGTTGACCCCGAGGTTAAACTTGTCTTTCGGTGTCCCTATGACCAGCAATTGAAGTCATTAAGCTTCATGCTATTTAGGGACGTGTATGATGAATCTCTCAATCGTTCTGGCATTTTTGTGCCAAATTCCTAGCTTCTTCCGAGGCATTAGGTTGATCAATTACCAACTGCCATAGATCGTCGTACATCGGCGCAGCATAGTGACCAAGTTTATCAGCAGCGGCCTTGATCGTTCTCCTTCGTCGCCACCTCTATGACCTTTAGAAATGACTGCCAATCCACTTTACGGCGTTCCATGAGACAGGACGTCATCCTGCAAAGCATGGCATACCCGTTCACCCTGTCGATAAGTTACGTAGCCGCAACAGTTCGATCCCATCAAGACAACCCTTCGCATCTCTTCCTCATCGGCCTGCATCCAAAGCAGCAGCTGCAAGATGATCCGGAGTTGATGAGGGTCCCAATCCCGTCCCGGTATTCCGAACCCAGACCGCGCGTTCGCCACGTACTCCGATTGGCCTTGGTTGGCTAAGATCGCAATAACGCCTTTCTCGCCTGCCAGCTTTTTGCTCTGTAGGGCTGATGCCTCCGGCCAGTAGCCGCCCCTATATGCTACAATGACAAGGCCTTTAGCTCCTAGGCCGATGGCAGCCTCCACAAGATCTGCGCCAAAGTCTTGATGGGCTGACTCAAAGAGGCGAATTGCCCCAAAGGGGTGGATTTTCAACGCTTAATCATCGCCTCACTTATCAAGCAACCGACTTTCTGTTAGCCAGCAACCACTTTGTGGCTGAGCCACGGGCTAACCTTAGAGAATTTATATGTATCACCTTGAGGTCTTTAAACTTCAAGATTGATTTAAAACCAGGAACAGACCCCGTTTCGGGCTTTAATCCTTGAGTAGGCAGTACAGCTATGACGGTGGTAATATTTAACTCAGTGCATATTTTGGATATTAAATAATTATAATATAACAGACCTAACAGATTAAAACAAGTCCTATGGGGGGCGAATTATAATGCATAAAACATAATCCCTAAGTAGTCCTTCTTATCTACTTGAGTGAATAACACGAAGCTATCCCCAAGTCGAGATCAAAATCAGAAAACCCACGTCGTACTGCTTTAAACTCCTCATTCCCATTTATATCCTCGATGATACACCAACAGTATCTCGATACTATTTCCCGTGCCAGATCTCCCTCCTTAGTATTCTGATATACTTGTTTAATAAGAGGGATAAGGTCAGAAATGCATGTCGTGCCGACCCGGTAGACGTAAAGCGTGCGATGGAGACGGTGTAGCGCTAAATGACGCAAAATATCGATGCCATACAAGCTTGCTAAGTGGTATAGTTCAGCGTGGTCGAGGAACACTTCGCGGTAGGACACTGTCCTACCAGAACTTTCTTCAGGCTGCCAGTCCGACGCTTTTGAGCCGTGGATCGCCGGCTGCAGCTCCAAAAACCTTCTGATAGCGCGCCGTTTTGACCGGCGTTGGGATTGGGGGCACAGGGATATTGGAAGGACGGGTAATGCGTCCCCTTGCACACCTGTGGCGAATGAACTTAGGGAATGAGGAGCGATATGTATGTATTCCCGCGCAAGCATGCTCGAGGAGGCTGCGGTTTGTGGACCTCGATATTCGCTGTCGGCAGATAGATGCTGAGCTGCACATTCGGTCCCGTCATAGCTGCCAACAGGTTGGAGTTCCATCTCAGTGTCGGAGCCAGGTAGATGTTCATCTTCATTCCCTGAGTTAGGGCTCGACAAGTCCGAAATCTCTTCAGGCTCTTCAGGCTGCACTTCGTTTGCAGCGTCTAAATCGGACGTCCCGGTGAGGACCTCAAGCCCGTACTCTTCATAATTACCAAAGTATAAGAAGGATGAAAAGATTTTGAAAAGTGACTCAGGGACGTTTTCCCAGTCAACGCCTTCGCCAAGTGATGCTCCAGATGACTCCTCTGCGAGTTTTTGTCGAAGGGTCGGGTGCATACAGAGAATCCCTTCATGCACCTTGAAAACCCTTTTTTGCTCACCAATCCTGAAGGGTATGGTAGGAGTACTCAGTGCTCTATCAATGGTTTGCTAATGTCAGCTCTTGGAATAAAACAAGGCTCATCCCCAGTGTAGGGCCAGGATCAGGATGTCAATCATAGACTGTTTTAAAACCACTTACTCAGTCCGCTGGGCTAGATCGGATGAATCATCCATAGCTGTATATTTGAAAGACGGGAAAATGGGTTAAAAAGGGATATGAATAGCTGTAGCAGGTGGGACACCAAAACATGTCACAGCCTGTTACCTCTGTGCCAGATGCATCAATGGAAGAAGTGATGTTGTGCTTTCCAACTTCCCATCTAATATGAGCAGCATGAATCTTTTATAGCGCAGCATGCGGAACCACGACCATGTTTGCCAGGGATCAGCCTCTTTTCTAAGTCATTCTTCCTTCCAGAACTAGCCTTGCTCTTGTCACATGCTAAACATAAGGTAATTTCGCCATATACCCTGCATAAGCCTGCGAGCTGGAGGAAGCTCAAATTGGAAGGTGCTAGAAATGAGGCTGCGGGCGCCTGCATTGAGTCCGTTCTTCTTAACCCGTCATCTTTATCAACTTTCAGGCCAAACGCCTGTTTAGCGAATTAAATAGATAATGAGTACATAAACACTTAGCTGATTTATGATCCAAATTTAACTATGGATAACAAATCAGTAAGCCAGTGTCTTGTCTAAAGCCTTAGTATTCCCTCATGATATTAAATGGTATCTAGCCAGCTCATGGCCTGACGCTGCCGGTCTTACCCATGCCAAGGTCGGGTCCCTCTGATACTTTCTGAATGGCCCTTATGCCTCGAAACTGCCTTGGTAGCAAGGATTACACTGACTTTCAAACAACCACTAGAACTATGTAGGACGGGACTTGATGGGTCTCATTTCCGACGTCGCCACACATCTGCACGCTGGGGAGGTGTTGGAGCTGCCTGGTATTCTGACGAACTCCTTGTCAGCCAGGGGTTACCGCATCGTACTGCCCCCTTTTATTATTCGAGCCACAACACTGAGGTACGCACACCCGTATCAAACATGACTTGGCAACTGACATCAAAGAGGGAGAAGGGTGCCAGCGCGGCCATCTCTGTAGACGGAAGGTAGTATGAGAGTGCAGTGTCCTACAATTATTCTGGCTGGAAGGCATTGCATGCAAGCCCCGGAAGCTTCCAAAGACGGCGAGTTCCACATTTCTGATCACTCTGATGGCAAAGCTGCGGGCGCATGTAAGCGCCTCAGGGGGACGCCGGCACCATCTCGGTCGATTGGACAAGCACATGGCACTTAAATGCGATTCTAACTGATCGGCATCTACAATCAGGGAGGCCTGACCTCCTGAGAGACATGGCTAGGTGACGAGAGACCGGAGACGGCGGACTCTGGTGAGTCATTAGTATTGGACGTGTGTTGAACATGTTGACCTGACCGCGCTCAAACATGCCGTCAGGGGCACCGGAAATTGCTTTTAATGCTTACTTGCCGTCCCTATCTGCTCGTTCCGCCTTGTTGTCAGTAGAGAAGCTAATGACAAGACGCGCAATGTTCGTTTGACATGCAGGCGCCTTGTAGGGCCCCCCACACCGAGATTTAGGATGCACAAGGTTTAATTCTGGGCCTGAGTCAAAGGCAGACAAGGGAAGCTATAAAGAATCTCGCACGGCTTCTCACACGATGTTCTCAGCTTTTAAAAATAAAGATTCCATCCATAATTCAAAATTTTACTTCCTCCTTTTAATCATGACCCGCCCTTGATATGCACGTCCTCGCATACAAACAGTCTCTCCACTACCTTGCCTATGAGTAAGACCATTGAACATCGCTTTACCATTATTCATCGCCTACACCTGCCTACCTACCGACATCTTCTTAGATCAAACGACGAGACGTGCCGTCACCTACTCGAAACGATAGCCGAGGAACAGCAAGTTTTTCCATCTCCAAGATGAAGCTGCTGCCTCCGGAGCTGGTTCTAGAGGTATGCAGTTGCCCTCTAAGAAAGATCTAATTTGATACTGATATTGGCCTCTAGATTTGCATGAGAATGCATAATGGCGATGGCATCTTCAAAGAGTATCGTCAATATACACCGGTGCCAGAAGACTATCTCGAAAATCTGCAGAACCTACGTCTTGTTAACAAGAGGACTTGCGTTTTGGTTTCGCCACTAATGTTTCGACACATCACCTACTCTAGCTATACAATTGGAAACGTTGCAAAGATTGCTGAGAGCGCGTATGCATCTTATGTCCGTCACATTGACATTGATGGCATCGATGCAGATGAACGTAGCACGGAAACGGCCGCGTTTATCAACAACGCCAGGAGCAACCCCTTGGCTGGTTTTTCTAGACTCGAATCTATTACAGTTGACTTTATCGAGTTGCCAGCCATCAATCGGAAGACACACAAAGCCATGATTGAGGCAGTCGCTTGCTCGCTCCACTCCGCTGGACTTCATCTGAAAGAGCTTGCAATTCATGTGCCCCTGGCCCACGACCTGAACTACTTTTTTGATACTGGATCTTCCCTTCATTCTCCGATTTCATCGATTACTATCTTCGAAAACCTTCAGTACTTGCACATTGGAGTCGATTTATTCAATGATGAAACCCTCGAGGCCCATGTCGGTGATTTACACCGTCGTTTCGATGCGAACATCGCTAAGCTTTCACGGCTGGCAAAGAATGTCAAATTTTTAGAGATCTCGGGCTGTTCTGAAACGAAAATCGAAGACTGTGTGTTAACTGAGTCACCATATCTTCAATCGCTCACAGTACTCCATATCTCGCTTCCTGCTACAGAACTATGCAGAAACATAGGCAGATCAGCGGAAAGCTTGGAGGAGATTTTCTTGGAGGCAGTGCACTTAACATCCGGATATTGGGAAGATGTTATTCGGAAGGCCATGGAGCCCTCGCGCCGCATCCGCTGTTTCTTTTCCTCCTGCAATTACGCTGGTCATCACGAAACCGCAACTGCGGGCATCGAAGAGAGGTCTGCAGATAACGATAAGATCTTTAGGGACTATGCATATGACATTGAGACAACTAGAAGGCGTGATATTGACGCTCTTAAAGACTTGTACGAGACCTAGGAATTGTTGTCATGAATGAAGCCTCTATAATAGAGTATTGGTCACCATATTAAAAAGGATACTTCTCGATATAAGACATAATCAAGGCTTAATACCGCAACCTAAATGTTTGAAATTATCTAGCGGCAACCATAAAAAGTCCAGATAGATCTATGTTCTGGCGCAGTTATCCCAACGAGGGCCGGGCTCGCACAGATGTATCGTCTTTTGGCTGCTCCTTTGTCAGCTACAGTAGTTCCGTCGCCATTCTAGCTCATCTCAACTTACAAGCCACCGAGCAGAGACCCAACGAGAATGGGCAGGTTATTTAGCCTTATATCGCTTTCCTTTGTTTGTCGTTAGAGTTGACTAATCAATCGTTTGCCTTTTATCGTCCCGCTGTTCGTATTCGGCAAGCCGCCACTCGAGCTTGGGTCCTCGTACATGTACGGCCGGCTGTACAAAAAAGATCACGTGGTATCTCATACGGCTGGTCGTACATGTATGAGGGCCCTCCGTAGGCAATTGGGACATGGTTACCAAGCCCGGCGTTCCCATTCCGGCTGGTACACGTGTCGCACATGAAAAGCAAGCACGATGACCTCTGTCGAGATGGTCGTTCAGCTCCTCGGCCCAGAAGCAAGCATAAAATTACAACCTGCGTTAGCCGTGCGTTCACCCATACAAGTCCACCCACCATTGGACCCTTTCGCCTGGCGTGCTCAACACAGTGTGGGGAATCTTCCAGGAGGGATGGGATTGTTTCCACCAACGGCAAGTCAACCCCGGTGTGTCAGGAGACACGCACCTAGGCGATCCCGGATGGCCCCCGCCTCCTGATGGAGAGTCACATCAGCGGATCGACACCACTTCGTCGATGCTCAGAGATGGGCCCTGGCAACCACGGATGCTGAGGGGATCCTTCCTCCAAGTCTCATGTTCAACGCAGGATTGCCATAGTAGCACAGCCTCATTGAGGATATCTCCATATCGGATGGCGATGCGAGTTTGATTTTCGCGGATGGCAGGTTAGTTGCTCAATCCACTCGCCATGGTAATACAACCAGAAGGCTCCCTACCCATGGCCGGATCAGCCTATCCACCAAAATAGCCTGCCGAACTCGTACTGATTAGATCACTGGTGAAGTGACAGGAGCATTGGAGGGCTTCAAGGCTGCCCTGAACCTCTTCTATGAGTAGCACACGTACTAAAATGTCAAGTTTTTCTGAGAATGGTAAATTAAAATGAGTCCTTCCAAGTCGCATATCTTCCAATTAGGTAGATGCCTATTGATGGGCTCATAAAGGCTTTGTCGCGTCAGCGCTTGGAGCAGTTCTGAGCTTCGCTCAATATGATCAACCTCTTGTGGGTGGAAAGGAATCCATGGCATTCACAATCAGTTAAGCTAGTCGACGAGGACTTGAATTCTACTATCACGCTCACATAAACAATCATCATAACCGACACAGACAACTGAATCAAGTACTAGGCCACAGTATTAAAGCTCACCGCTAATGAGACCATCCATCTCATTGAAAGCCTCATTGAGAATCCTGCTGACGCGATCAGCCTCCGCGGCGCTGTTCACGCCAGTACCTCTGATCGGAGCAGAGAGGGCACCATCCACCTGCGTATCGAGCAGGCAATCCTTTCCTGCAGCATCGGGGCCAAAGTCAATGCCGTCTTTCACAATGGGCGATGGGCTCGAAAAAGAAGAGATCCTCATCCAACGCCTTCATCTGGGTCTCCAAGGCACGAAAAAAGTCGGCAGTATGCTAGGCAGGGTATTAGAACGCCAGATGAGCGAGTTAAAGGAGGAATGACATACCTTCTTCTGATCCCGGGTAGGACTCTTCATGTTGGGAGCAAGCTGGAGGGCCCTTAAGAGAAGGAGGCGACCACTACGACCGCCAAACATTGACGTTAGCTATCGACGATCGAGTGAGCATAGAGGTGGAGGGACTTACCAAGGAACACACTTGTGGCTACCACGAGCACAAGCACTGCGTCGGTGACCGTGCCCAAGGGCAGTGATGCAATCCGCCAACCCCCCTTTGCCCGATGTGGTAGACCGAATGCATCCCTCGCAAGGCGGACCGTTGTTCTCAGGGACGGAAGCGTTGCGAGTAGCCTGACGCTCAATCTGAGCGGGAGTGAGAGCAGCAACCTCATCGGACCCGGACTCAGAGTCAGAAGGGGTGGCAGCAAGCTGAACAGGCTCAAAGGAGGACCTGACATTAGACTCATACTCGGACTCGGGGAAAGACGAAGGGGAACCAGCGGCAACGGGCTCTGCGTCGACAACAGGTTCGGGCTCGGGCTCAGGCTTGCGAACTCCTAGCCGGCGAGGACGACCAAGGCCTCGGCGCTGAACGCGGGAGCCCTGAACACCACCACCGCGAGAGTTGTAGGCGCCAACGGCACCAAGGCGAATGTAGCCGGCGGGCTTGCGGACGGGGACCTACAACAAAGGTCAACGAGTATGCTCATCAGCGTTGAACGCGCTGATCGCAAGACAGATATTTACCATCACGGTCGGTGACTGTCGCTGAAGAAAGAAGAATAAGAGAGGCAGAAGGTTGCGAAGTTGAAGTTGAGAATCACCAAGGTTATGATTTACTTCGCTTGTTATACTGTACCTGTACCTGACCAGTCAAGGCTCGCAGTCTCAACAGGCCAAGCTTCAGGGTCACGACGCCTGGCGAGTTCCTGTCCATGCAGACGCTGTTGCCGCCCTACGGTTCAGCATAAGACGTTCAGCTCTCGCCGCCCCGACACGCCCCGGCCGCCCGGTAATACTTCTCCCCTCTTCCACCTTCCGCATGTACAATACCTCCCGCAGCGCATCCAGCATTCAGCATCATTGCGTCTGGCATATCCCGCGTGTCTTCCACTGCTTCATCGTCGAGCCGACCCCGATATTTTACGCTTACGGTAGCTACCGTTACTTTTGTCGCCCATTGACCCGTCCCACAATTCTCTCCACGGATCATCCTTTACCATTGCGCGCGGCCTTGGAAGTGCACCATTTCATCGATCCTCCTACGGCATCGCCGGTTTTCTCTTCTTTTGCATCGCGAGCTGATCATCTGTTGGCCGACTACTGCCACCACTGCTTGACGATCTTGGAGGTCGCGACCTCAGAACCGCACAGTCTGCCTTGTCCCCACCCCAAGATGAATTCCCTTTCGTTTGCCCCTCAGCAGTATACGAAGAGAGTAACTCAAGATGGTGCGTTATAATCCCCGGCCTTTGAAAGATATCGCGGCATGGAATATCCTAACAGTTGCGTATAGCATATGTCTTCGTAAAGGACCGCACCCGCAAGCGGCTGAGAGGTAAACCGCACCTTGCATCCCCCAAGTTCCTCTCTGACTTTTCTACCTATGCTAAAACAACCGGACTGTAGCGGCAAGAGCTTGCGATAGTTGTCGGAGACGGAAGGCCAAATGCGATGCTGCGGAACCGAATAAGTCATGCTCCGGCTGCACCAAACAGGGGATTGCTTGCACGTGGCGGAGCGATTTCGACAGTGCTACAAACTCGACGACTTACGATACGAGGCCCATGAGCCCATCTGATCAATATCTGCAACAAGCCTCACCGGAACCATCCTCTTTGGGGTGGGGGGTTCAGCATTGTGATCTTGCAGAATTGCTAGGTATACTGAAAATCGATGAGACCGGCACAGGTGAGGATTGCTTGTCATGGGCCGTATGACAGAATGTGGTGTTCCTAACAGCATCATGCAGCACCATATCTCAGAACCAAGATATCATTCCGACAAGAAGAGCAACCAGCCATTGAGGATTCGGAGAAAGATGCCGGTACTCTCCTACCCCCGATGCCCGCACTAGACCTTAGGATTCGCATACCGCCGGAATTGATGCCGGATGACGAGACGGCAAGGCGCTACTTTGATCTCTACTTCGACAATGTACATCCATACGTCCCCGTTTTATGCAGAACCACACTTTGCCAGCAGTGGAACACGGACCGCGAATCGATACCACCGCCGATACTCGAAACTATCTTTGCAATTGGTGGCCAATTGGCGGGCGAGCCGACTGATAACAACCAACGATGGCTCGCGCTCGCCTCTAGTAAGCAATTCTGTTCTTTGCTTATTGTGGGTCATTGATACGAACTTACGCATCTCAGTGCATGCGGACTCCTCTATGGATGCGCCCCGATTGAGCACGCTCCAAGCTCTGCTGATGATCCTCAAAGCTCGCGAAGCAGCACCCGCATGTGGATATTACTATCGCTCCTGGATGACGGTTGCGCAGTGTGTGCAGATGGGCAAGGATTTGGGCCTAGACGAACACTATAGAGGACACCGGATGGGTCTCTCTTGCGCTTGCAGCCCGGCACAATGCCAGCTTCTAACTCGCATTTGGCAGGTTGTCTTTGTTTGTGAGGTGATGGTGGGAGCTCCTCAAGGTTAGTATATATGGACTTGAAGTGCTCAGAACGGCGGCTGACAGGCACTCAAGGCCGGCACGATTACGCTATCGGTTTTGACTCGGTGGACTTGTCTCCTCCTAGGCTAATCCCCAACTGTAAGGACCCGGAGTACCGTGTATCGCGCAATTTCACGTACTTTGCCCAAGTGGTAAGGATCATAGCTATCATGGGAAAGGTCTACCAGAACCTCAGGGATCGTAAGAGATGGGGCATTGAACCCGAGTTTCGGGGACTGGGCCTAAAAATCGATACCTGGCTAGCCGCATTGCCTGCGGAGCTGGCCATGCCGATTCCTCAAGGAGGATCACTGCCTTGCATCCAATCACACTTCATCGGAAATATGCACGCCCACTATCACCTCACGTTGATTCTCTTCAATCGGCCAATCCTGTCGTTTCTCAACCCGAACGTGGTAGATGGGTTATGGAAGCATCACATGATGACTTGTTTCAGCTCAGCAAAGACTCTCTGTATGCTACAAGAGGCTACCCTGGAATCCTTTGGGCTTGTTGGCCTGCAGTGTATGCAGAGAGGCTTCAGCTTCTCCCTCTACAGCGGCTTGTCATGCATCATCATTTATCTGGTATGGAAGCTCTAGACTGGTACAAGGCCGTATACTGATTCATTCTGACAGATTGCGATGGAGTCACCCAGTCCCGATTTCGACACAGATGCGCGAGAATTTCTCACGAGACACATGAGAGTTTTGGAGAAGGTAATGAAGGCATGGTCTATACCGAAACTAGAGAAGCAGTTCAATGCCCTGCGAGAAGCGCTTTCTGCAGATATCCAGGAGGCGTTTGTGCTGAAGCCAACGTTTCCATACGGGAGAGGGCTCCCGTACAGCCACTCCAGTTCACCGCGAGCCTCGGAACCCTTCCAGCCAGTCATCCATCGATCTGGATCCGTTGATCAACACGTGGACACGCGCGTTGCCCATCCAGTCAGTTATACCAGCCATCCCATCAAACCTCCCATTTCCGCGGGCCTTGTGGGTAGCAAAAGTGGCCTCCCAGTCGTGCCGTCGCTGGGCATAATGCCACAGGGAACCCAGGCTCCTGGCATGCTCCAAAGAATGTCATTTACGGATCCAATCAGATGCAATCTGACCAGTATTGTGGAGTAAGTTATCGACTCTCTAGCAGAAGATCTGCCAGTGTCTAGATTGTGTGTGCTAACAGACTCGCAGACAATGCAACACAACTTTTGGTACGCCCACTCACTCACAGACCAACCCTCTTAACAGTTCGACCTCAGATGCTACGGAAGCCCCTCCCATCGTGGATATCCATGCGGCCCAGACCTCTCCAGCAACTGGAGCGCAGCAATTTCCACCGCCGCAATATTCGACTCTTCCTGTGCCCAATTTCGTCACGCCGGCCATGTGGCAGGAGTCTGTTATTTCGGTTTACGACGAAGTGACGAAGCGTCCCTAGAACTACGACGATCCGAAGAAACATGATTGGTACTGATCAGGCCACAAATCTCCGAGGCGATGGCCAGCTTTCTTTTGTTGTTGTCGCTGGCATGGGCGAGGACGAGGCTCTGGAACCTGTCCGGCACATTTATTTCGGGATACATTCCCTGAAAAGGTGCCTTTTGTATGAAAGTGGATGGTATGAGGTCATACCCTAGATATGGATCTCGAAGAGCTTATGCTCCGTGCTACGACAGGAGTACTCGGATGCAGTCTGGGAGGGGCAGTTATTTTCGCATCTGGACATTGGAAAGAGCTGCGATCGAGGAAACCTTATGCACACCTTCTCCTTACGGTTGTTTTCAGCCGAAAGCCGGAGTAACACGTGGTTCTACCGCCACCGAAGTTGGCAGTTTATCAACAAGAATTCCTGGGAGAAGCAACTCGGAATTTCTCAGATAGGTAGCTACTATTATCTAATAATTGGGATTGATTCTAGACTGTCAATTGCAAGCACTCAGTATGAACCGTCTGGGCTGCCTTCCCCTGTCCCACTGGCACATTCGATCCCGACTTTGATTGCGTCTTTACCTGTGCAATTCTTTAATTATCAAGTCTTAGAAGGGTCACTCTGGCAACAAGGTTTTGTCTGACTATGGCTGCGACGGCCCTACGGACATGAAGGCATTTGGAGGCACGAAATCAACCACCTGATCCTTGTTTGTCACTGGAACGATGCGTCTCCGTGGTTTTACGGGTGATCCGGAGGTTTTATGCTTGCCCTGTTCCTCTTCCCGAAACCCCGAAGACTCCAGACGGTGATGGTACTCCCGTCCTCATGAGTTTCTGTCTTTTCAACCACCCGCCTTGCCGCCTAGCTGCCGCAGTCTTTCACCTCCCTCTTACCTCAGATCACACTATCTGTAAGCCATCCTGCGGCTGTCCCGATTGTCTCAGCAGCTAAGACTCGCTGCGCTGCGCTGTTTGCTTCCGGAAAATGACAAAAACAAGTGCTAAATCCTTCTTTGCGCGGGGAAAGATGCGCCTCCGCGGGAGGGGTAATATGGAACAGACACGTTGCACTGCTGCGTTGGTCTGATTGTATTGACCAAGCAACAGACGCCTCCTGGTTCACGCGGAGGTGGGCATGTCGAGCCAAAGATAAGCCATACATAACAGGACATGTCTCCATCGTTGAAAACAGTCTCCCATCGCTAACCAAGATGGCCTCTCCCGTGAGTGATGAAAAAACTCCCCTTCTGGGAACAGGCAAACTCAGCCGGTCACACGCGATCTACATCCTCCCCTACTTTCTTTTTCTTTTTCTTTGCTTCTCCTCCAGCTTCCTTCCACTGATGCCAACACATCTTTTAAACAAGATAACTTCTGCGAACTCGATGCGATCAAAAATAGTACTTCTACTTGCCCCAGATGCCATTCAGCGTATTTGCTGGCCCCCAGTAGGCCCCATACTGGACGATATGACTCATCTGGGCTTGACTCTTTCCGATCAAGCGCAGGAAAAGAGATTAATTCGGAAGTCAGGCTCTCTGAGCGTCGCTCTGAAGAGTCTCTTGAAGGTCATTCCGATTCTTACGACCATCATTCTGGCCATAAAGGAGACTCGACTTCCGGCCGCGCCTTCCCTCTCAGTCGGCGTCGCTACTTGTGTAGCGATGGGAATGGCGACTTACTTCGTCTCTGTTCCCTTGGCTAAGGCGACACAAGCACGCAAAGCATCCAGGGATGATAAGGTGTACGTCGCTGGACTAATCCAGAACTGAGCCAGAATCTGACTGTAGAAGCGAATCGAATTCCTCAAAGGCACCCGAGGCACAAGCCCACTACACAGCGTCGGCAAAGACAAAGGCAAAGTATAGATCCGCCTGGCAGGTAGTTCTCTTCATTAGTATCGTCCTTATCTTTCTATTCCTGGCGGACGAATACAGCATGGCGATCTGGCTTCGGCTCGGACATCAATTCTTGTCAATTGATGAGACATACGACAAGTTCGCCCAAAGCTATCCGAAGGTCACCCCCATCCTCAAGGCCATGCGCTCAGGGCCTGGTATATTACACTGCCTCTTTCTGGCGAGTGAAAGGGTCTGGACGGCAACACCAATGCCGTTGAGTCAAGTGGAGTGGCCATGGAAGAGCTGCAGCCCCCTTGGAACTGCCACTCAGCCAAGCCCATTGCAGAGCAGATATGCTTGTGATGCGGTTTAGGGTTGGGTTCATGTGAAACCCCAAGGTATTGGATGGACCCAGAATGTCGAGCGACGAAGAGCCATACTGGCGGCGCTACGATTATGAGTTTGGAAGAGGGCATCGGGTGGAAGCGGAGGCGGCAAGTGTACCCCGGGGATTGACGGAGGAGATGAGATTATTATTTTCGTTATTTTTGTAGCAATCCATGAGGGTTTGACACAAACATGAGCATGATCTGTGGCGGCCGACGCGTTCAGTCGTGGGTCGTGTGGTCGCCTAGTCTCGTAGCGATGCCTCGGAGAGCTAAACGCATGACACAGGGCATCCTGACTTCATTGAACGGACGGGGATTGACGTCGTAAGGGTGATTCAACGTCAGGAAGAATCGCCGCGCACCATGTTTAGAGACCCAATGACTGATGTACTGAACTGAGACGAGGCAGGCGGCCTTGGACTTCTTGGGCATTATTCTTATTGCTGTTTTCCTTGAAACTTCATTGGTCTTTAGATACGTCGCTATTGCAGCAGGAAGTCGATAGCGTTAGAGCTCGTACTGCATGCTGATCCTACCGATTGAAGCTGCACAAGAGACCCAAGAAGGACTGGTTGGTCTGCTAGGTCGTGAATAATTGATTTCAGAACCCGATGTGTTCCGTCCCGTAGTCTGTAGGCAGCAGAACCAATGCGCCTCGTCGTCGTCGCCCCTCTTTCCCCTCTCACGACCATCATTGACAATTCAGGAGACCTACTCACCAACTCTAAATTCGGCACGCTCAACATCAACGCCTTCCAAACAGCTTTGTTCTGCTGTCAACTACTCTTATTTTTTTCTCGTTATTTGAGCGTCGCTATTATCCTGCTTTGTTCGTCGTGTAAGCTCATGTCCCTACCAGGGAAAATGTCAGTGTTGACTAACTTCTTGCTGTAGGTCACCATCGAGATCAACGAGAACTAAGATGCAGTGCTTTCAATTCTTTTTGGTGGTCCTGCTTTTGCTGGCTTGTCACCACAGGCGTCTCCCACGCGATGCTAAAGAGCCGAGCCATGCCGATGTCGACTTGCCCAACATCACAATCATAGCGACGGGAGGTACGATAGCCGGTGCAGCAGATTCCTCAGCAAGGACTACGGAATACGAGTCTGGCGCTTTGGGCATTGATGAGATCATCCGGAAAAGTCAGCACAACTGGCGCAACGATGCGGTTGTTAACTGCCGCCAGTTAATGAATGTTGATAGCCTCAAAATTGACTCACCGCGCGCGATCGAAATCAGCCAGCACGTCACAGAAGTGGCAAACAATCCACACATACAGGGAATCGTTCTTCTGCTCGGCACGGATCTCATGTCCGAGGTAGCTGCTCTGTTAGCCCTGACGGTGACAACCCATAAGCCTATCGTCATAACAGGTGCCAGGTTGCCGCACACAGCCATCAGCGCAGATGGACCCGGCAACATGCTCGCCGCTGTGAGAACAGCTGCGGCGAGCGGGTGGAGCTCAGAAGGACAAGAGGTCGTGATTGTCATTGAGAATAAGATTATGGCTCCCTGGGGAACCAAAAAGGAGAATAATCAGTTCTTGCCTGGACCAGGGTCGTTGCTGGGAGAGATCAAGGATTTTAGACCATTTTTTCGATGGTCCTCCGGCTTTCGTGCTCCTAGGAAGTTTGACCTTGGTGGGCTCTCGCCGGGAACCCCATTGCCAGAGGTGGTCCGGGTTGATGCCCATCAAGACTTTCGCGTATATCTTGTTGAGGCAGCTATCGCCAACGGAGCCAAGGGCATAGTCCTAGTGGGCTACGGAGATGGGTATTGGCCAGAAGCATCAGCGCAACAGATCAAGAAGCTGGTGGATGAGACCGACGTTGTCATGGTGTTTGCCGCTGAAGGTCAGTTAGAGTATGTGGCAAATGCGCGCATTGGAGCTGGAATACCGGGAGGCGAGTGGATCCCGCGTCAACTCAGGATCTTCTTGCAGCTTCTACTTTGGGAGGGGGCCGATCAAGAAACAATACGGAGGGCTGTCTTGAACTCTCCGGGATCGTGTCTCTCACGGGTTATTCAAGGGAACTAATACGGGCGAGAGCCACAAGGTGTGATCGCAGCAGACGTCGGCCGGCGTCGCACCATCGACCAGCGTCAGCGTCTAGCATCAGACCCAGTCGCGTGCATAGTGGAGCGAAAGTCCACTTTGTCAAGAGTCTCAATCTTTCAAGTTTCTACGGTAGATGTCAAGGCTGTCGCTCCAGAACGCCAGGTCTTTAGATACGATATGCATGTGCTCACAGAAAAGAAGTATGCATGGTATAGCAGAGAAGAAGTCCAGCGAAGCACTATAAACCGCGAGCCCCCGACTGGGCTGTCGCATTGGCTCGTCAACTGACGCTCTCTAACAGATACGGCGCGTCCCAGGTACGATGCAAGCAGAGAGCCTAAAGAAGGAGAACAAGACGGCCCTTGACTTGCTCGGGATCGTCGGCTGTCTGCTCATACGCAGTTTCCATGTATTTGCGAAAGACGGTGAGATCTTTAAAGGTATTGGCGCGGGCGAAACTGAACCGCGTTCCAAAATCGGCGAGCTTGTTCTGGACAGTGGTTCTAGTGAGACGCCAGCATGAATTGACATGTAGGGATGAAACAGGCACGGTAGAAGGTGGCTTTTGAGGGTCGAATTATGCGGGCTGTCGGTATCAGCATCCAACCACAACGGCCGGTATAGACTCTCACCTTCGCCTAGGATGATTACCAACCTATCTAGTCAAGGAGAGAAGCCTTTACCTTTCGATTGTTACTCGGCAGAGAGCGTGTGCTAAGTTGCAACGGCAATGTCAGCTCCTTTGAGACCTTAGCCTGGCCGTGATACTTGATGACTCGGACACCGCTTTCGAGATGCCTGGCAAGGTCAGTAATGGCGATACCCGGCCATGATATCTACCCACTTTCTGACCTCGCGTATGCAATTGTCCATAAATACTGTGTCTTCTGCGTCAGCAGCGGGCACCTTATTACGCACCAGTAGTGATGTACCTGCAGGCCGCCGAAACCACAACGACTGTGGAGCGAGAGAACTTGACTGATTACCTCCCTTTGTGCTCTTTGTTCTTTTTTTTAGCCTATTCTTGACCCCTCCTCCTTGAGCCACCATTCAAGACAATCCATCTACCTAGGTTCTGGTATAAGGTCACAAAGGAAAAGAGATGTGTGAAGCTAGATGAGAATGAGGGAGGCATCCTGGCCGGTGAGATGGGAATGGGCAAGTCTGTTTCCTTCCTCGCCTTAGTCATGAGCTGGCTCGACGAATCCGCCATCGTGAACAATATCCCTCGAACCTCTCACTATTTTTTTTCCAAGTGTGAGGGCGACTCCGTCGAAGCGAGAGTACCCGGTATTCGGTGTTTACGTGGGCTGAGACTGTGGTCCAGCGCCTCAAGAGGTATCACGATGGCTGTTTACCTAGACATCCTTGATTTCTGGTATCGATTCGCGTGTCAGGCACGCGGAAACCCTCATGGCCGCGGTCTTCTCTGACCGAAAGACGCCCCAACCCTTGAGTCTTCAGACGAAGAGCGCCAGCTCATGGAACTCGAGTTCTTATGCTATTGGTGTACCTATATGCCGTGAATACATAGGGATGATATCTAATGCAGTGGCCCAATCACGACGCCGATATCTGCCTTGCAGCTTCATGGGAACCCAGTGGGCCTGGTGAGAGCAAACAAATATGGGCTATGTCGCTTGATGGATCTAGACCGCCTGGCCTGTGCCAAGATGCCAGTATATCGTCTCTTCAGCGCTATATCGCTCCCAGGGCCTAATACACTACCGCCCACCTTCGCGCGCTAATTACGTCTTATCATCCACCATTATCATAGTCAGCAAGGACCGCAATATGGTCTCTCTTATGGCCTTGCAGTTGGAGAAGCAATATCGTGTTTCTGGGCCTCGTGTATTCCCAGCTGCCTGTTTCAACCTCTATATCACCGATCCTTGCTCGCCACAGCAGTACTACAGGCTAAGAGCACCCTCTGTTTGCTCTTACAGCTTGGTTACGGGATGAACAAAGGCATCGCCTCCGTTTCACTGGGGCCACACTGGGGCCACACCGAGGCCACAAGGATCAGCGCTGCCCATTCTTTCTCAACAACAAGGAATACCCTATCATCTTTGGTAAGGGGAATGTAATTCATGGCTACTCTGAGAAACCCACAAGAACATAGGGTTGCTCGGAGCCGCTTTCACTCCATTAATTCTATTTATACCGCCAATCTGTTCATGTCTGATCGGCCCATCCCAGGTTGGGGGAGCAAAATATGTCAAATAGCAGCTACATTCGTGCTGTATTATCGAGCATATGTTCATCATCAACACCAAGACCGTGTTTCTTGAATCAAGGCCCATATACCTCCCTCGCCCCTACAGCCCTCTTATCACCTTATACATGCCAGCAACGTCAGACTTGACTGCGTATGTCCATACCGTTGACATCCCGAAATTCCCTCTTGAAACGTTGAACCTCCTCTTTCAAAAACGAAAAAGAAAAAAAAGAAAAAAAAGGAAGGAGAAAAAAGCGACCTTAATCTCCACTCAGGGCATACAGTTAATCCATGGCACTCACCCAGTTGTGCCCGTGATATTCGCATTATACAACCTTAGTCAACGATGTCGCCGCTCGACGCCGTCGAGGCCGCCGACGCGGGACGAGGCGGAGGTGGTGGCATGACGGGGAAGAAGTTGCCCGCCACGTTAATGTCGATCTCAAACTTGGGCATGGCAGAGCTGGCACCGCCGTTGCGGAACAGAGCCCCGAGGTCGTTGCCGAACGACGTCATGTCGTATGTCTCGTCGCCCAGCGTCACACGACGGACCGTGGCTCGGTAGTTGGTGTTGCCTCGCATAGGGGGAGGGTAGGGGGTAGGGCTCGAGGCGTTGATGAAGCTCATGGGACGAAGAGTGGCCTCGCCCGTTGCCGTCTGCTGGAGGAACGAGGCGGTTGGCACCACCTGCGCGACCATGTTCTTCTTGCCAGTTCCGATCAAGTTGAGGATGAGGAGAGCAGCGTGCGTCTTCTGTCCCGGAAGAGGGATGGGCATGGCTCTGGGAGGTGGGGGCATCACGGCCACGGGAGGAGGAGGAGGTCGGGCAGCCGGGGCCGGAGCGGGGACAGAAACGGGAGCGGGGACGGGATTGTTCCATCCAGGGGGAGGGTTCTGGACCACGGCAGGTCGCTGAGGTAGAGGCAGAGGCACAGGTCCCCAGGCGGGATGGGGGCCAGTGCGGACATCGCTCACGACACTGGCGTCAAGGCGGGAGCGACGAGTCTTGACCGCTTCAGCCCGGTGGCTTCGACGATGATGTGCCAAGCGAGGGGGTGGCTGCTCATCCTCTGACAGATCAGAGTCGGAGCCAGAGGCAGATGCAGAGCCCTCAGTGTCGGAGGAGCCGCAAAGTGCAATCACCTCTGGTCTCACCTCACTGCCTCTGAGTCCAGCCCGAGACTTGGTGGTGGTGGTGGGAGCGAGGTCGTAACCGTGGCATGCGACGTGCTGGTCTACCAGACGAGCAGAGTTTTCGTGGAGTATCTCCATGGCTCGCGAAGGATGGGTAGCAGTGCCAGAAAGAATCTTGGTACGCTTCCCCTTCTCCGTCTTGAGTACAAACATGTGCCATTGGTTGCTGGTGTCGAGTCGAGAATTAATCTCATAGTCGGCATCGGGGCTACCATGAAAGCATTGGCAATTGGCTAAGAGTGTGTGAAAATCACAGATTAGTTGAAGCTATTCGGGATGTAGAGTCCAACGAGGAGGGCGGGCCCACACTCACCAAGCACGAGACTCTGGTAGTCAAGGTTGACGGACGGGAGAGGCATAGCTGCGGTAGTTCGTGGCAGCAAGGTCATGAGGGGGGAATCAATAGATGAAAAGTGCTGATATTGCGAACAATCGATCAAATGGTCATTGAAGGCGGTGACAAAGCAAATTGCCTTGATCGAAAGTGTGCAAGGCCTTGGATATTAATATCACCATCTCAGCCGCTTGCTTGTTGAGTTTCCGAGTTGTCATAGGTACCAAGGCAAAAAAGTAAGGCGGACACTTTGCATATCTCAGTCAGGGTGTCCAGGCAACTTGGGGGCGTGGGTGAGAAACGAAACGTACTCCCACACCTCTCCTCTCCTGCAAGCACCCTCTCGAAAGCCATGAATGAATAACTTTTTTACCTCTGCTCTTCCAGCTCTAGTTCTGCTGTGTACAAGAGTACGGACGGAAACCAACTTCCATGACAGTGTCGCAAACGGAGTCTTACCTGTGCATATCCCGCCCGCCGCCCCCATCAAGCCACGACGACAATTGGGCTCGAATGAGGCCAAGCAATAAACACCAAGAATGCCACCCTTGGTCTTGTCATTCTCGCCCAGCTTCTAAGGCCGTGAAGGGTTCAACCCCAGAAATAGCTCCTGGCAACCCACGCCAACAAATGCAATGGCCCCTGAGAGCCATGCAACAGCGTAGCAACAAAATGCTGTCGCATCTCGGCATCAGCAAGCCAGCAAGCCAGCCAGCCGATAAGCAATCAGCCGCATTATTGGGGGGAAGGGGGGAGCCTCATTCGCCCTGCTTGTGTCTCATAGTCTTCGGTCTTGTTGCCCCTTGGCACTGGGGTGTCACCACGGCAATCTATGGCTTCATCACCCTCATCTTCAGCCCTTTAGTCGATTGATTCGGTCAGAATTGAGACTTTTTGAAAAGCAGTGAAACCAGGCTGAGCAAATAGTTTTCGCCACTTTTAAATAGCTTGAATGGGGGTAACCAGAGTGTTTGGGGGAACAGCCTCTTGTTGTCGTCGCCTCGGGAAAATGATTGGTTGTCGTGGAGCGAAGACAGCCAGCCCTACTGACTTGTCAGGTCAAAATGAAAAGGTTGGCTAGGTACTGACTGAGATTAGAACAAGGGTTGGCTGAACAAACTTGTTTCTTCTTTCTTGCCGGACCCTTCCTGCTTCCGGCCTGTTTTTTCTTTTTCCTTGCCCGTCTGACAATACTTTCTTCTTTTCGTTCCTTGTGCCGGCCGTGATAGCATCAGGTTGCAATGGGTGGATGGATGCAAACAGCCGGGCATCATCCATGCAGTACAAACTCGTTGCGTGTGTCGATCACTTCGGGAAATCTTGTTTCATGCTTCCTTCATGTTGCCGTTGTCAAGCATGTCCATGACATGAGGTGAGACTGAGCGCAGCTTCATTTTTCGACAAGGGAAAGGTGGCTGTTCAAGGGAATGTTTGTTGTCCAAGGAATGAAGGAGAGAAAAAAAAAAGGGATCCAGAAGGTGAATCAACAATATGGGCAAGTTGTCTTATTATACCCAGCGAGCAGAATCGATCAGTCGTAGATAGATAGTAGGTATTGTACACATTAGCTTCAAACATTGGTCTGGAGCCGTTCGAGTCGAGCAGCCACCGCCTCGACCAAGGCGCTCTCCCTTGACAGCATGCCTTGGACCTGTTGCATCTTTGCCCGGCGAACATCTTGTGGAATCCGCAACTCGGCCGAGGGTGTCGTGGGTCCATGTCCATGTCCATGTCCGTTTCCGTCTCCTCCATCCGCAGCCACCTTGTTCAGCGCCTCCACCTCTGCTGCAAGATCTGCCTGCAGGTGTTTGATGTCTTCCAGACGTTTCCATAAATGTTTCGCCTGCGCTGTTGCCCCCTGCGCCTTGCCTGATGCCAGCTCTGCGTACTCTGGCGCCGTCACGCTCGCCTCCATGCTCCTGACCTCCTCCACGAACGCGCGTTCCTTGGCGCTCAGATCCCGAGTCGTTGCCTTTCCGACCACCTTCCGGAGGTTCTCCAGCCGCTCGGCAAGCTGCCCCTGCCGGTCCTTGGCTGCCGAAACTCTCCGGTCATACATGTCATTGTCCGCCTCGCCATCACGGTGCGCTCCATTGATCGTATCAATCTTGCCCTTGACCTCATTGGCCTTCATCACTTGCTGCTTGAGCTCAGCCTGGAGAAGCTCGCATCGCCGGAATACCTCGGCAGCTGCCATCCCGAGACGATGGGTCTCATCTGCCAAGACCTTGTGTGCATCGGTAAAGATCTGGAGTGTAAGCGGGCTCAGCCTCACTTCCTGATTAACTACCGTCTTGTGCCGAGACGTGCGGAGCCTCTCCAGCAAAGTGGGCAAAGCGGAGCCCTCATCAAATGCATGCGACGGGTTGAAGACTGGACGAGGCTCATAAAAGTCCAGTGGGGCCATACTGGCTTCACGCTCGTTGTCAGGGCTCTCCTGTCGAATTGGGGCAAGATCAACCTCGGGAGTGTCGAAAGTCAGAGCGATCGGGTCGTAAGGCGTGGCTGACAGGAGGAAATAGCCGACATCAGGGTCCCGGAGCACATTGCATGCAGCCAAGGGTACAGCTACGTCAGCGGTCGGCTGCGAGTAGATGCGCTCCCTAGCTGACTGCGAGTTGACCAGGAGCCCAATTCTGAAGTCCGTACCAGCCTCAGAGTCGCCATTGAGCTCACCCTCGAGGCGGAAAATCCACGACGTGAGAGAAATAAAGGTGATGGCCGCGTGGTGTGTAACAAAGAAGTTGTAACGAGATGTGACGTCGGTGCTAAAGACCGGCCAGGACTCTTCGCTGACCTCGACCGGGGTCATGGTATCAATGGCTTGGAAGGAGAGAAGCGAAGGGGGTTCGGATTCGGCGAGAAGTCGTCCAAGCTTAGACTTGTTCTTGGGCGGCAGCCATTGAGCTTGTACGCCATCCATGTCAAGGTAGACGCGAATTTGGCCGCTCGTTGACAGGAGACAGACCACGGCAAGAGACAAGCCCTCCTGATCCCCGTTATCCATATCCAGGTCATCTTCCTCGCCCATCATGAGCTCCTCTGTCTCAGTCTTCTTTCCGATAATAAGCATGTCTGTAATCGAGGTGTCCAGCTCATCGCCTGTATCAGGATCGGACTGGAGCTCGAACGGTCCCTGCAGGCGCGGGATGACACCGGGTCGCGATGGTCGTGTGTAAATCTCCGTGATTGGTTCCCCGATAGGCCCTTCGACGATTTGCGGCTCTTGCGAGTCCAACTCTCCCATCCATTCCAGCTGCTGTTGGGCCAGGAGCTTCTCTTGTTCTCCAATCTCAGGGTCGTCCTCGATGCTGGCGACGGTGGTGACTATCGACACCGAAAGCGAAGGGATCAAGGTGGGAGGGGGTGCCCATCGTTGAGGCAGCAATGGGCATAGAGCATAGACATCTCCCTCTCGCATGGCTACCCACAGGGTCATGGGGTTCCATCCACCAGCTCCCTTGTTAGAGAAGCTAGCAGCAGCAACCTCCATGTCGAAAGAGTCGGGTGAAAAGGCCTTGTTGGTGGCCGAAGTAGACGCCGAAAAGTCCTGGTCCAGACTGGTACCGTCAACCAGCTTCTTCAAGTCGATGGATGTTGTAGGGGAATCGAATGACCAACGATCAGACGTAGACAATTCCCAGACTCGCACAATGGCGTCCGCTGTAACTGTGACGATGCAAGAGCCGCTGACTCCAAGCGGGTGCCACAGGGCAGACACAATGGCAGGCCTGGAGGTGACATGAGTGGTAGGCCCCAGTGTGAAGATCTTGGGCTTGAGAGGGCCAACATCCTCGCTGGTCAGGTGGGATGGATCCGGGAGAACGCAGATATGTACGGTGTGTGTCGTCAAGATGGCTAGGAAATTCGAGTTTGGGGAAATGATAAGCTGTCGAATATCGTCGGCAACTGGCGTCTTGATGACCTGCACAGCGGTTAGGCACTTCTCCTTAAACTTGGGATGATAGGGACCCGACTTACCCTCAATCCAGCGGTAGATTCCAGGTTTTCGTCATCGTCAAAAGGAGGAGTAGATTCCTCACGCTTGATGCGAATTCCCGATCCTGACCTCCCCTTCACATGACGATTCGCCGCCCACTCGTCCTTCAAGTAGGCAAGGTCTCCCCAGCGAATCTCACGCCCGACAGCCACAAAGATCTCGGTGCCTCGTCGTGCGATGGTCCTGCGCGGACCGGGAATGGGCTTCTTTCTGGACGAGTAGCCAACCTCCAAGCCGCGCGAGCGCGACGCCTCTGATGGCTCAAACAGTCGATGACCGGGGGTGTTGCTCGACAGCCAAGCTGCCGAGAAGCTCTTGACCTTGGGCATGGCGAGAAACAGGAACCGGAAATCGCCAGCCTCAGTTGGTGTGTAGCTTCCGAAAGCTCAAAAGCTGGAAGTGGAAGCTTTGGGATGGCGAAAGATTGTGACGGTTTGTTGATTGCTGGAGTAACAATACAAGCGAGGCTGAAGATCTGGGGGGCTGGCTTCAGTAAAAAAAAGTTACTAGGCGCGCTGTCACCCCAGTGAGCGGCAACAGACGTCGAGCACCGCCACAGTTCCAGCCGCAGGATCCACTCTAATTCTCGAGTAGCCTTGCGAAGCATCATCACACCAAGCAAGCAACCATCCATCCATCTAACCCCAGCAATTACTCAACAACCTTGTCGCGTTTGCCTGTTTCTATCTCCGACATCTTGTGCGACTTCAATATCGATACACCTTTCTCTTTTATCCGTTCAAACCTGCGGCAATGCGTCCGGGCGTCAGAAGTACCGTAGAGCGCCTGGATAGGCCCAGCGCCTACTACCAGAGTCGCGTATGACATCCAACCCTCCATTTTCACCATGAACTTCACTGACAATGCCCCAGAACAAGCGCAGACGTGATCGCGACGATGGAGAGAACGGAGAGAATGCAGGAGAGCCCCCAGTCGACCCCTTGGCAAACGCGACCACCCTTTACGTGGGAAACTTGTTCGTGTTCCCCTAATCTTTCACATTCACAGGCGACTGACCACCATCACGCTCACAGGTCTTTCTACACAACCGAAGAGCAAGTTTATGAGCTGTTTTCCAAGTGCGGTGAGATCAAAAGGCTAGTCATGGGCCTCGACCGTTTCAGCAAAACACCCTGCGGATTTTGTTTCGTCGAATATTATACACACCAGGACGCCCTCGACTGCCTCAAGTACATTGGCGGCACCAAGCTGGACGAGCGCATCATCCGCACCGATCTAGACCCTGGATTTGAGGAGGGTCGCCAGTACGGTCGCGGTAAGTCCGGTGGCCAGGTACGAGACGAGTATCGCGAGGACTTTGATGAAGGCAGAGGAGGCGTTGGAAGGGCTATACAGAACGATCGGGGAGGTGACTACGACGATGAAGGCCGCAGGTAAATTGGGAGCAGCGATGCTCCTCGGGTTAGGCTTTTGATACTTGATACCCCTGAAAAGGAAAAAAAAGCAGCTATTGTTTGGGAAGATGAACTGGATTCCCTTGTATTTGTCTCTTTTGGCGAGTATGCCTTCCACCCTGGCTCCATCCCGCTTCTACTGCGCGCCCTTGGTCTATTCCTACACTGGCACCAGACACCTGTCGACGTTTGTACACCATAATAACCAGGCAAATTTGTCGTGAAATTCTTTTTCGCAATTCGTAGTTGAAACATTGGTGTTGTACATGGAGATCCGCCCGCAATTCCCATTGTGGGATGAATACGCCGCTCCGGGCTCGATTCTTGACCCATTGGCCTCTCTTTTCCTCCTCTGCGTGATCGACTCTAATAACCGGGGGGGTTGATTCTCTGGGAAACCCTCGTCCACTTGGGAAGCTCTGTGATATCGTTAGTGCCTCCATTTCCAATCAATTGCAGAAAGACGTACTGTGAATGCCCTTGCGGTACCTCTTGGCCTTTCGGTCAAACATGGTGTACTTGTCCTTGGGCAACATTTCAGCCTCTGTGGGCATCTCGGCCTTCCATCGCTCGAGAGCCTCGAGGGTCTGTCCCTTCTTGGCGAGAGCAGCATCGACGGTCGCAACGACGTTGTCGACGGCTCGGAGACGCAGGCGGTGTCGTCGCTTCTGGAACTTGGACAGCCTCCAGGGGATCTTCCATAGAAGACCTCCCGAGAGGGGATTCGTAATGCGGAAGGGGCCGAACATGGTGGCGGGGAGGGGTATCGCTGGATCGGACGGCGGAGGGGACGACGACGGAGGAGGAGTTGGACGTTTATCGGAGGACCGACGTGAACTTTTTCCCGGGGGGCGGCTGGCGGAGCCGCGGGCGCTTGGTATGGGGGCATTTGGTTGGCTGCATTAGCGGAGGCAAAAGGTGGGCGGAATATTGTGAGACCCGGCGTTGGGGGGGAGCTCCCCACATTGAGGACGTCGCAGTTACAGCGCGGATGGACGACAATTGACGACTCTATCGCCAAAAACGACGACGACGCCTTTTAGAAGCCCAGCGCAGCCGGACAAGGATCTCGAAGCACAGCCGATGCGGCCCGCGACACGATGAGTTACTACTTTGCCATCGTCGGCACCCAGGACAACCCCCTGTTCGAGCATGAGTTCGGCACCTCGAAACAGGGCGGCGACGGACAGTCGCGCTTCAGCGATCAGGTCCGCCACCTAAACCAGTTCATCCTGCACTCGAGTCTAGATATCGCCGAGGAGGTGCAGTGGTCGCATGGACAGATGTGAGTTGAGCACCTCTGGGAGGACACGTCAGGCTCTAGTCTTGCGATCAAGGGGTACAAGACGGATTGGACATGGTCGGATCTACAAAGGCAGAAGCTTACTCTTGTCGCGCAACAGGTACCTCAAGTGCATCGACAAGTTCTTCAACAACTACATCTCATGCTTCGTCACCGCCGGCAATGTCAAATTCCTCCTCCTCCACCAACCCATCGTCCCGACATCCGGCTCCTCGTCGCGATCGTCAACAGCCATCGGCGCTAATCCCACCAGCCCGGCCACCGAGGAAGCAATCAAGATGTTCTTCACCGAAGTGTATGAGAACTGGGTCAAGGCCATCATGAGCCCCTTCTACTGCGCCAACATGGAAGTGCGCAGCCCCATCTTCAGGACAAGAGTGGCGGCGGCGGGCAGAAAGTACCTATGATTATGGGAGAGATTACGTGTTCTTATGATACCATGGATGCTTGCGTTTTAGATGAGAAGATAGACAGTGCCTTGGATTTGAATAATACATGACATGGGTGAATCCATTCGATATTACAATAACAGCAGGTCAAGGCCAGGCAAGCAAGGGACAAGGCAACGGTTCTTTGCACACTGGAGCATCAAGAGAACCATCATGTGATCAATGATTTGTGTGTGGTATTCATTTCAAAAGGTCGTCTACCATGACGCCTTGCAATATCATAGCCTGGTCCCCAACGCCTTAGTCAAATACATCCATCCCAGTGTCAGCCATTGCGAATCGCTGTATAGCCTCCCAAACACAGAACCACCCGGTAGGTGATGTTGCTGTTTAACCACCGAAACCGTAGAGGGTGCGGCCCTGTCGCTTGAGGGCGTAGACGACGTCGAGAGAGGTGACGGTCTTGCGCTTGGCGTGCTCGGTGTAGGTGACGGCGTCACGGATGACACCCTCGAGGAAGGTCTTGAGGACACCACGGGTCTCTTCGTAGATCACTGGAGTGATTGTTAGTGTCTTGACAATGCTTCAAGTGGTAGATCGAGGTCAACTTACTGGCAGAAATACGCTTGACACCACCACGACGAGCGAGACGTCGGATAGCGGGCTTGGTGATACCCTGGATGTTGTCTCGCAAAATCTTTCGGTGACGCTTGGCACCACCCTTGCCGAGGCCCTTGCCGCCCTTGCCGCCTGAAGTGAAGCGTTAGCAACTATCGTGAAGCTCAAGTCGGATGCATCTCCTTGACGCGTCGGTGGTCACGGTCGGTCAGATGCGACAACGACGATGCACCGCACGACGACAAGGTGATGAAATAAATAAAAGAATACTTACGTCCGGTCATGTTGTTGATGGAAGTGTGTAAAGGTTTGATAAAAAGAGGCGCGTTGTTGAGATAATGAAGATGACGTGCGTGTGGTTGCAGATAGACGCGTTCTGGAGAAGAGAGAGAAATGGGAAAAAGGCACGATGCGGGGGGGGGCGAGGGGTGTAGAATAAATACGTGCAGGCAATCAGTAACAGCAGAAAAAAACTGGAACGAAAACAGCGGGCAAACAAGGCAGGTACCAGAAAATCACTGCTCGCGCGCCCGCTAAATGCTGGAAAAAATGGCTGGCAGGCGGGAGCAGTAAGAAAAATGGCCCTGGCGCTGGTGACGCTTTCCCCGTTTCGGACGCGTTTTTGGAGGGGGAACAGAGCTCACGCGCCGTGTAAATTGGCTGATTGTCTTATTCGGCCGGTCCGATTTTTTGATTGGTAGATTTTTTTGAGGTGATGCCAGCAGCCGCCAAAAATGCAGCAGCGGTGGCTGTACGTACTCGTGACGCCAGGAACACCACCCTCCACGACCCAACCTCTTGGATTTGGCGGGGACGGACTGCACAGCGACTATGGTCATGCGCGAGAGATCGAAGGGGATACTGCATATGGCATTTATTGAAGCCATCATGAGTATTTGGCCATCTTTTCTTTCTTGATACCTTATCTAGCACGGCACCCACATTCAATTCGTGCCTGTTAACTTGACATCATCAGATGTGCATCCAACTTCTACCACTAGCGGGCACTCGCATGAACTGCTTAATTACAACGTGATACCAGATCAAGACCATCTCACATGATTAATGTGCTTTCTTTCATGCTCTGACTCATCCCGCGATATTTAATTCACGGTATCTGCTGTCCTGAAGCCTATTCACACTCCAACTCTACGCAATTGTCTTTCACAACGACAGATCCACTCATACATTCACATTCACATTAACAACACAAGAATACAACATCCGACTCAAGTCAGAGACCTTCTGGCCTCTTCCTCTTCGACTATCTATCAGGGTATTCCTCTGCAAAGCCCGTCGCTCCAAAGCCTACCTCGGGGTACCCTTAATGTACAGTTGCTACTGCATGTTACCGATACTATACACAACAACAAGCCAAGCCGCTCTTCCATTTGCTTCCAAAGCCCAGGCTGTTGAAGCAGCCCAGGTAGCAATACCAAGTAACGCCAATGCCATGCCTGCCATGCTGTCATTCCTCAGTCAAGACTTGCGCCAACCCCAGCTCCTCGCATATTCCACCCGTCCTTGAACCTCACTTGAACCGGCCTTCATCAGCCAAACATGTGAGCCTGACATCGAGCCTCAGCTAGCGTCGTCGTCGTCGTCGTCCTTCATCCCCTACACGTTCCAAATACCTCATTATCTTGCTGTTCCAATCCCAAAACCAAGGCTCCCTAACTCGCCTAAAGCGCAGACCCGTTAAAATCGCAATGCTCGTGACATCATGCCATCATGGAGTCGTCCATGTCCACATCATCTTCAAAACTCTCAATCGCTTCTTTAATTTGTTGGCTCGCCTAGAGAAACGGTCAGCTTGATTGCGTTCAGGAGTCAGCCAGGTTGCTTACCTTGGGGTCCAAAGCAAGAGCAATGGTAAAGTGCCGCACTGAGAGTTGCTTCTCGCCCATGCTCCTATACAGTTTGCCGAGAAGAAAGTGAACAGTCGCCTCATCCGGTGCCAAGTCTTTCAGCACCATCAACTCCTTCTGTGCAGCGTCCAGTTGTCCTACAGCGAGCAGTGCTCTAGCCTTCTTGTACCGGGTCTGCGCAGCTCGCGGCGCGAGCTCTACTGCCTTGCTATATGCTTGCAGTGCAGGCATTATCTGTTTCTGCTTCTCCAACACTGTTCCAATGCAGCAGATCAGGACTGCATTATTGGGGTTTATGCTCTGAGCTGCGTGAAAGTGCGCATACGCCTTATCGAGCGCACCCAAGCGCTCCTGAACCTTTCCAATGCCGTAGTAAGCGTTGTAGTGGCGTCTATCTGCCGATATCGCCTGTCGGTATGCGGTGAGGGCCTTGTCGTACTCTTCGTTGGCCACATGTTCATGCCCCTGCAATGTGAAAGCATAGGCAAACTTGGGGTCCAACTGAGTTGCCCTCTTGAAACACTTCAATGCTTGCTCATAGTCGCGAGCGAGCGACCACGCATTGCCCAGCGCACACCAAGCTTGCGGCGAGAGCCAGGCTGAGTCTACCAGCTCATGAGCAAGGAACGAGAGATCCGTCTCCCGCTTCAGATGCCATAGGATCGTAGAATACACCTCCATATCTTTAAGCCGTGACGGGGCCTGAACACGCATCTTCCTGAAGAATTTTTCGGCGTCGGCGTATGAAGCCTGCTCGTAGTGTGCCCGGCCCATCTGCGCAAGTGCCCATGGTGTGTTTTGATGCGCCAGAGGTAGCGACATCAGGGCTTGCACACTCTCCGCGCACTGGAACTGTGACAAGGAGTAGTAGCCGTTGGCGAGCTTCTTTGTAAGGTCGAGTATCCACTTAAGCCCTTCCTCAATCCTTTGTGCGTCCAGTTCCGCCGGTTTGGGAGCAGGAGGCTGGGGAGGCGCCTCTTTGACCTTTGGTAGTTCCCCGTGGTCGACGTCTGCGTGTGCGTCTTCCAGGGGTTTGCGGTTCCCACTGACGACTCGTCCGACGCTGGAACCGCTAGATCCTGGTCGTACTATTCGAGAGATCGGGGGCCTAGCTTTCTTTAATTCTCGACCGGCCGACGCTCCTATCGTGGCCGCGCCCGAGTTTGCTTTGGATGATGGCCTGAACATATTCAGCCTTGCGCTGCGTCGAGTTGTCGTGGGTTCCTCAGAGCCCCGTGCTGGGTGTCCTGATACAGTGCGTTTCCTCTCCGCTGCTGGTATGGACGACCGTAGAGATCCCGAGGGGGCGCCGTTAGATGCATCCGCCATGACAACCTCAGCAGCCTGTTCCTGTTGTCCTTTGTCTTGCGCTCTCGTTCGCCTTGAACCTAACCGGTAGTTCATCCGTGGCGGCGCGTCATGGCCTTGATCCATGGCATGCATGTTCCGCGTCCTCCGTGAGGGTGCTTGGGGCGCATCATGTGGTTGAACGGCGCGAGAGGATGGTACCTCTGATAATCCTTGGTTCGGAGGAGTCTCCATCGCGTCGAAGCCGGGGTTATTGTTTGTAGTCGCATAGCGTATGCGGCCTTCGTGAATCTTCAACATAAAGTCGCTCCGTTCACTTTCCATAGCAGAGTCGCCATTAGTCAACTCATGGATGGTGGGGGAGTTGCCGGGATTGAATGGGTCGCTCCCTATATCCGTTGCGACGCCTCGTTGTGATTTCTTTGCTGGAACTTCTGGCGGGTTTGATACCGATCCTTCTCTCGAGTCTACTGACGAACTCGGTTCCACGTCGAAACTCTGCACAAGCGCATCGTTGATCTTGAAGATGTTTGGCACGCGAACCGTCACGCCCATATCGCAGAGCGCTGTAAAGGCATCCCACATGAAGGGGTTGAGCTTGAGCGCCTCCTCGAAGCAGCCGATAGCCTTCTTCTTGTCGTCATAGCCGCGATTAAGTTTACCCATCAGGCATAAGACTGCGGATGCGTCAGGAAGAGCTGTTCGAGTGGTCGCGCTATGCTTCCCAAGGCTACTTTTCGACGACCAGAGACTCCGCGACTTCTCCAGCGCTGTGATGCCATCTTTGTACCGCTCGAGGGCCAAGCAGGCTTGCGCGAATACCCACGCGCATCCAAAGTGAACACCGCGGTAGCCCATGGGCTTACTGACGTCGTATGCCGACCGGTAGTCGCCGAGGCGCAGATGACATAGCGCATAGAGGTACGTGGGTTCGCTGGACCTGGGGTCCTGGGCGGTCAACCGTTCGGCGAAGAAGAGGGCGTTTTCATATGAGGCATTGTCGAGATGATAGTGTATCACCTGTCGTATCAGGCCACTGATGGCCGTCGGAGTGGGCGCCATGCTGGATGTTGCTGTCCAGCGTCGTCAAAGGATGAGGAGGTTGGGGGGGGGCGATTTGGGGGATGGCGCTGTGGGAGTTGCCTAACAACGTGCCCAGGCCATGGGACAGTCGAAGGGTAGAGCAGATCAAAAGACTCAATGGCAGTCAAAGCAACAATAGGCGACAGAGGATGGTTTGTCGTCGCCAGACAAAGGTGTTTGTTGTGCCGTTCGCGTGAGTGGCGGGGACTGCCAGTCCAAAGAAAACAAATCCACCGTGGGTCGGGGGGGTCGCTGGTCGGTCGCAGTCGACGTCAACGTCGCCGAGATGATTAGAAATTAAATAAAGAGCAAAAGAATCTCAAGGATGCTCTGTCCAAAGACGGCGCTCGGGTCTTGCTGCCTGGGACGGGACAACAGGCGTTGAGAGCGTGAAGGGGAAGCCGTCAAGTCAAATCAAATGTTGGCGGCTCGCAACGTTTCGTGAACGGGAACGGTGGGTCCTGAAGAGCGAGCGAGCGAGCGTGCGGAAGGCAAAGATGGACGGGGTTGAATCGAGACAAAAGTCAAAAGCCCAGAGATGAAATGGATATAAAAAAAAAAGAAATTTCCCTACTACCAACTCGGTCGGCTTCGATACAAGTGGCACATGATATGCAGACACGGCCGAAGCTCCGGAAAATGCGGTAAGTCTTGGACGTCAGTTAAGGTAGAGAAGCGTGAATCTGTCAGGTCCGTGAGGTGAGTGAGTGAATGTTTAGGTGAAAATGGGTGGTCCATCAACGCCTGCTTGGCGCGCGGTATTGTTGTCAGCGTCTCTGGGCAACCAGCCTCTAAGTATAGGTACTTGCAGGTGCAGCCTGCGTTCCAATAGGTGGAGGTACCTGGAACTGCTAGCGCCTCCAGAGCCAGCTGCAAGGTCTTGTAACATTAGCCACTAAGCGCTCTTGTTCCTGAGGCTTGCAGAAACAAGGAACCAATTATTGACCAAGACGCATCATAAAAAATGAAACAAATTTGGGAGTGTGGCAAGTTGTCGATATGCAGTGAATGAGAGGTTTAGAGGTAATAGTGAAGATTAGGGGTTGCAGTAATAACCACGTTGCAAGTGGGCTTAAGAACTACGTCCTTACCTACCTATCGTGCCTATGTATCCATGGATCATGAGCATATTCCATCTATTCTTGGTTATATCCAATATTATCACGGCTGACAAAAATAGACAACTTCACACAAAAGCGATACAACTACATATAGTGCAGGCAAAATGGTCATACGTTTGGATGGTAGAACACGAGGTTCTCAGTGATTCATTAATCGTAACCGAGTATCCTATATCTACCCTCCTTGCTGTGAGCAAGACAATGACGTCTCCATCATTCCCTTCCTTCACAATGCCATCATGGAACGCAGCATCCGGGCTCCAGACAAGCAGAGCTTCAACACTTAAGCGGCAATGGTAACCTCAACCTCAACACCGGCCTCGACTGCAAAAACTGTTAGCAACTGTGCAATTCTCCAAACACGGCGGGGACCCTTACTGTTGACGATGACGGACTTGACAACCTCGGTGGGGGCGTGGAGGTCGATGAGGCGCTTATGGACGCGGAGCTCGTAGAGATCCCAGGTCTTGGAACCCTCACCGCAAGGGGTCTTGCGGGTGGTGATCTTGAGGTTCTTGGTGGGCAGGCGGACGGGGCCCTTGACGGTGAGGCCCTTGCTGCGGGCGCGCTCAATGAGCTCGGCGCTGACCTTCTCGAGAGACTGAACCTTTCGGCTAGTCAGGGTGATTCGGATGCGGTGGCTCTTCTATTCAAAGGTGTTAGTCGTCGTCGTTGTTTCCGATCGCTTGTTCCATTGTCTGTAAAAACGTACGGGCTGCTCGCCAAGGTCCTTCTCGATCTTCTGGTGAGACATTGTGAATGGCTGTCAAGACTCGGCAAAGATGACTGCAACGGTAACGTGATGACGGCCTGGTCGGGTTGAGGAACTGATCCTTTTGGTGTTGAGGAAGTTCAATGTCGGTTTCGCACCAAAATTTAGAAATATCCAGTTGTGCGCTTATCGCTTATCGGGCACACCCCACCTCCATCAGGGTACTCACGTGACCATGGGCAGCTGAACTGGAGGAGAGGCATGACGTCGGTTTCAACGCGGGAGCTCATCAACATTGTTGATATTCCGAATTGAATTGAGACTATTTAGCGTCCATACTTTCCTCATAGAAATCGCAAAGATCAAGTCTTTTCCCTTATTGCAACTATATCGCGATTGAACAAGCGAGCGAGGGGAAAGTGGAGGTGCCTATCAGCTTGTCGTAATTACCTACAGCTCCGACACGCTGTTCACACGACCCCTGTCCACCTGCGCCTAGTTTGCGACCAAGTCTACCTCCCATTATCATTCCACTCTACTCCAGGCCAACAGACAACTTCCTTTCAGAATCTACAACTCATCACCTCTATCGCAATGGCTCAGAAGGCGAAGAAGGACCGCGCCAAGTCCAACGCGGCGGCGCTCAACAACCTCCACATCAGCTCCCTCGTCGTCAATGTTCTCTTCCTCCTCGCCCACTTCCTCTTCCGCTCGCGCTCTCTCTGGCTCTACGGTCTCCTCTCTGCGCCGTCCCTCATCTGCGAGTACGTCCTCGAGATTTCCGGCCGACCCAAGTACGACCCTTCCACACGAGCGCTGCGCAGCGCCGGCGAGGACCTCTCCAACGCTGGTCTGACCGAGTACATGTTCGACGTCATCTGGGTCACTTGGGCATCAGCGATTCTTGTCATCCTCTTCGGCAACAAGGCATGGCTTCTTTGGGTTGTTGTCCCTGCGTATGGCCTGTATCTGGGAAGCGGGCTGCTTGGCATGGGCAGGCAGAAGATGGCTGAACTACAAGGCGGTGGTGTTGGTGATGCGGCTCCTCAGGGAAATCGCCGGGCACGCCGGGCTGCCTAATTGAAGCCAATATTTCTATGGAGTGCTCTATCTATCATGATTCTAGGAATTGGCTTGTTCTCTAAGTGCTTTGTTGCGGACGCTCGCCAGTCCATCGCTCTATGGTATCATCGTCAACATTTCGCACCAGGACATGGATATGCTCCAGAGCGCGCACGCTCTGAAGAGCCACCCAATTCTTGAACCACAACACTCGGCTCTCCCCGTCTGGGCCCAAGGTATCGACAAAATACTCCTTGACAAAAGCCTTGACCAACGCCCTGCTCTCCGGTGTCATATCCCCTGTCTCCGGGTCTGTGGGGATGGTGGTGCGCAACCACACGACAATGTGGCGGATCTCCGGGTCCAGGCCATACGGCCAGTCGTTGTTCAGGACGCGGTAATCCGAGGGGTCCTTGAACGGAACATCGGACACGGGTGTGAATGGTGGCTGGCCCCAGGCCTTGGGTAGCCGGTTGGCCAGGAGGTAGTTTGTCATGGAGCCATATTCAGCCTTTGTCTCTGATGTCCATTTCATGTAGCGGCGCAGATCAGATGGCTTGCGCTTCAAGACAGAGAGGTTGTTTGATTCTACCCTGGATGTTAGTCGACTTGAGCCTAAGGAGAACTACATAGCTGAGTATCAATTCTACTCACCAATGATACCCTTCAGATCTTCCCAGTCATGTTTCTTAAACTCTTCATCCGTCTGTGATAGAATCCACTTATCCACGTCGGTGAGAGGGAAAGGAGACTCCTCTGGTGGATTCTCACCCATGATGTTGAACCGAGCTGTGAACAATGTGGGGGATGCGGCAAAGGGAGCTCTCCGAGGAACCAAAAGCTTGTGATCCCTTGGTCCGGCTATGCATCAGTTGCCTGATCAGTAAACAGAGGAGCAGTCGCCGTCACGAAATATCGCGTGCTTCCTGAACTCACGGGTTCTCAGAGGCATCTGGAATGCTCTGATGCTCCTCATGCGGTGAGGCCTAGAAGGTCCCAACCAGCTTATGTCAGCCCCGACATGTCGCCGAGCCATTCTTCTCTCAATTCAGCAATCAACGGTGACTTTTTTTCTCTCATCCACGTCCATTTCCTGATGGAGAAGCGGTGATCATTTTGGGGTTTATCAATCGCTGTCACATGTAAAGGAAAAGGGGACGGGCAGTTCTGACAATTTGACCGTTAGCGGTGGCCACCTAGAGCCGTTGAGCTGCGCCCAACAACAGCCCCTCCATCATCGATCCAACAACCAGACCAACTTGAACGCGTCAAGGACCTGTCGCCCAATTACGGCACGAGCCGCTGTCGTTCATGGTCAATTATATCCTTCTTGTTGCGGTTTTGTTAGGGCACTCGTTTGGAGATTGCTTTACTTGAAAAGAGTCACGTTCTCTACCGGTTCACGACTCCAAAAAAGACATCGTATTTCATGAGCCACGTATTACCTTTCTGAGCCAACTCTCTCCCATCATGATCCTCGGCCCCATCACCCTCGTCGACTGTGCCGTCTTTCTCGCCTTCCTCGCACCACAGCTCTTGTGGCACGCCGGTTTTCTCACGACCCTCATTACTGGTCTTCGAGCTCTTCCCTTTCTCCGTTAGTTATCCCTCGCTCATTGCTAATTTCGACTCTCACAAACACTCACACAACATGTTTAGTCTTGGAGCTCCCTTTTGAATTTGTCCATGAGCGCTATCTTACTCACCCAAGCCGCCAACTCCCATTCACACAAAGTGCCACCTTGTTTGAAGATCTTGTTATACGCTGCGTAAGATACGCCTTTGCCAATATTCCCTCCAAAGTCGGGAGAGTCTTCTTTTCCAAATATGTCGCCCTCCCCTTTATCCGGTGGCGCATGCTTCGCCATGGCTACCTGCGATCTCCGGTTTACTATCGCGAGTACACAATAGGAACGGTACAGTTGCCCCCTGGAAACCATCCAGAAAGGCCTCATTAACAGCATTTAGGGGAGCATCCAGACCCGGGGCACCTGGATTATGCATCGGCCCGAGCATCCGCCTGACTTTGCCCTCTATTACATTCACGGTAGGGCAGACACATCTACTTGCGGACCCTTCGACCTCGTCACTAACACGTTCAAGGCGGTGGGTTTGTCATGGGCTCGAGTTACTTTTATCTCGAGTTCCTCATGGTGTGGCATCACTTACTGGTGGAAGCTGGGTTCAAGAACCCTGCAATATTCGCACTTGAATACACCCTGGTGCCTGATGAGGTCTACCCCAGGCAAGTCTTGGAGGCATTAGAAGGCTACAGGCACGTTCTCCAAGTCGTCAAAGATGCCTCCAAGGTCTGCGTCTCGGGTGATTCAGCCGGCGGCGCATTGATCCTTAGCTTACTGCTCGAGTTGGGCGCCCAGGCGGATAATCAAGAGGGCAAGGGGGTCAATGCCAGTGTCCGTGGTGGTCTCACAGATCCCCAACCACCTCATCTTGCTCTACCACGGATGGCCACTCTCATCTCGCCGTGGGTGACCCTCATGTCGAATTTGCATTACACTTCCAAGAGTGACTTTTTGGATAAACGCACCTTGTGGAGATATGCACATGAGTATGCAGGTGAGAGTATGGTTCAACAACAACCAGCATCTCCAGGCAACTGTGTCGACGATGCTCTGTGGAGGGCAGCCAGTCCAGAACGAGGATACTTTGTCATCTTTGGAGAAGAGGAAGTGTTCGCGCCTGATATTGAAGACTTCCTCAAGCGTCAAGCCAAAATTGGCGTTGAGGTCGAAGGTCAGAAGTTTGACGGGGGAATCCACGCATGGCCCGTGGCGTCAATCTTTTTATCGAGCACAGAAGACAAGAGGTTACAAGGTCTGAGAACTGCTGTGAAGGAAATTAGAAGACGAATGCCTGAATGGGGCACGTTGAACGGAGACAAGGTGTAGCATCAGATTAGATCAAGTAAACATTCATAGACAAGGCCTGAGGATGGTGAATCAGGAACCAGAGGATAGAACTCGGCTTCGTCTTCACCAGGCCTGCTCCGAGATAAAAGCTCAACTTGTATCATCATATGGCTCGTGAGAGCAAAAGACAAACAGGCAATGTGGGTAGGGAATTTGGGATCATACCGGACAAGAAAGAAGATGACACGTCAACCAAGAACATGGTCGCGTTCAGGAGCCGAACTGTCACTGACATCCGAGACCCGGCGAGTTGCTTAGTAGATGGATCGGTTTCAGTCTTGAGACAAACACCGACGTACCCCATCCCAGCTCCCAAATACCACTGCTGGAATCACAGAGCATAAGGGTCCAACAATTAGCTGATTCGAGGTTACTATACAATAGCTGCATTGTACCCTCTATCAGGCTGACGGTGGGAGCCTAAGAGGGGAGCCTGGGGCTGCAAAAGGCAACCAAACCATCCATGCAAGGCCAGTTGCTCGCGGTTCCTTGCTTGGGTGACTGATTCAGTGCTGCATGCTTCGCCATCCATTCGTTGGCGAACGAGGAATGGGAGATGCCACTTGCTCCACCAATGCCCAAGGCCTTGCCTTGCATTGTGCGGCTGACCGAGGTAATATGGCTTGAAAAATCGGCGGTGCGGAGTGAAGCCAGGGCGCAATGTAAGTGGTACAGGCTGAGCGAATCTGAACCAGCCGAGAAGACCCTTCAGAGCAAACGACGCATCGTGACACAGCACCCATACGGGTCGTTCGCCTGAAAGTGTGGGTGAAAGAAACAAGAGGGGAGAGTGATGAGTGAGAGTGAATCGCGAACGAACGCCGCGCAGACAGGGCCTGGAGACGAGATGCACACGCGCCTTCCCGAAAAGGATGATGCAGGTAGCCACTTTAAATGCCGGAAAGTGTAAATGGATCCCAATTATGGGGCGCGCAAGCCTGCCTTCTGGTCAGCAGCAAGTAGGTACGCCCCAGCAAGAGTTCCTTCCCTTCCCCTTGGACGGTTCCTGAGCGGGCTGCCTACTGCCCCGGGGATCAGCTTGAGACGGTCTCGTCTCGCCCACCGAAGGATGGTGGATGGATGTTTCGGTCTTAACTGCCCGGCCAGGGTGTTACCTACAGCAGTACGTAGCGTGTGTCGGAGGAACAGCCCCGCGCCGTGCATATAAACGGCCGGCATTCCCTCCCCTCCCCCCGCCACTTGCCGCCGCTTTGATGAATGCCGACTGGTCCGCCCTCTGAAGGAAGCAAGAACGATCCAGCGACGCCCCCCTGACTCCGATCTCATGGGACCAACAAGAGCTTAGGTACGGTATTCATCACCGCAGCCTCACCGAACCTACCGTCTCCACACCGGACTCACTCACTTCTCACTTATACGCACGCTTCCCGGATTGTTTCCAGGCTTCTCTTGGCCCATTGTTCTTTCAACTTCATTGTCTCTGATTGACAAAGGACAAGGCGTCACCCTCTTGGTCAAGTCCCCTCAGCCATCAACCTTTACAGCCCCCCTTACAGTTCTGTCCTTCCAGACAAAGAGTCTAGGCCAGCCAACGACAAGCTTGCACCAGGCAGGGAGTTACAACGATTACCAGATCTGGCCTCTTACCTTGCTGGGCTCGACGCTGTCTTGTCTGCCTTCTTGTCTTACACTGGCTGCCTTGTGGCCTCGGGAGCCTCATCCGTGTCGAACCGCCACCACCAGGACAAACTCGCATCGCCTCCATCTCACATACGGACGGAGTTGTCTTGCACAGCCTCCCGACAACATCTTTCTTCACCACGTCTAGCCGCCCCGTGAGCTGTTCTACGGGTTCTTCTGTCCTCTCGTTTGTCCGAGTTGCACAGGAACCACATCCATCCCACAACCACAACCTCAGCTTCACTCTATGCATGGCCCCGGGCCGGCCCAATCTTGCATTGTGCCCCACCCGACGTCACGTCAATCAAACCACATCGTCATCCCCAGCCACGGCACGGGAGCCCGCTGATTCGTGAGGTCCAACTGGGCCCCTTGATCCCCCTGTCGCCTGCGCACTGCTGTGAGCTTATTAGCAGTAGATCAGCTCCCGCTGAGCCTGCGGTTGGATCGGTCCTGGAGTCAGAGTCCAAGCAGCCTCATACAGCCAACCCAACATCTATCTCTTTGCTGTCTCGTCTGGGTTCTCGAATCAGTTTGGTCTTTTGAGGCGTCCTCATTGGATGATCGCATGACCTTGGCTAATACTCATATGCAAGGAAGTCTTTATTCGACTACAAAGCTACCGTCTCGGCGCAACCCCCAGACGACAATCACCAACATCCGATTTCGATTGTGCACGAATTTGGCCAACCCCATTACGTCCCAAGTAAGCTCGAGACTTTGCTCCCTCTTGGTGTTGGTTGTCACTTGTACAAAGGGACACAACACTAGCAAATAACTCAAGACACGTATATACAGCGCGTTCGAGTCTTGACGCGACACACTGTACATCCATACAAAGGCTCTACCTACCTGCCCATCACCCCCGGCCTCGCTACGCTGGCTGCTGCGATCGCGCGCCGCCAAGCGACCTAAGTCAAAAAATCATCAGCCGTCTATCGAGCACGAGCACCACCAAAGAAAGACGAGCCAAACCCCGTCAGAGGGGAAGCACCCAGGGGGATCCATTCACGCAGTCTCATTCGCTGCCGGGCTTCAACAAATCCCCTCCCGGCCGCTTCGGCGCCAAAGCCCCACCTTAATCTTTTCACGGTCAGGACAAAAAAAAATTATTTATTATGTCGGCCGACGACAGCTCCTACGCTCCCAAGTCTCCGGACCTCTCTTCTTTTTACTCAGGTGGCCCCACTCAACCCGCGCCGCAAAAGCTCCAACATCCACAAACCGGCAGCCACCTCCCGTGCCCAGGATACGAATATAAAGCAGACTCTCCAGCCTACACCAGGTCTGGCTCTTTTTCTTCCTACGTTCCCCCTTCCCTCCCCTTCAGCAGCAACATCAGTGTCAACAACGATCAAGCCAACGACATCGATCACCAGCGGCAGCATCCATCCGAGCCCAGATTCGTCGGGTCGGACTATCAACCTTACTCGGCGCACTTCCTTCAAGATCAATACGTTCATTCGTCCCCATCCCAGCGAACACCTCACCGCGGTAGTTACGAGGGAGACTCTTTGTCTTCGCATCAGCATCACCAACCACAGCCCTCGTCGTACAGCTTCGCATTCACAGAGCAAGCTCCGCGGCCCGGTGTAGCTTCCTACAGCCAACCCTACCCACCTCCAATAGGAGCTGGTCTATCTGGTCCCTCTTTGTCCACGGACACGCCCTTTTCTACAGCCATGCCTCCTCGCAGGGCCGCGCCACCTCCGGCGCCCGCTATCGAGCCGTCACCCGTCAAAACAAAGTTCCCCACTGCTAGAATCAAGCGCATTATGCAGGCGGACGAAGAAGTCGGAAAGGTCGCCCAGCAGACGCCAATCGCCGTCGGCAAAGCTCTCGAGCTCTTCATGATACAGTTGGTCACGAAAAGTGCCGATATAGCCAAGGAGAAGGGCGGGAAGAGAGTCACAGCGCCAATGCTCAAGCAGGTGGTTGAGACCGACGAGCAGTGGGACTTTTTACGCGACATTGTCAGTCGTGTCGAAAATGAGAAGGAAGGTAGCAAGGCCAAGGCCAAGCAGGAGAGCTCGAGCGATGAGGAGATGCCAGAACCCAAAAAGAGGCGAGGTGGTAGGAGAAAGAAGACGGGATGATCCATCTTCTGGTTTGGGGCTGGTAGCCTCGTGGAAGTTTTGGGGCACATCATGAAGGATACGATCGAGTACGAAACGGCGTTCAAGGGGATTCGCATTCAGCCGGCGTTTGGCGCCAGGAGAGACAGATGTCTCGTGGTTCATTTTTGGGCGGGTTTATCGCCTCCGCGTGGAGCGACATGTTGTGTTATAGAGGAATCAATGTTATGTGGGAGTGCCACTGCTCTACTGGGCATATACATAGGTGGATGAGAAGTATTGGGGGGCGACGACTTGAATACAGCAGCCTCCACGCGTCAGTCAAGTGCGGTGCCATGTGTGATCTTGTCTAATGTCTTGTGAATTGTCCGTGTGGACAACTCGTGAACAGTCTTGCTAGGCGGTCTACCAGGCTTAAGTAGTCTAATCGTCAAAGCTGACCTCGCTGTGGGCTGTAAGGACCACATTGTATCCCTGCCGAGGCCTGATACCAGTAGTCGAGACTTTGGCTGGGCTGGTGACTTCAAGGAAGTAAGCCGTTGCTAAGATTGATCGGTGGTGAGATTTACATCTAAGAAGCATTGTCTTCAACTCGTTGACTGGATGTTGGCTCAAATACTGTCTACCCTAAAGGCTTGCCGGAATGAAATCGGCATTGGCATTTTCCAACCCTGCACACCGTTAATGGTTTGAAACATGCAGTTGAAACTGGGGCAGATCATTTGTGGCCAAATTGAATGGTTACACCAGTGCTACATGCACGAGTAAGACTGGGAATTCTTTTCGTGTCAGCCTCGATGAACCCTCGAGTTTTGCTTCCATGTGAATGCATCCATCTCAGCGCCTGCAGTGCAGGCTGACGTAGGTGGTGTCTGACGTCAGTAAATGCTCCGACAAGCCGGACGACTGAACGAGTCGCGTCTACAAGTGCATCTACAGATTCATTATTCAGCTTTTAGAGGTCGATGGCATCGTCTGTAAAGCTCATGCCACAAATAATTAAAGATCATCACCCGTCCATGCGCCGAGGACAAGTCAATCTCCCCCCCCCTTCGCGGGCCATTAGCGATGGGAAATATGGACCCGACCCATCTCCGAACCGCTTCCTCTGGGCGCGACAAAAGGGTCCCCGCCACGGGTCCGTGGTGCACGCACACCTCCGGGCCCCCTGACGCAGCCTTTGAGATCGAATTGTTAGTGGCCACTTCAGGGGGGATTGGCAGCTCCTCATTGGGGCATCCCCAGCGGCGGGAGGACGGCGGTGTTTTTTCCCCTTCCGTCTCCTTACCAGACCTAATGGAATCCAAGGGGCCAGTTGTTACACTACGTTAGCTAGGTACTCCCAGGTAGTGAGCCAGGCAAGCTGCCCGCTGGAACTCCACTAATAAGGTGCCTCTAGTCCGCTACCGACGCCCTCCTGTAAACCAACCTACACCACCGACCTAAGCTTGTCCGTCGTCGTCGACCATCCGTCCTGTCAACTTTAAACATCACTCGTCCATCTATGCGAATGCCTTCTTGATTCATCACTCGCACACGTTCACTTCCGCTTATTTAAAGCCCGCTCCTTGTATTATTTCTATTCGAACCTAGATGACGAAACGCCAGCCGTCCCTCATCGACGCTCGCTCCCCTGCGTAACCCAATGTCGTGGGACTTGCTTCAGAGATTCCTCGAGTCCGACGTCTTCAACTCCAACCCCTTTCTCCCCGTCTCATACCTCTCGTGAGTCTCTCCTACCATCCCACCAACAGTCACAGACACCGGCCGGCTTGCGCCCTCGCGTCTGCTTCAAATTAGCCCACCGCCCCTCATCTTGAACCCATCCCGCCGTCTCCGACCTGTACCATCGCTAATGCCACCTGTCGCGACAGCCGCTACGCAAACCACGTGGGGATTCACTATGTTCTCTGCCAGAAGCTGCGCCAGTTCCCCTACGAGGATATCGAGTTCTTCCTGCCGCAGCTATGTCACCTTATAATCAGCGTCGACAATGAGTCAATGGCATTGGAGGAGTTTTTGTTGGACTTGTGCGAGGAATCCGTCACAGCAGCGCTGTTGGTACGTGTGATGTTTCCATGGTTTGAACTGGAATGGAGCACCGCGTCATAGGAACCATTTCGTCCCGCCTCCGTATTGGGTGCTAACCAGCGTTCTGCAGACGTTCTGGCTCTTCCAAACATATCTGCACGATCTTTCGTCGAACCCGCAGTCCGACTCGTTTCAGACATGTCGCCGAGTCTACAACAAGGTCCAGCACATTGTGTTTGGACTCGCCGATACCGCTCGCCATGAAAAGATCAAGGAGAACGTCCTGCCCGTCACCGTGCTCTCCAGCTTCGTCCTCGCCAGCGTTGCGCTGCCCATGATACCACGCTGGGCTGGTCCCTTGGCTGTCGCACAGGCGCGCAAGCCGCAGCCAGTTACTGATCCCACCACCGAGAGCAAGGAAAATGTCAAGCCAGCGAGAGCCCGTACAGTCACAGCTGCGAATTCGCGATCGCGTCGCGCCAAGGATGCTGGGCGAACTTTCAGTGCGCCAGACCCCAAGGGATCGAGGGACTCTTCGCCCAAGCCTACCCGCACCGCCCCTCTACCGCCTCCGGTCATTATTCCTCCCGGAAGATCCAAGACGCCGGTCGGTACGGGGAGACCATCTGCTCTCGAGATGAAGTCATTGGAGGCCAAACTGAGCACATCGTCTCTGCCCTTGCCCTCGCCTCGTCCACCAACGAGGCCAACAACCCCGATCTCGGCAGGAAATGTCCCAAGACCAGGCGACGTCACTCGGAGGCATTCGCACCATTCAAAGGCTGTTCTCGCCATGAATGAGTTATCACCAGTACAGAAAACAAGACTGCTGAGACAAAACTACTTCAGATCGCAGACCCAGTTCTTGACTGCTCTGGAGGGGATTTCGAATCGATTGGTTCTGGTTCCCAAACCTGCCCGGATGAGTGCTCTTCGAGCGGAGCTTGCACTAATATCTCAGGATCTCCCAGCCGAGGTTGATATTCCCGTCATCTGTCCTCCCACGCTCGTGAACGGATCTCCTGGCAAGAGTCGTCATCACCGCATTGTACGGGTGAACCCGGCGGAGGCAACGGTGCTCAATAGTGCGGAAAAGGTGCCATATCTGATCATGGTCGAAGTTCTCAGGGATGACTTTTCGTTTGACCCTGATGCGCCTGAGAACCAGCGTCTCCTGAACAGTTTAATAGGCGGTAGCGCCAGGACGAACCGTATTTTCGACTTGTCTGACTCTCCCCGCCTTTCGCCCACGGTGAAGAGCCCAGAGCCTGTTTTGGATAGTGTCTTTGAGCCCGCCTCTGGCGACCTGGGAAGCTCACCATTGCTCAAGGGAATGGACGAAACCCCAATCAGATTCCCTGTGAGACCAGCGCCGCACCATAATGTCCAGCGTCTTCCCAGCGGAGCGACAACCTCGTCTTCGACCCTGGACGTGACGACTCCTCGAACCTCCGGCACAGGGACATCGAGGTCGAACAGTCCTGGGCCTGGCGCGCGAAGGATGACTCTGCCTATCCAACGGAATGCGCCAGCCGACCAGCCAGACTTTTCTGCATTGGCAACTCACATGCGAACAGCCTCCCAGATGCTTGCGCAACTTGAAGCTACCAGTGGAAAGCGTCCAAAACAAGAGGTGGCAGCGATCCGAGCTAAGATTATTGCTAGCATGCAGAGCCTGGAGGAACAGAGCTTCGACGTGGATGAGCAGGGCCCAACTTTTGACACCATCATTGCCAGGGCCAGCACAACCCCTATCTCCCCGAACAACCCGGACCTTGAGGATGACGTGCAGATTGACTCAAACCTCAACGCCAGTGCGGGCCGAGAACGAATGGAGAATGATATCAAGACAGGTGGTGTCCAGCGTAGAGGCGATCGCGATGACCCTAGTGCGGCTGTCTTTGGCGAGGCTTGGGAGGCTAAGAAGGAGCGGATTCGCAAGTCGTCCCCGTATGGCTGGATGAAGAACTGGGACCTGGTTAGTGTGATTGTTAAGACTGGAGCAGATCTCCGACAGGAGGCGTTTGCGTGTCAGCTCATCGACGTGTGCCACAAGACCTGGGTTGATGCTGGCATCGATGTCTGGGTCAAGCGGATGAGGATTCTGGTGACAGGAGAGTCTTCTGGACTGGTTGAGACCATTACCAGCGGTGTGTCTCTTCACTCGCTGAAGCGAAGTCTCACGCTTGCTTCGATCGAGGCTGGCCAAAACCCTCGGCACCGCATTGCTACACTGAGGGACCATTTCCTCAAGGCGTTTGGCAAGCCCGATAGCAAGCCGTTCAAGGCTGGAGTTGATGCTTTCAAGAAGTCCCTGGCGGCATACAGCATCATCTCATACGTCCTGCAGCTCAAGGATCGACACAACGGCAACGTCTTGGTGGATTCCGAGGGCCATGTGGTCCACATCGACTTTGGCTTCATGTTGTCCAACTCGCCTGGTTCAGTCGGATTTGAGGCGGCTCCTTTCAAGCTCACTCACGAATATGTTGACGTCCTGGGTGGACTGGGTTCACCCGATTATGAGGATTACAAGAAGCTCTGCAAGCAAGCTTTCCAAGGCAAGCTGGCCCCGTCGTTTCCATTCAAGGATCCTCATAGCTAACGTTGTATAGCCCTGCGTCGTTCAGCAGACAACATTATCGACTTGGTTGCAATGATGGGCCACGACTCCAAGATGCCCTGCTTCGCAGTGGGTGTGGCCCAGGTCACCAACACGCTTCGACAGAGGTTCCAACTTCATCTCAGCGCAGACGAGGCAGAGCAATTTGTCGAGACGGATCTGATTGCCAAGTCGTTTGGTAGCTACTACACGCGACTGTGAGTTGTCTCCAACCTCTTCCTCTTACATGGAATGTTTACTGATACTCTCCAGCTATGACACTTTCCAATATCGTACCCAGGGTATATACTAAGCGAGCTGCACTGCACTCACCATGCTCCAGGAGAAGCAACAGAGAGAGAGAGAGAGAGAGAGAGAGACAGACAGACAGACAGACAGACAGGGACTAATAGGTTTCAAACGCACACATGACAAGCGCCCACTGGGGGGTGAGCATTGGGATATCTGGTTTGCATTTGGGCGACTTACGACGAGAAGGCGTTGTGGACGATAGACATGGCTCCGATTGCTGGCTCAAGCAGGGACGCGAGTTTGTATGAGAACTGACGATTCACGCAAGTCAAACGGGGGAGGAGAGAGGATGATGCCTGAAAGAAGGAGGAGGAATATTGGTCAGTGGCCTGAATGTTGACGATGCCTCTCTGGTCATGCATATATAATGGCTTCAACACCAGGACTAGCTTCATGATGTCAAGGTGACAGAAGACGTCCCTCCTTGTCTAGAATATTGGATGAGGGGTAGATAATCAAGGTCTATATGTGTAGTTGACTATTAATTGACGTGAACATATCACGATACATACTAGTATTTCATCTTACGACGTCATTGAAATGGTCTTTGAAAATCAAGACTGGATTAAAGAGGTTCTTACTACTACTACTACTACACAGCATGCTCTGCCCTGCCAGCCAACGTTTGAAAGATGATAATGTCGTTGCCCCTGAGACTTTTTTTTTTCGCGCATGCAAGAAAAGATGTCCATCTCCCTCTCTTCAAGGGGATAGAAAAAAGTCCGAATGAAATTTTCAGATATTTTGACCCTCTTTTTTTTTGTTGTTTTGCTCACACACCTTAATGCTCCCCCAACCCCTTAAAATGCCCATGCCTCTCACCAACACCGATTGAGCCATGATGAATGCGTTTGTGTATGTTCCTTTCCCTTTCCGCCTTGCCCCCCCTTTTTTTGCCTGACCAACCTGAGAAGAAGATAGAAAGAAGGTAGAAGAACAGAAAAAAAAAATAAAAAAAAATCAAGGGTGTCATTTTCTTTTTTTCACTGTCTTTTTGTCGTCCCGATGATATGCTTGCTCAGTGTCTTCCGAGGTAACTAGCCCCATCGATCACCTTCCCTCTCAGCCTCGAGCCTGCGCATCCTTTCTTCTTCATTGTCGCCGCTGACGGCTTCGCTTCGACGTGAAGCTGCGGCAGACGTTGTTGACGACGTGGTACGCCGACCCTTACGTGACCCCGAGTCGTCGCCGCCGCCGTCGTCGGCACCCCGGTTACGCTTCCAACCTGCCATGCCCATTCCTGCCATGCGCTGAGCTTCCTTGAGCAGACGTTCACGGTCGCGGGCCTCGCGTTCGAGGGTGTGAGGGTCCTTGGCGGCGGTGGCGTTGCTGTCGGCTCGGGAGCCTCGAGGGCCAGAGGGGGCTTTGGAGTCGCGCTCGTTGGGCGTGTCACCTGCGTCTGTCGAGTGTCGTCTGCTGCTGTACCTAGAGTCGGCGTCTCGATCGCGTTCTCGGTCTCTGTCCTTGTCCCTGTCTCTGTCACGGTCGCGTCGGTCTCTATCCCTCTCGCGGTGCCGATCCTTACGGTCCTTGCGGTCCTTGTCGCTGCGTTCTCTGTCCTTGTCACGGCGTCGTTCGCGATCGTAGTCTCTATCACGGTGGGAGGAACGGTGGCTGGACTTTTTGCGATCGTAATCATCTCTGTCCTTGTCCTTGTCCTTGTCACGATCTCTCCTCTTGTCAGAGTCTCTATCGCGGCGGCTCCGGTGGCTTGACCGCTTGGATTCTGCTGGCGAGGTTGAGCGGGCTCGGTCGGCATATCTGTCGTCCTTGTCCTTGTCCTTGTCCCTGGATCGTGAGGGCTCCTCGTCGTCGTAGTAGTGACGGCGGCTGCTCTTGTGTTTCTTACGGCGAGAGTCATCGTCAAAGCCGTCATCCTCGACTGACTCTGAGCGGTGGCGTCTACGTCGGCGGGAGCTTCTATGCCCCCGGCTGCGGCTTCGGCTCCTGCTTGCGGTTCGGGATCCGGATCCCGTGTGGTCTTGTTCGCGGTCATAGTCCCGAGATCGCTCCTTGCTGTGATCACGGCGGGAGTCGCGATCCTTATCTCTCTCACGCGCACCCTCACGGTCACGGCTTGGTCCTGGTCCGGGAGAACTACTCCTTGACCGGCCTCGCTCGGCTGGGCTGTCTCGGACAGGAGGTGTCGGCCTGGACGGGGCATCACCCCCAACCTGGTATCCTCTTGCTCGTAGATTGTGAAGGCTCGTGTTGGGCAGTCCTTGTCTCATAGCCTTGGGGCCCGTGGGTGCGTTAATGGGAACATCTGGAGCTGGAACAACTGGCCGAATGGCGGCGGCAGGACCATTGTGCTGGGCCATGTCGGGTGCCGAAGAGGCATCAGTAGCTTCAGTGCCTATGGCCTCACGGGATGGGTCCTGTTGTCCAGAGTTGGAGGTCTCGATGCCATCAGCCGCCCCCTCTCCCTGATGCTGATGGTCATCCAGCTGCTGCTGTTGTCCATCTGCCGACTCGTTCTGACCGTTCTGCTGCTGCTGCTCTTGAGCTTGAGCTTGAGCGTTGGATCCGTACTGGGAGAACTGCCCTTGATCCTGGTAGTTGTTGTTGGCGTTGCCTCCAAACTGCTGGTAACCTCCACGGCCGTAACCTCCGTAGTATCCTCGTCCGCGGCCTCGACCACGTCCGAAGTTGTTGCGGCGATAGTCATTGAAGTGACCGTAATTACCTTGATTGTATCCTGTCTGGAATCCTGAGTTAAAGCTCCCAAAATCACCAGTTCCCATGCCAGGACCACTTTGATTGTAATTATTCTGGTCGAAATTCCACGACTGTGAACCGTTCCAGTTATTATTGGAGCCTTGGCCAAATCCACCTCCAAAGCCCCCCATGCCGTTCATGCCCATGCCTTGAAAGCCACCGTTCATGTACATGTTCTGCATCGTCATCGGGTCCATGCCCATGCCTGGCATGCCTGGGAGAGGAGAGTTAGTATCTGAACCACTGACACTCTTCTGAATATAACATACCCATCATGGGGAACCCGCCAAACGAGTTCGGAGCCATGCCGTTCTGCATGGCCATCATCATCTGCATCTGGTTAAAGTCGCCAGACCCAGAAAAGTTGCCGTTGGCCGTTCCGTTCATCGTCTCGCCGTCGGCGTTTTCTTGATCGTCGCCATTCTCATCACCGCCTTGGTCGCCCTCACCATCACCATCGTCATCTTTCTGTACAATGGCCTGCTCGTTAGAGTTATCAGGGGCTGCATCATTGTTGCCGTCACTCGCAACTGGCGCGTCTTCTGCATCACCCGCTCCGTCTTGGGGAGCATGCTGAGCGGCAGAGTCATCGTCGTGAGTAGCCTCCTAATTAATAATTAGCTGATGAATCTAATCAACAAGTCGCGACACTTATTTACCTCGTCGGCAGTTTGAGCAGGAGCGGCGACATTGGATTCGCTAGGCGCAGAAACCGCTTCGCCCGTCGGCGCGTCGCCTCCCGAGACCTGCTCAGTCGTCGCCTCGATCGCGGGTGCTTCTGAGACTGGGAGCGACTGTTTTGGCGGCTCAACAGGAGTCACGGGCTCTGACTCCTTGCCTTCCTTGGCCCGGCTGGCCTCGCGCTTCTTCTCGGCGGTGCGCAGAAACACTCTGATGGTGGTTCGAAGCGACTTGTTGGGACTGCAGTCTTCGGCGGACAGGGGGGAATGCTCGCAGACGGGACATGATGCTGGAAGATTCGATTGACCTTGCGCGCAAAGTTAGTCGTGATTTCCTCGATTGATCGAGTTTTCTGTACGCACATGTTTCGCAGATGGCCTGCTCGCAGCATGGCAGTCGGTAGGCATTCACGGCGAGCTTGCTACAGATAGCGCATCGAAGCTTGATTGGAATGTCGTCGGGGGCGAGGGAGCTATAAGGGACGTGTCAGTTCGCGGCCTAGAAAGAGACACAACGAGCGAGCGCCGTGTAACATTAACATACCGGATCAGCTCCGCCTGAGCCTCTGTGATTGTCGACGCCATACTAATCGCTTCGTGTTTTCCTTGAGGCGCTTTCCAACTCCTGAGCCACGGGCAAAGCCTAAGAAAACAGAGGGGACGTCATGGAGAGGAGTCGGGTCGCTTCGATTAGGTAGGAGGGAGAGAAAGATGTTCAGGCAGAGATGCAGGAGGGCGGCCGATGTCTCTCTGGTGCGAGGGGGATCACGTCGGCGGTTGGGTTGGGCGCGGGGCGGGATAAACGGCAATTCAGGTCGAAAGAAATGATTGGTAAGAGACCAAACGGAACAGAACTTGTTTGCCTCTTGACGCAGACGCCAGCGGTCACCGGCTGGGCTAGATATTGTACAGTACTGTAGGAGGAGGAGAAATCGTTCGCCGGCCTGGGCACAAAAAGAGTGGGACCCTGGAGAGCAAACGCGACTGGAGTCACACGCAGTGCACCTGGTCACGTGATGACTACGATTGGTCTGTGAAGCCTCTCATTCATCTATCTATGGCGTGAGTGTGAATATGAATGGGTATAGATCACTTTCAAAATAGAAACAACCTTGATTCAAGCTTTGATCCATCCAAAGTAGAAAGAGCTGCTCAAACTCCTCACCCCTAACCAACATCCATCCTGATTAACCGCTATTGATGTTGATTTGATCTGACCTGATCTGATCATGGGCAAGCAAGCAAGCGTCCATTAAAACCACGACAAAAACCTTGCTGCTAGAGAGTAACAAGAAACGCATTCAACTCCCAGATGCTCCTCTTGGCATCAGTCCCAGGCAACCGGCTCGCAGGAAAAGGGCAGAACAGAATACCGTACAATACCAAAACACTTTACTTTGTCTGCACCTTGGTCGTCCACCCCGCCGTCAAAAAAGCCCTTCTAACAAGCGCAGCTGTCCTTGGCAGCGGCATCCTTGGGGCCTCCCAAGTTCACTCTTTGCTCCTCTCCTCCCCTGCTGGCCGCGCCGCTCGTCGCGCCAGCTCCCCTCGCACTCTTCAACGACGTCTCGGGTATCGCATTCGCGATGGCGGTGAACACCTCGGTGACGTTGTGGCCGCTCTTTGCGCTGGTCTCGAAAAACAACAAGCTCTCCTCCTCAGCATAAGACTGAGCCTCTTCCGTTGAGACCTTGCGGGCGTCTCCAGAATCCTCTCCGTCATCGCCGTTCTGGCTGTCGGCGGCAGCGCCGGAGTCGCCCGTCAGATCCAACTTGTTGCCCACCAATGCGATAACGATGCCGGGCGAAGCTTGCCGTTGCAGCTCGGCGACCCAGTGCTTGGCCTTGATGAGAGACGTGGGTTTGGTGAGATCGTAGACGACGAGGGCGGCTTGGGCGTTTCGGTAGTACATGGGAGCCAGCGAGGCAAAGCGCTCCTGGCCGGCGGTATCCCAGATCTCAAACTTGATTGTCCGTGTCGGGAGGTTGCACTTTTGGGTCAAGAAGGCCGCTGAGAGGTTGCTCGGTCAGCGACAAGGTGAATCCAGAGGATCGGGCTGATGCATACCACCAATAGTAGGCTCCTTGTTTTCTTGAAAGTCATTATTGACGAATCGCAAAACCAGGGATGACTATCGCAGAGCTCAATTAGCATGTCGAACAGATCGTTTGCCAGAGGCAAGCTCGTGAGGTCGCACCTTTCCGACGGCTGCTTCGCCTAGAAGCACCAGCTTTACGCTGCTGCTCGGCTTGGGAGCGTTGGCAGAATCGGCCATGATCGCGGGATCGCTCGGAGATGAAGCCGGATGGGCTGGGTTGTTGATGGTTGAGCAAGAAAGCGATAGAGAATGATCGCCGAAAGCGGACACGTGTGGGAAAAGCGATATCGAAGGCAAAAGTAATCAGTCCCTGGGGTTTAAATGATAGTTGCCTGGGCGGAGGTGGTGGTCACGACGTCAGTGTATGTAGGTATGGATGGACGAGAGAGAGGCTGTGGCAGCGGTAGCGGTAGCGGTAGCGGCAGAGGCAGCACAGGTACTTTCAGTGGCGGTGGTTGGTTGCGATGACGAGGCCGCTCCGACCAGGAAAAGCTACAGTACGTACCGGCTACCTCTGGGTGCACCTGCCACCTGAACCAGCCTGTCTCTGCAGCCCGGTAAAAGAGCAGCCTGCTCATTGGCCAAGCGGCCTTGTTAGCGGTGATTTAGGGGGCTGTTCTGGGCAGGCAGGTGGGCTGCAGCAAAAAAAAAAACTGCTGACCTAAGAAGACCTTGACATTAATACTTGCAAATTATTAGTGTAAGTTTGACAGTGATGTGCTCAACTTATTTTAGTCTTGGGCTGTTCTCGACTGGCTATTTTACGCGAATGGCCACGCGGGGCATTCGGCGCAAAATAGTTCTGCCGATGTCGACCGCCAAAATTTCAGGTGCTAGTCCCAGCAAGAAAAAAAAAGTTGAGCACCCAGACCCAGGTACGAGGGAGCTCTCATTGGGGCAGGTCTATGTGGAAATAGAGTCTTTCTTTGCGATTCATACCATCTCTGGTTTTTCACTCCTACAACGCTCAACGCCAAACAAAGCCTGAAAGACCAATTCACCATTAAAACATATTAATCATGGGGAAAACCACCGAGGAGCCCCAGCGCGCCAAGCGCAACCTCCTCGACGATAGCGACTCGGACTCTGATGATGGAGGGGCCGCTGTCGCTGCGCCTGGTTTCAAGGTGAACGAGGAATTCGCCCGACGATTCGAGCACAACAAGAAGCGAGAGGAGAGACAAAGATTGGAGGAGAAGTTTAAGAAGACGGGCAAGAAGCCGTCTGGCGATGACGATGGCGACGATTCTTCCTCCTCGGACGAGACTGAAGATGAGGATGGCTTCCTGGCCACCGAAGACCTCGATGCGCAGATCTCAGCCACCCTCCAGGCCATTCGAAACAAGGATCCCAAAGTCTACGACAAGGAAGTCTCGTTTTACAAGCCCGATGACCCTGCCGAGACCGGCGACAAGGACAAGAAGGAAAAGCCTGTCTATCTGCGAGACTACCACCGAGAAAAACTCTTGCGAGGCGATACCGGTGCCGATGAGGAGGATGAGGATGTTCCCATGACTTATAACCAAGAGCAGGATGCTCTGAAAAAGTCAATTGTGGCTGAGATGCATGCTGCCGCTGACAGCGACGGCTCCGACGACGACGGCGACGAAGACGATGGCTTCTTGAAGCGAAAAGAGCCAGCAAAGGTGGACTCGAACGGACTTCACCCTTCCCGAAAAGCAGCTGTCCAGATCACCGATACCGATGTCGCTAATGCAGACAAGAACCCCGAGACCTTCTTGTCGAATTTCATGAGTGCCCGCGCCTGGGTTCCACCTGATGGCTCTAACTGGAAGGCCTTCGAGTCTGATGAGGGAGAAGATGATGATCGTGCCGACGAGTTTGAGCAGGCATACAACCTGCGGTTTGAGGACCCCGAAAAGAGCAACGAGTTTCTTCGATCGTATGCTCGAGATGTCGCTGCCGCCAAGTCGGTGAGACGTGAGGAGAAGAGTGGTCGAAAGCGTCAACGTGAGCTCGAGCGCGAACGAAAGGAAGCCGAGAAGCAGGAGCGACGCGAGGAGAAGAATCGTCTACGAAAGTTGAAGCTTGAGGAGGCCCAGGAGAAGCTGCGCAAGATCAAGCACGCAGCGGGTAACGCGGGCAAGGAGCTCACTGACGAGGAGTGGATGAGGTTCCTCGATGATGCATGGGAGAACGACAAGTGGGAGGAGGAGATGCAGAAACGGTTCGGCGAAGATTACTATGCCCAGAACGATGATGCCCCTGTATCTGACGAAGAGGAGGAAGAGGGTGAGGACGGTGAAAAGAAGAAGAAGAAGAAACATCCCAAGAAACCCAAGTGGGATGACGATATCGACATCAAGGACCTCGTCCCTGACTTTGAGGATGACGAAGCCAAGCCCAATATCAGTCTGAGCGACATTGAAGATGACGCCGCTAAGGGTGAAGAGGAAGAGGAAGATGACGACGATGACGACAGACCGTCTAAGAAGCGCAAGACAACAGATCACAAGAAGGCTCGCAAGGAAGCTCAGAAGCAAGCCCGTCAAGAGCGTGCCAAACTCGAGGCTCTCGTCGACTCCAAGCTCGAGCTGTCCAACCACGACCTCTTCAACAAGCCGACACACGCTCCCTTCCGCTACCGCGAGACCTCACCACAGTCGTTTGGCATGACGGCCCGCGACATCCTCCTCGCCCCCTCGGACGCGGCCCTCAACGACTACGCCGGCCTCAAGAAGCTCGCCACCTTCCGCGACGAGGAGAAGAAGCGCAAGGACCGGAAGCGCTTCGGCAAGAAGGCTCGACTTCGACAATGGCGTCGTGAGATCTTTGGCAAGCAGTTTGAGCGCTCTGGTCCTACTTATGGCTTCGAGCGTCTTGTGTCTGCTGAGGATGGCGAAGCCGCTGGTACCGTCATCGAGCCCAAGGCTGTTGACAAGGACAAGGACAGCAACGTCGTCGGCGATGTAGGCGAGAGGAAGAAGAAGCGAAAGAGGTCCAAGGGCAAGAAGGGCACTGCTGCCGCTACCACTGCCGAGGCAGAGACATGAAAAGGGGGGGCGAGCTTTAGGGACTTTTTGAGCGAGATACCACTACCTACGCTATCATTGTCACGGTCGGGCGTTCCATGTTGTATATGTATAGAAGGTTTAGTTTAGTTATATCTGAGAGAGAAAAAAAAGTATCTTGTTCTTGTTTTGTCTTGACCAGCCCAAGACTTTCTCCCTTCACGTGAAGTTATAGTATCGATATTATGGTGTCTATCTTCCCTAACTCGGACCTTCATTCCACATTACATAGGTATCTACTGATGCAAACTTGAGTATTACAAAAACAGTAACATAGGTTAATAATAATAATGGAAGCATGTGGTGGTATCTCAAATGCTGTAAAGACCTTTTCCTCCCCATTCATGACATGGATGCCCAACATGTTCGCCTTGCAAGTTTCAAACAAGCCTGCCTATCCCAAGATATCCATCCATATGCCTTACTTGATAGTTGACACCCGCCACCGTCTTGTCCTTTGCCGTGATATCCCAATGGAAGTTATACCAACACGCCTCATCTCCAACATGGCCACCTTCAAAGAGATCGATCTCTGCCCGTGACCTAGCACCTCCGGCTGGTGAACTTGTGCAGCCGCGAAGACCTCCGGGAATACCCCGATACCCGGGCCAAACACTCTGGCAGCCCCTCCTAGGGACCCTGTTGCTGTAGCCCACTCAAGGGATTCGGCGTCGCCAAGCCGCTTCCTCCGCTAAACATTCCTGCAAACGGATCACCGCCGCCCATGTTAAAGCCAGAGTCACGCCCCATCTCAGGCGGCTCCATGTTGAATGGCATAAACCACGCCGATGATGATTCCGCTCCGCCCATGACAGCTGCTCCGTCAACGAGGCCCGATGCTTGCCCATTCATGCCAGCCTTGACACTCGATCGTCGACTCTGCAAGCCTCCGTCAGGTTGACCACCTGCAGCGAGGGTATCCCAGTCGATGCCCATCATGTCCTGTCCGCTTGTCAAGCCAGCCGAAGTATCCATCGAATACCCTCCAAAGACGAGTTGTCGGTCGAGAGGGTTGATGGCGCCATTACCCTGCCCGAAGTTCATAGTGAGGAGTTCGGGAGGGAAGAAGGTTGGCATGTGCGTGTGGTGCGCAAACGACGCCATGTTGGCTGGGCTCATCGGTGACATGGCATTGCTAAAGGCTGGATTTTGCGAATTCGGCACAGTAAGAGGGCTGAAACCGGGTGGGCCACTCGTTTGCATGGCCATGACATCCGAGAACCTGCGCTGTTGTTGAGCTCCAACCCCTGAAGCAGCCTCAGCGTCCGCACTTTGCATCGAATCAAGCTGCTGGCCCGCTTGACTAGAGGCACCAGTTTGCTTCTTTGAACCAGGCTTTCGCTTGGCAGCTCCACCACGGGGATTGTCTTTGCTCTCATTGCTCTGTGGTGTTGGAAGAGTAGAGAAATACTCTTCCACAGACTGCAACTCGGGCTTGGCCTCGAGCACCCCATCGGCTCCATTGTCTTTCCTCTTATGAGTAGCAGGATCCATAAACTCAGCATCGGAAAGACCGTGCGGGTAGCGGTTGAACCAGTCTCCGTACTGGAGGAAGGATGACTGGGCAGCACGTTCCTGTGCCGTTGTGCCAGCTCTCGTCGCATCCAGGGCGTTTCGGTACTGAGTACGGACGTCCTCGACCATCCAGTGGAACATACCCCAGTACTTCTTCATCCTGTGAAGATACTTGACATTCGTGGTTAGATTTGCTTCAGCTGTTGGCTGCATGGAAGGGTTACGAGAGATAATGCCGAGAATGTGCACCGTGGTTGAAGAGAAAGCACAGTATCCGGCGAATGGGGCCGAGACAAAGCATCGCGACTGTTCTGCTTCTCGGAAGATGTCGGATATCCGGTTGGCAGCGCTGAACATTCTCTTGCTTGCCTCGGAGAAGAAGTCGTCGTGAGCGCCCTGCTGCATTCTCGACGGCATAGCTGCTCGGCTCATGAACAGAATGTTGTGCTGCATGCAAACATGCATAAACAGGAACTGGCTTGCCGTGTTCTCCGTCTTCTGGACTTCCAGGTTCTCGGGAGAGTACTTGAGTGACGAGGGCAAACCCGTCTCGAGGCCTTGTACATCACTCAGGAGTTTTGCATATTGTGATTCGTTATCCCACATGGGATGAGGGTCTGCCTCCTTACCCCCTTGGCTAAGGTAGGTGATGATTCGTCCCCACAAGGCAATGGCCCGGATCAGATAGGCGGGCACTCCCATGTTTTCTCGTGTATCGGCAAGCTGTCCGTCGTCTGGCGATACAGGCTCAAGTACTCGACCATCCAACATCTCGGTAGGTGCCGGCATGTCAAACTGGAAGTACTTTTCTTTCACCGGCAACGGGATTTGAATCGTCTCTTCACGGATGAACGTGGGCCGGTCTGTGCCTGAAGAATTGAAGCGGTCCATGAGGAAGCAGGCCCACATGATGCGTCGTCGAATCTCTCGATCGATGAAACTGAGCTGCGTCTTCTGCCCATTGCGGCCTGCAGGGTCATATTCCAAGTCCTTGTGTAGCTGGAGCGCGAAGGCCATGCGGATGGCCTGTCCGCCGAGAGCCCAGCTGCGGCCTCCTTGACACGTTCCGAATTCGTGCAGACCTAGAATAAGCAGGCATGTCAATATGGTGAGATTTGGCCACTCATATCGTCTGGTGCAAATGTCGCGCGCGTGTGATGCCCACTCCTCGCCGCGTAGGAACTCTGGCCCTGACGAGCTGATCTGCGGGTTAGATGTAAAGCGAGCAGCGATGGCGCAGACTGATAGAACTAGGACGGGAGGCAATGTGCCGTTTCTAAGAACAGTTAGATGGGTCCAAGCTCAAGTCATATCTATCAATACGCACTTGAGTTTTCGCATGTAGCTCGGTTTGTGAAGGAGATGGTAGGACTGTCCATATATGTTGTCGAAGAAGACCTCTGCCAGATGCTCCTGAATCTCCTTGGAAGGTAGTGCCTCGGAACCTTCATGTTGCAGTTTGGTCTCTTCGTTCTCTTGGACTTGCAAAGTGCTGGGTCTATCGTCGCCTGCAATCTTTGACTTTGAAGGTGCCTTGGCCCACGCCTCTAGATCGGGGCCGAATGCTTCCTCGGCACCACGCTTTTTGGTCGATTTAGCCGAAGGAAGGGTCCCCGGAATTGCAGGCTTGACAACGGCACGAGTGATAGATGCGGTTGCTTCTTGCTCTGATTTTGGGATGACCTTGATGATGCGCTCTTCCATGCGCTTTAGTCGCTTGTCCAGCATAGCCATGTAGTCTGTTCGCGGCGCAGCCTTTCGGGTGGTGACCTTGTAGACACACGGGATACGCGAACGCAGGCAGTGCTTGCAGGCGGGTTTCTCTCCCGAGCAGCGAATCTTCTTGCGGCGGCATGCGATGCAGGCGAGCGGGAGGCGCTTTCGCTCCTTGCCCGCTTTGGTCTTGAGTTCACTCCATGCGGGTGCAGCATCAGCCTTATCCTCCTTAGGTTTACCACCAAGATCTGTGCCGTCTGCGCGGTTCCGAGAAGCCAATCCAAACTCATCGGTCACTGAGTCGTCCAGAGCGTTGGATACAGGGGATGTCCTATCCGGGGCTGCGTCGGATCCCTCCATGCTCTGGCTCCGGTGGGCCGCGGGGATGGCGCCGAAGGGCAGCCCGTTTGGTGGAATGGTAGACATGGGCTGGTGCTGCGGGAAAGCAGTTGGCGACTGGGAGGTGTTTGCGTGGTCTGCCAAGGGAACGAGGGAAGGCGGCTGGTCGGGAAGGCCTTGATAAGCAAATGCAAAGTCGTCGAAGCGCGAGGCATCCATCAAGGCGGCGTGAGAGGGTGACGGGACGGGGTGTAAGTCAGAAGCGTCGCGATAGAGCTGTGAACCGGCATCGAAGGGCTGCTGAGCATGGTGAGAGTCCGAAACGCCGTGGCCGGATGACATTTCTCTGCCGACGGCGACGCGGGCCTCAAGAGGCCGAATATCCGGTGCTAGTGTCCGGTTTTAAGAAAACAAGATCGGGAGTGGCGGAGGAGGGAGCAGCAGCAACAGAACGGGGCGGGAGGTGGCGGGGAAGGGAGTCGAGAAGAAGGCGTCGCTCTGGTTGCGCAGCGCCTTCATAAGGAGGTTGCAGGCACAACAGCTACTGTATCGAGCGGTTTGGACGGGTGCGGCGCAAGAGCGTTGGTTGACGTGACCTGAGGTCGTCCGGGGAGCTTATGGGGAAGCGACGGGTATGTACTCAGCGGCTCCCCGCACTGGAGCTGGGGCGGCGACAGGCTGCGCCCCTGCTGGCGCAGAGGACGACGTGAGCGATGAGAAGAGAGTTTGGATCAGCTCAAGGTCGAAGCCGGGCAATGGGAATCGATTCGAGGTGCCAGGCGAGGATTCGTCGAGGAGAATTGGAGGCGATTGCGCGGGCAGCAGCAGCGAAGTCGTTGTCTGAAAGATGGAGGAGGGAAAACCGGAGGAGAGTGTCGACCAGGCTCCTGGGGTGGAAGAGATTGAGTCCTGGAAGCTGGGGGTTTAAGGCCCGGATGGGTGGAGACATGGCCGAGAGAAATCAAAAGCAGCGATCACGATAGGTTGTCGCGCACGGCCCCGGCGTGCGACTGTGGGGTAGAGAAACGCCTGCAGTCGTTTTGGCGTCGTTGAGCGTCGACGTGAAGGTCTTTTTTTCCCTCTGCAGTCGGGGGGGGGGAGGGGAGGAGAGACAAGGAGGTGGTGGAGCCAACGACGACGGGCGCGGTGGAGGCGGGTGGCCCATGGGATGGGATGGGATGTGGGATGTGGATGGGTGTAAGAGTAGACCTCGGTCGGGTCCCCTAGGAGTGACGTGCGCTGGTCAGGTTTGGTCTGGTCTGGCTGGTCTGGAGTGTGTTTGAGCCGGTAGCTAGAGTACCCTAACTGTGCGAGTGCAGTGTAGGTAGTGTGAAGGTGATTAGCACGAACTGCTGCCCAAAGGGTGGGAAGTCCAGTTGATGCGTCCATCGTTGGGTGACAGAGTGACGATCTTGGGCATTGCATGGCATTGTTGTGACGATTCATGCATCCATTGACATAGGTTGGAAAGATGAGGTTGAAATAAAGATATCTAGAAAAATAAACGAATATTGACGTTCAGCTCCTTTCTTCGCCTTGGAAGCCGCAAACAACGGACAACAACTCCAACCGAGGAAGGCACCTCCGTCTCGGCCCCGACATCGCACATCACTCACGCATCGCGCCGGGACTTGGAGACTGGGGGGAGGGCGGCACTACAAATTGATCGACAAGAGTGTCAATGGATGGATGCATTGGGAACCTTGCAGGGCTCTGAAGCCTCGAATGCATGATGCAGAGTATTGCAATTATTGTTTTAAAGTGCAATTTATCAATATGTTCTTTCTCTCTCTCTCTCTCTCTCTCTACTTGAGACCTTTCATGCCATGGATATTTGAGCTTCCCGTGTCTCATCCGTGAACGCATTCTTCAACATCCATCACGAGCTCACCATCCAATCTCAACACTCCCTGCTTCTTCGCAGGTGTCAATCTTGCAAAAAAGTTTCCTCCACTGAGACACGGCGGCAAGATAACGCAGCCAAGGGTCCTTGCAACCACATATCCCTGGCAGGGGGAGACACACACACACACACACACACACACACACACACATTCAGGAAAAAGCAAAGCCCCATGACCCATGTACGCCGCCTCAGCTGGATCTTGCACTAGGCTCTGCGTCGGAGTGAAAAAAAGTGTGTCAATAAAAAAAAAGAGGGCAAGGCTACTGTAATCAATCAATCAGTGTCGATTTCTGCCAGGACGCGGCCACGATGTCACGTTTTGCTGTCTTCGCGCCCGTTGATGAAGTTTATTCCACCCGACCCCTTCCTTACCTCGGCAGCGTTTTGAGCCAACCTCATCTCATCTGTAACTTACTCCTTAGTCAAACTAAATAACTGACAGGTAAGTTAAGTTATAAAACGTTTATTAGGTTATATATAGAAAAAGAATCAGTCATCCGAGGCTATGTATGTAGGTATTCAACGGACTGGCCGTCGTCGACTTGCATACATACATACGTACGTGATCCGCTCACTCACATCTGCAGACGCCAATCGAACCAAGGCGGGACGGAACAAGGAGGGAGGCGCCTCTTTTCTTGCACAACCAGGGGTATTCTACTCTGTACGTATAACTCTGAAACCCATGCATAGACGGCAAGTCCCGAAGCCGTGAATTGTCTATGCCGGGATATACAAGCCTGATACTACATTGGCCCTTCGAAACGTCGACGACGAATCAAGAGCTGGCTCACACAGTCAAAGAGACACCTTTTTTTCCCTCTTGGATGAACCACCCACCCACCAGGAACAAGTCATGTCAGGCTGTCGACGAAAATGCATGGATGGCTGACCTGGGCCTCGAAACATAAAAGCAAGGACGACAAAGCTTCCGGGCATGGGTCCCCGGTCGAGGCAAAAGTTCCCTTCCTCGTAACTAACCTGGATCACATTTCCTACATATCCGGACAAGACACTACCGGCCGGTAAAGCAGCCTCCTAGGGCTGGTGACGATTTGGGGGGAGGGCGCCCTCAAGGGGGCCCGCGATCGTCGAGCTGTTGGTTCAGGCAACTTGGGAATCTGGCCGACGATCGAGTCTAGAACCTCTCGCGGGGAGGGGGGACGTCATTTACCCCTTGCGAGCGAGATGAACTACAGCGTTACAGCGCAGTCGGATGCACCCAAGTCCTCTGTTACTGTGATGTCTGCATCTTGTTTTTGCTCGTCGCCCACAAAGGGGTCACGCTGCAACGGCAACCCGGTATTGCATGCGTGTTTGCGCAGCACACTCGAATCAAAATAGAGGCGAAAAAAAAAAAAGAGACGAAACGACGCGTAGCAAGCAAACCGCAGCAGAGGTAGAGGAAACGCGTGTCGTAGGAGGCGTAGTGAAGGATCTCGACGTCAAGCCCTACGGCACGGCACTCTCGGTATAATTAAAAAAGAGAGCCCAGCCAGAATGCTACATGAACTAGTTCAAACTTTCTTCTTCACTTGAGCGCGAGATAGGGCTGTTTCTCACGGGCTTACGCGAGCCTCGTTAATGCGGTGATGAGCTCTGGCCATGGTCATGCGCTCTTGGAGTAGACATGAGATTGCACCATCGTGTTCGTCCGCCCCGTGTGGTTCATGAGAGCACCCCCGTCCGTCTACCCTATCCTATCCTCATTGAGCATGGCCCTCGAGGTTTTCCCAGATCCAACTAGTAATTACCTAGTCCAGGTTATGGGTCGTCAACGGAGAGGAGCGAGAATACGCGATGTTTCATACAAGGCCACCCCCTGGCTAGCTAGACATCCATTGCAAACGAACCTCTACTGTCTTGTCTTGTCTCGCTCGAGTCCCGTCCCTGAGACTCCCTTCTGGAAGGTATCACGGGGGGTCTAGTATTTCAAATCACAGCATGCATTCCAGGCCAAATTTGTAATTACACAACCTTCAGCGCCCTCGGTCCGTTTTTTCGATCCTCGTCCGATCGCTCGTTACATCCATGAAACCCTGCCTTGAGAGGGGGAGGAGAGAGAAGAGCCCGTTTCACAACGTGGACTGCGATTGACTTCTCACCAAGCGCCACTGGAACGTCTGTGTCCGGTAGAGTCTGTTTTTGGCGTGGCCGTTGTAAAGGTAACAGGAGAGAAAAAAAAAAGGTAGACGCCTCAAACATGCATCTCCGATCACGGTCAGCCAATAGTCCACCAATCTATCAAGACAGCTTCATTTTGACTATTGAGTCGCTATCTATGCCTGCTTACCAACATCTTCTACGTATTTCGAGCCTATGGGATGCAATTGAGCCTTGGTCAGATGGTCTCCCCCCTCAAACCCCTATCCATAGCCCTCCCTCCATCCACCATGGGAATCTTCATGCGGCATCACCTTCACGTCTCAGCTCCGAAACAGACACAACCTGTCAGCAACTCTAAAAACTGAAACATGTTCTTCGTGCCTTAGTTGAGCCTCCAAGCTCCGAGACAAGGAACGACACCATGCAATCTCGGAACGTGCCGCTTGGTTCAAGCATACAACATCAAAACAAACATGTATTCAATTCAACCCAGGTCATCAGAGACCAAAACAGTGTCTCCTTTATCCAAACGCCCTGCTATGCTCCAATATGCCATACAATGAATACACTGGCCTCCATCATCTATACAATGCTGAACCACGCTAAACCCCCAAACCATTCATTGTATACAACTCACCCCCTATATTCACTCGCCCCCTTTGTGCTTGATGTACACCGGGATTCCGTATAGTACCACCGCCGCAGCGTTCAAGTACTTGAACTTGCACGCCCCTCTGGACCGCGCAACCGCCTCCGCCAGTGACACGTTCCGCGTCACCTGCTCGTCTCCCTCCGCGTCGTCAATGGCCTCCTCGCTCAGGGCCTTGGCTTTGCCTTTGGATCGCTTAGACTCCTTGAATGTGCCCTTCGGGAACAGTCCCCACTCCTCGAATGATCGACCGGCAAACCGATCAATGTCTCTGTCCGTCACATCCCAGAGCGTGCCCACAACCGCTGGACAGCCGGCCATCATGTAGTTCCACACCGGGCCATAGCACTCAAACTCGCCAGCTTCCGTCAGTGAAGCTGAGCTGCAACCCATCAAGAATGTAGCTGGCTTGCACTTTTCCAAACGGCGGATAGTCCTAGCTCGGACATATTGGGCACCGCTTCCATGACCAAAGTAGAGTAGAATCTCCGAGTTTGACAGAGCTTGCTCAAACTCGCCTTCCTGAGGGGCACGGTTGACGATACTCTTCCAAGTTGGGAATGTCTCGAGAGATGGCTGGAAGGTAGACTGTGTATTGACGAGGTCGGTCGATGGATTCAGGATATAGGTGCCTCGTTCCGCCGAGACATAGTGACCCTCGGGCATGTCTTCATCCACATCATCTCCCCTGTTTGATGGTTGTGACTCCAGAATAAGCTGTCTCAAGCAGGCCAGCGAAGGGACACGGGAGACTGCGAGGCCTTCCATGCATGGCATTGACTCCCAGGGGAAAGCATGAAGGGCCTTGTCCAGTACCAGAACCGTGTGAGCATCATCTGCTCGCTCTGAACCTGTCTTAGCAGCGTTGTAGTATCCGCGCAGAGCATCATATGTCTCTACCACCATGGCATCAAAGTCGATTTCATCATACGCGTTGCGTTCTCCATGGAATTGAAGAATGTCCACGACAAAGTAGAGCAAATCATTAAGAGCCTCGTCAAAGTCGCTGTCAGGATCCGAGGGATCGCCTAGACCAATGAACAAGTCAAGAATGCGAGGATCGAGAGAGACTTTGGATGTCTTGGTTGCTTTCTTTCCTCGGACCCGGTTTCGAGAGGGTAGACTGCCATCAAGAATCTGCTGAAAGCTCTTCTGGAAACGAGCAAGGAGGTCAGGTCGTCGCTCGTGCTGCGAAAAGATGCCCTTGAAGCCGCCCAACCAGGTTGTTTCAATGGTGCTCAGGAGATCCCTCAAGCGTTCATCAAGAGCCTCTCGCTCGGCCCACCAAGCAGATTTGGCTCCCTTGGCGCTGAAGTCGCGACTGGCAGAGTGGCTTGTCTCGTTGGCAAGTCGGATAATCTCCATCATCTCCTCTCTTCCGTGTTCAAAGTTGAAGACCTCCGAGTCCGCATCCCGCGAGTTGGCACGCTCAAGAGGCAGCCGAAGGATGAAGGGACTGTGACCTGCCTGGAACTTGGTGATGCAAAGGTCATGATGGTTGTCGCTGAGAGAAACTGAAATTACACTCCAGTTATGAGGTACTAACTCGATGTAGTTCTTCTGGAACTTGGCCATTTCCGTTGTGAGGCCGAGGCTGGCCCGTCTGGATGAGCTAAGATCGGCCGAATGAGCACGACCTTGGGTTGCTTCTTTTGTTTGGAGAGTGCTTTGTTCGCGCTTCCAGGTGACGTTGCGAGCCAAATCAACTGAGAAAGTGGCAAACCCAGATCCGGCGGTGACCTTAGACTGCGTCGTTGAAGTAGCTGAGAGAAGGATGACCGTGTTTTGGAGCAAGGCTGAGATTCGATGGACCATGGTGCTGTTAGCAGTCGACAACGTGGAAGCATGAGCCTCCAGAAGAAGCTCCTGGGCTTGCCTCAACGCATCTGCAAACGCGGGCACTCCACGCTCCTTAGACCCCTTTCGCTCCGTGGCTCCTGCGGCAGCACGGCCTTTACGAGGAGGTGTCTGGCTCAGAGATAATCTCCCAGAGGCACTCTTGTCCGAAGACGCGATGGCTGGGAAGGAGATGGTTGAGTCCTGAATGACGGAGAAGACTGGATCATGGATCATCTGCTCCATACTGTGACCGATGAGAGAGATGGCTGTCACAACTTGTTCTTGGGAGAGGGTGCTGAAGAGCTTGGGAAGTTCCTTTGCAGATTCCAAGGTTGACAACGCCGATGTCCAGTCCTTCTGGTTGATGAAACCCAGGGCCCTTGACAGAATGACGGAAGCCATGAGAGACGCCTGGTACACATCGTTGGGAAGCTTCAACACATCCGCTGTCGAAGTTGGCTGAGCCTTGACAGCGGGTTCCCGCTTTCGAGTTCGTGGAGCGGGAGTTGCAACAGCCTTGGCTCTGGTCGTTCTCGTCGTAGCTCTTGTTGTCCGTGTTGCAGCGGCAGCTCGTGTTCTAGTTGTTGATGCTGCAGCCTTCTTGGTCTCGTTTTGGATCTTCAACACCTTTCCATGATCTCCCAGGCGCTGAGCCGTTTCCTCCGCCAGCTGGAGTAGTTCTCGTGCCTTGGTCTCATCTCCCATATCTCGATATAGATCACTCAATTGGCAAGCAACTTCAACTCGAGAGGCACAAATATCCTGAGGTAACTCATCGAAAGCCTCGCTGCCAAAATCGATTGCCTTGGTGAGTTTCCCGGCACGATGATAGATGGAACCTGTCCAAGCAAGCACCTGGGCTCGGTACATAGGTGAACCTGTGCTCTCGGCGATCTTTTGGGCCGATTCTGCGTAGTAGATGGTCTCCTGGAACATGCCCAGATGGGCATATACTGAGGAAATATGCAAGAGACCGCGCAGAAGGGGAAAGGCAAGGGCCCAGAAACGGGGACCGATGACCTGGCCGAGCTTGGAGCCTGCCTTGACACTATCGATACTGGCAATCGAAGAGTTGAGATCGGTTGGACTGGTGGCTCTGGACGATGATGTCTCAATCTTGGACCAATCATGCGAAAGAATGCGAACGCTGGACTTGATACAAGTGAGAGCTTCTTGAACTCTACCTTGCTTCAATGCCAAGACGGAGTCGAGGAATGAGCTGAGGGCGAGGGACATGTTGACTTGAGACTTGGATAGAGCCCAAGATGAGATTGACCCATCATAGATGGCCTTGGCAGTCGCCAGGGAGGAGTTGCTATAAACTGGTTAGATATGTTCGTAATACTTGCTAGTCTCACTTACGCTTCATCGATGCTACCGATACCAGAATAATACTCGGCCTGGGTGAGGTGAAACCCTGCAACGAGACCGCGAGATGCCCCCTCGGCTTGATCAAGAAGCTGCTTGGTTGCTTCGAGCGTCTTCTTCGCCTCGGAGAAGTGGCCGATGTTGAGATGTTGAGACGCCAGAAGAGTGTGATTAAGGATTACGTTGTTATATGTCGGTTCTGCCAGAATCTTCGAGAGAGGTGTTGATAGTTCGAGGATCGCAAGCTGGAGGCTGTTCTCGCCTCGTAGACTGGCAAACTGGCTGGCTGACTGGAGGTGAGCAACGAGACCATCAGGGTTATCAATGCGTTCGTAGAGGTCAGCTCTTGAACTGCAGGTTTCAGTCATGGATTTCCAGCAAGAGACAGCTTCAGCCATAACACAAACGGGAAACCTCTCATCAGTTACGGCCAAGGCCAGAACCGACTTCTGATAAGCTTGAAGATGTGGAATATATCGGGTTAGAGCAGCGTCTTCACCGAGGGTCTTGCCATCCACCAACTGCGCTGCTTCATCAACCAAGTTCCTGATCTCCTCCATCTCGTTTTCCTCTCCGATATTCTGGAAGAGTAGTTGAAGGAGTACTCGGAGTCTTCGAATGGGGAAACGGTCAAGTGTATAGATTCGCAAAAGAGCTTGGACTGAAGCATCGTGGAGCTTGAGAGGTTGTCCATTAGCACCCGCTTCTCCAACAATCTGCATCAAGTGCTCCAGCACAGCAGCGCGCTCGCCCTCTGGCAAGAAGAAGGCCCAGTCGTTCCACGAGTGATCAAGCTTGGCAATGGACCGCAGTGTGCGAGACAAGGTTTCAGCCTTTTCGTCAGCGTTCCAAGCGAGGCTCGGTGGTTGAGAGCCAAGTGCAGCTGTAACCTTGACCAGAGCACCCTCCTCAATCATGTTGGTGCAGATGGACCTCAGAGTGCGAATAGCATCACTGCTGCGGTTGGCTGACTTGCAGAGATCTGCAAAGAGCTCCAGCTTTGTCGACATCTGTGCCTTTTCTTGCTGAGCCATGGGCCGATCCTGGATCATCTCGATAGAACGGCTAAGAGACTGGAGAACCTCCTTGTTGATTTGCTTGGACTTGCCGACATCTTTCCGTAGCTGATTATATCTGGCAAAGTAGAGACTGGAGATCTTGATAAAGTAAGTGTTGAGCTGTTCCGTTCGTGCAACTGAGATAGTCGGGTCGAGGATAGATTCTACAAGCTTGTTGCAATCCCATAGCACTTCGTCCATGGATTTCCAAGTTGTCGAGCCAGACTGAATATCACCGTTGAGCACCATTAGCGCACCGTCAAGGATCTGATTGATGCTCTGCATGAGCACTTGTCGTCGTTGATCGAATTGCAGGAGAATCTTAGCGGTCGCATCTTTTCCAGGAATAGAGCCAAGCCAGCGGCGACTGAAACGAGGAAATCGCATGATGAATGTCTTTAATGGCCGCAAAACAGAGTCCAAGGCTGGGTTCTCCTTATTGGGCTCGTTGATCCTGCTCACGAGAAGTCCAACAGCCGAACGTCTGGCAAGTGACAGGCTCTCTAACAAGTCGTTAAGCTCGGTGACATTGCCAGTCAAGCTCCCATCCAAGCCCTCAACAACCTCATGAATGAGCTGCTCCGTATTTGAATCATAGTTGGCTTGTTTCAAGGATGCCGCGAGAAGACGGGCTGATATCGAAAAGATGCGAGTTGCCGATTCATGTTCAGGATCAAGCAAGTCTTTGAGAAGCTGAAACCATTCGCAGGCTGAATCATAATGTCGGTCGGTTTGTGCTGCAATTCCTAGGAGCTGATACATCGATGCCAGAGGTGAGTTGGATGACGTCGTGGCTTTTGACTCTTGACCCTCAATGAGCTCCAAGAGATCATTGAATGAGGTAGCAATTGTCTCATAGATTGGTCCAGTCGTGGATGAGTGTCGTCGTGTCAATGCCCGAACACAACGAACAAATGGTGAAAGAACCTCATCGTCAACATTCCCCTTATGACCAGCCATTTTCCACCACCGCAATTGAGACTTGAAACAGAGGACTTGGAGCTTGAAAGCTGATGTTGGTGAGGGGCTGAGTCTTGGTTCTGTCGCAACCTGGTCCTCCTTGCTGGAAACGCTGGGTGCTAGTGATAGAAGAGTCTGTGATAACGAGGCAAGCTGGCGAGCCGCCTTTTGTGTCTCCTTTTCGTTTTGCGATCCCATCCTTTCAAACAACTTGATCGGGGATGAAGAGTGAGTTTCCTTGAGGAAGGGTAGCGCTGCTTCAATCTGGGCTGGCTTCTTGGAATGAGAGATCCAGCGGAGAACCTGAACCTGACATCCTGTGACAGCAGAGAGAAGATGATCCGGCACAATTCCATCATAGTCGAGCAATTCGGCGATTACTTGGGAAGCTGTTTGTCCCTCAGCTGATGCTGACTTGCTCGTCTTGTTGCTCGCCGTGTCTAGCCTTCGCTTCAGTATCCTCAACTCCTTAAGAGCTTGATCCTGAATCCCAAGGCCAAGAAGTTTGCCAATGAACGCCGACATGCCATTCTCGAGCTGAAAGTCAGTTTGCGTCGGCTGAATGGGACCCATGATCGATCTAAGACAGGCAAAGGCAACTCGCGCACACTCAACAGTTGCCAAACAACCTGTTGACTGAGCTGTTGGTTGACATGCTGTTTTCGAGGATATGTTCGGCGAGGTAGCGACTCGATTCAAGGTTCTTGGATGTAGCGGTGATAGGGGCGCAGACAAAGATCTGCGCAAAGTTCGTGGCGCCGCCGCCTTCCGTAGGTCGCCATGAGAGGGTTGTCGTTTACTGGGTGTCGATGGTGGTGCGGGCTTCGCAGCTTCGGTCAGAGATTTGATCGCAATGTTAATAACATTGGTTGCAAGAGCAGCACGATCTTTGGCCGAGAGTTGCTCCTCGCTGGACTTTGTTCGAGCTGTTGTAGTCTTCTTCGCCTTGGAGTGCGCCGCCGCTCGGGAAGTAGTTCGAGGGTTCGTTTGAGAGGTAGTAGATGTGGTTTCGGTATCGGGAAGCAGTAATTCTTTGAGCGTCACAACTGTAGCTGTTGTGCATGTCGCAGTCGACGCGAGAGCTGCCTTGGCCGCGTCGGCCTTTGCTTGAGGGGAAGCCATGTAGATTATGTGAGTAAGTTCGTAACCATGCCGTCGTCAAACCCAAAAGCTCCTATTCAAATGGAGTTACAATATGGACATAAGGTAGTGGACGGAAGACTGCATGAGGCCGGGATGGTTCATGTTTAGTTAGTGCTAGGTTTAGTGACAGGGTTAAACACCGGTGGTTGTCTGGGGCAACGGTCGGACCCCGGAATTGGGTGGCCCGTGCCGACGACTTTTCGAGAAGTTCTTGGAGGTCGAGTTTAGAGCTCAAGATATTGCCATTAAAGCCGACAAACGATATATATACGCTTCATCATGTCGCTGCGAAAACTTGCAATTCGACCGAGCAATGCTCGAGCAGTTTCTCTTGCATTGACAGCGTCACATGCCCCTCGTCTTGGTATCCGATTCTCGAGCACGGCCCCTGCAACCATCGTTGATGGTTCATTCTGGAGATCCCTTGTGCCGAAACCGCTGCGAAAGGAAAATCGCCAATTAAAGAAGAAGTCGAGAGAATGGAATCCGGCAACCTTTTTTATTGCCATTTTCCTGTTGATTGGATCAATGTCGATTCAAATGATTGCCCTACGGAACTCGTTTGACCGGTACATGCGACAGTCAGAGGCTAGGATTATGGCATTGCGGGAGGTGGTGGAAAAGATTCAGAGAGGCGAGCCAGTGGATGTTGAGAAGGCACTTGGTACTGGTGATCCCAAGAAGGAAGCCGACTGGGAAGAGAGTAAGAGCGCCAGTTTAACAGTCAATTCGGATCCGACGACTGACAGTTCCTTGTAGTGCTGAAGGCGATTGAACGAGACGAAGCGGCCCGCAAGGCGAAGCAAGAGAAGGCAAAGCGAAGCGAACCTGCTGCTCCAGTCCCCGAAGTCCAGGTTGAAGAGAAAACACCCACAAGTGAAGCTGCACCAAAGAAGGCCAAATCTGGAAGTCTAGGGAATTTCTTCTAAGTGCAAATTCGTCTATATTCTTGGCTGAGCTGTTGTACAAATATGCAAGGCTTAAGATAGCATGTCCTTGAAGACACCAGGGTTCCCTATCGACGCTTCCAATGAGGCCGATCTCCTCGACGACGGAAACACATCATTACGCAGCGCCGAGAGCAGAGCCGGGAGAAGGTCATCTGTCGACAAAGCAACCCTCACACCTTGCTCGCCCTGCTGGTTCGGATCTATATCGACAAACAACTTATCCTCGCCTCTGATTCCACCCATGCTAATGACAGCAATGGGCATACATCGATCCTGAGCTCTTTTGGCAAGTCTCCAAGCTGAGTACGTGGCGAGCGAGGTGCCCACAATAAGCAGCTTCCCGGCACTGTCGATGGCTTCTTCAGCGGCGTGCTTGACGCCATTGGCAATGCTCTCCCCAAACATGACAACAGCAGGTTTCAAGACGCCTGCGGTGCTAGGGGGTACCCAAGCTCCGTCAGAGTCGACATCAACGACATGTCGATGGCCATCCGCGTTTATGGGCGGGTTGGATAAGCATTTGGGGCAAGATGGATATCTGAAGGTTGTATAAGGGGCATCGGGCAGGTCAACGTCACCATCGGGATTCATCTTGATTCCCTTAAATCTCCGCTCATCGGGATCTTCTGTATTTAGAGCACCCGAAGCGAGGGCGTCGTTTAGCAGAGCGGCCCATCGTGGGTTGAGCCGGGCGAGGTCCCGTTGAAACTCATCTCGCGAATACTCGGTAGAACATGTCGTACAGACAATGGATCTTAGATATCCGTGTAACTCGAGGGTTGGTAAATCGGGATGAGCCATTGAGTGAAAAGAGTCGACATTTTGAGTTATGACGCTCCGTACAAGACCGATGTCACCCAAATCCCTGATGGCGTAGTGGCCACTGTTTGGTGCCGCCTTATGAAGATTGGACCAGCCGAGAAAGCTGCGAGCCCAGTAACGTTTGCGAGACTCGTGGTTGTTTAGAAACTCATAATAATAAATGGGACGGTATGTTTTGTTGACCCTGTAAGTACCCTTGTCCCCTCTGTAATCGGCAAGACCAGAAGCAACCGAAAGGCCGGCGCCGGTGAGGACAACGGCCGAGGAGGGGAGATGTGCCGGCGACGGAGCGGCGAAGAACCGGCGGAGGGCTTCAACGGCGCCGGGAAGAGTCGAGGCCGAAGCCGGCGTTACTGTGGACGGCGGGGGGAGGACCGTGTAAGGGATCCGAAATTTCTTCATTGGAATCATTGATTGTCAATTGGAAACTGTCCAAGCGCTACTGGGTGACGCGTGACGCTCGCAAGGTTGCTGAGACAGGGCAATCCGAGCTGGTAGCTGACGATGCCGTTTCCAATGGCTGACGAAGGATTGGCCAAAGCGGCAAGGGTTTTGACTCAAAGACTTGGTGACGAGACGAGGCGCGAGGTATTACGCAGGGCTTTGCAAGCAATGCGACCAAGATTACGCAAAGCTGGCGCGTATCAATCAGAGGCGAATAATTACTGTACAGTCTGATGCGAGCTTGTATGGATAAGTGGCCGAGAAACTGTTTCAAGGCTCGGAAGAGCGCGTCATTGGTTCCAAGGGGAATTTTTTTCCTTCTCAGCCTTGCAAGAGGATACCTAGCGTCCAGACTACGGCTTGTGTGGCGGCGCCTTGGAGGGAAACCCCCCATTTCAGGTTGGACATCCGAGGGCTCATCCCCCACAATCCGAGCCGAGTTTGCGCTGACAAAGATGATGGTAACAATAAAGTAAGGTACCCGCTTGATACGATTTTGTTTTCGTAACTCCGGGCTGGAACTGTTGATGAGGATGAATAGATGGGGAACACTGGAAGTCCGGATATGCCGTGAACGTCCGGCGGTCAAGGGGCGATGGACCTATGAACAACTACGTAGTATTGATGGACGCTGAAGTCAATTAAAGGCCCTGAAATGACCCCAAATCTGGTAGAGCTTTCCTCAGCGGTCAGGCCCTTCCCTTGACAGTTCCGGCGACCGGAACCTCGCGCTTCCTCATCAGGCGAGTCTGTCGTAGATAGTGGATTCCCCTTCTCTTCAGCTCCATGGAACCGGCCGTCTTGGACGATGGCGTCGCTTCCTTCTGCCAATTGCCGCCGCAGGTTTTCCTGGCCAGTGGAGAGATGGAGTCCTTTTTTTGATTTCTCTCCCCTGGCCCCTTGATAATCTTGATAATCTCTGATCCAATTCCATCCCCATCCCACATTCCCATCCTATCCCGTCCCGTCCCCTCATATCCTTCTGTAGGTACTGTCCCGACAGTGCCCCGTAAACAGCAGCCAGCTGAACCAATAGGCCGGTCCGACCGAGCAAATCCGCTCGCTCTAAGCTCCCCTGCACCGAAGCCGATCCGAACAGTCCTCCGTTAACGGGCGCGGCGGCCAAGGGAAAAAAGGACGAGGCCCGGGACAGCAACACAACAACATCACCACTTTTACCTTGCAACCCTTCCATACCTACATTTTTGCTTGCCCTTTGGTTGAGGCGAGACCGCGCAATCTCGTTCCCCCTTCAAACCCACCCTGGGGCTCCTCTCCCACTTTCCGTGTCTGCCAGCAACTGCCGGATATATGAGTCTCCAGCAGGCCGGGCGTCCCGCGGGCGTGGCCTTGTGCCTGTCTGGAGTGACGTCGGCAACGGCAACGGCAGCGCCCGCCGCGCAATCTCCAATTCCAGCACCAGCCCAAACCCAAGCCTCGAGTGGCTTCACGCCGTGGAGAACACGACACCCTAATGTCCCACGCCATGGACGAGGCCAGATGATTCTTTTGAGGACACATACTCCCCACGTCCACGTCCACGTCGCATGTCTACGTCTACGCGCCCTCCAATCCGCCTCCATCGTCGCAGCCCTCTCACTCTCAAGCTGCGCCTACCTTGCAGCCTCGTCCAAGCTGACATTTCACCACGTTTCAAATTCAAATACCACGTCCTCCGCCGCCGCTCGTTACTCAACAAACTCTCTTCCTCACCTCTCTCTCTTGCGCAGCAAACTTCGATCACTACCTACCCTCGTTGCAGCTTCAGCGCCCCAGATGCGATCACACACAGGTCCCGGTCATGAGGATGGCCATGACCATGGTCACAGCCATGGACACGGTCACGGCCATAGCCACGGCATCATGGGCCACCATCACCACCACGACAATGCCTATCTCACCTCGGCCAACAAGGACGACCCTGGCGTTCGAATTACTCGAATTGGCTTGCTCTCAAACTTGGGCATGGCAATTGCCAAGTTCGCTGGTGGTTGGGCTTTTAATTCCAAGGCCATGACGGCCGACGCCTGGCACAGCATCACGGATCTCGCATCAGACGTCCTGACCCTCGCGACAGTAACATGGAGCTTGAAACCGCCATCCGACCGATTCCCCATGGGCTTTGGCAAGGTTGAGAGTCTTGGTTCGCTCGGTGTCTCGAGTATGCTTTTGGCTGGTGGTTTATATATGGGTTGGGACAGCGGCATCAGTCTCTACGGTCATTTCTATCCTGATGCGGCGCATGGCATCATGGAGCATGTTGGACACGGTCATAGCCACTCTCACGGTGCCGCAGCCCTTGGGATCCCAAGCATGCACGCAGCATGGCTCGCGGCAGGAACAATTTTCATCAAGGAGTGGCTGTATCACGCAAGTAAGTGTTTTCCTTCCCATGATGTTTTGTTGTTGGAGATGGCAACACAACAAACAGTGCAGCTTGGATTAAAAATCCATGATGACACGACCAATTAAGAATGCAAGGATGGAATTGACCAATCGCAGCAATGAAGGTTGCACGGGAACGCAAATCATCGGTCCTTGCGTCGAATGCCATCCACCACCGAGTTGATAGCCTGACAGGATTCGTGACGCTGGCAGCCATCATGGGAGCTAATGCAGTGGAGAACGCGGCGTGGCTGGATCCCGTCGGTGGTCTCCTCATCTCGTTCATGGTGATTCACGCCGGCTGGGGAAACACAATTGCAGCCTTTTGCGAGCTGGCGGACCAGGGCATCGACGATGAGGTCAAGTCGTCCGTGTCCAAACACGCACGCAAGGCCTTGGCAGGCGTGGGAGAAGGGCACGAGGTCGAACTACGCGAAGTGAGCGGTATCAAGTCAGGCCAGAATTATCTTGTGGACCTCGAGATGGCGGTACCGGGCGCATGGTCGGTGGACACGACAAAGCAGGTCGAAGATGCGGTGCGGACACAGGTCGGAGGCAGGGTGCGCGGTGTGAGGAGAGTGCGCATCCGCTTCGCGCCCAAGGAGGCACCTATCAAGGCCAAGTTTGACGACTTTATCCCCGGAACTGTGAATCCGCCGCCCGAGGGAGACGAGTCGAGCGATGAGACGGACGGAGGAGAGTCGGACCATGATCACGATCACGGTGATCACAAGCCCAACGGTCATGACATCAAGACAAACGGTAACCACGAGCGCGTGCAAGACCACGACCACGGCCTCAGGAACAGGAACAAGCATTAGAGTGGAGGAGGTGGTGCTTGGATGTGTAAGAAGCGAGAGCCGCTTCCTTACAAGACGTTGTTTGAGTCTGTTCCTGGGCTATGGGCTCTCCGCGTCGGCCACGACCCCATGCTGCATCCCGTCCTCCCCGTGTGTCTTCTTGACATTCCCTCTAAGCATCCCACCTCTTCCGGACCGGGGTCAAGCTTGGCTTCTGGGGCCTTGGACTGCGGGCCAGTGGATCCCGGCCGGATGAGCTGGAATAGCGGATGAGTGGCCGCAGGTCGTCAGAGTTTCCAGGCGGCTTCTTAATCTGACCGTCGGTGAGAGACGGCGGGCATGCAGAGGAAGAAGCACACACCCTTGGTCTTTTTTTTCTTTCTGTTCGTGAGAGTCTGCTTCGCTCAGAGTTGCAGAGGTCTCAATTATGCAGCCGCGGCCATTGCCGGAGACGACGAGATGCATAAGATGCATTAGGGTGACGTTGTGAGTGACAGAGTCACTGGCATATGCACACAGAAGGAGTATGGAGTGAACGTGGCATTGGGAAAAGCAAGGGCATACACTATAGATGGAAGGACGGCTGCATTGGACGAGGACAAGCCAGCAGCCTCGGGGTTAGAAAATGCAGATAAAGACGTGCAGCAGCAGCAGCAGCAAGCACCGGCACTTATTCTCGTGGCGTTGGTCAGCTTAGACGCGCCCCAACGAGATTCAAGGAAACTAATTTAGACAGGGGGAGAGGCGCAAAAAAAAAAAAATAACATCATGAATCAAATCAAATCAAAAGCATCGTGTCCAGCAGAGTCAATGGATGTTTCGCTTTCCATTGTCCGTCTTAAATCTCCCGTCTTCCGCGGCGGTTCCCCCACGCTGTAGTCCAATTCTCTGCATCTTCCCCTTGTTTCTCTTACCCATGACCTAGTTGATTGTCTTTCCCCGACGCAGAAGCCACTTTATCATTCTGCTAGCAAAGATAGAGAGGGAGGGGAACAATGAGGAGGGGGAACCTGAGCTACCGAGATGCCATCGTGGCCGGCCCGCCACTCAGCACCTCCATTCTTACAAGCGCTCCTACATGATTGGCGGCTCACCTTGCTCACGAGGACGGCGCGAGTGCCAGGGAGACAGCTAGTACCCGAAGTCACGGGCCCCATTGGCCAGGTTATTCGAGGCCTGGGGGGTAGAGTTGCCCCTTGTTGACTTTAGGCTAAAGATGAGAAGCATAGAATTGAGTGACGGATGGGAAAAAAGAAAGAAAAGAAAAAAAAGTTGGACTGGCACATGCTTCAATGATCCAATTTGTGTATGTACGTACAGTTAGTTGAAGAGCTTGGAGAAGGAGAGTATCATGAGAACATTTTCAGTTGTGAGAATGCTGATCAGCAATAATGTCCTTGTCTGCTTGCAACGCCAAGGATGGAGGCGCATCATTAGCATCCAAGCTGTTCCCAGCAACTCGTTTTTTAACTGTTGCTGATCCACGCATACTCCGTACAGTAACTGTACCATACACACACACACACGCCTTGCCTGTTGTTGTTCCCACTCCTCCTTCGGCTCCATCCGTATCGCAACTTGTCCCATCTGGTGGTGTTGAGTCTGGCAGGTGCTCCAGAGCCTACACACACGCCCCCGTCGATACTCTCTCTATGCCTTTGGAAAACCGGAGACGGACACGCAATCTGAGGGAAAGCCAAAAAGTGGCCAGCAGGAATTATCAGTTACCGACTTTACAGTTTCGTCTTGACGTGCCTTATCATTGACCCATTAATTGAGCGGTCATGACAAAAACCGTGGGTAAAATCAAAGAATATACGGATACCATACCATGGATGACATGCCATACAAGACCTGCCATGATGGCGGCAAAAGAAGGCCCTTGCCTTGCCTTGCCTGGCTCATGTGCCGGGCGCGGGTATTGTCCCGGACATGGACTTGCGTTCATCTGACCTAGAGCCCAGTTTTTTTTTCTCTCTCTCTGTTTGCTCTGGCTGTACTGTAGGAATAGTTGGGTGGTGGTTCTGCAACGAATTTCCTTGTTTGGGATAGCATTGGATCTCTAATTTTTCTGCTTGGTGTTTTCTTGGGAGCCTCCTTCACTGCGTACACGCCTGCCTTTTTCACGACAATGGCATTCTCTCCCCTTCCCCTCTCTCACCCCCATCCCGTCCCCATCTGACGGGACAAGCTGTTAGTTACCCACCCTCCACTCACTCCCTTTTTTCTTTTCGTTTCTTTTCTTCCCGTTGCCGGTGGGTGGGTGGCGGTCTAACTAGACTCTCATGTGTTAAGGGTAGCTTACCTCAAGGTATAAAACTCGTGGCCCTCTTTTGCCGGAGTGTCTGTTTTTGGTTTCTACTTCCTCGTTGTCATTGATGTTACCTACTTAGCTACCTATCTATCATCCATCTATCTATCCCTGTCGCCCATATCGATCCCGACTCAGACTTACACACGATCCATCTTCGCCAATTGATTGACATTGACGCTGTCGTCATCGTTACAGTGCCATTGCCTACTCTCCATAATCTATTGACATCGCCAACTCGTCTTTTCTAACCCCCCGACTACTGCTCCGACTTCTTGACAGGCACGCTGTCTTGACCGACCGCATACGCCTTTGACGAACTCAATTCTCATCTCAGTCACCCATCCTGTCATTCACAATGCCTTTCTTGGCTCGATCCCGCTCCAACTCTCCAGAGAACCCCTCTGATTCAAAGCCCTTATACCTGGGCTTCGACCTGTCCACCCAACAGCTCAAAGGCACGTTTTCTGGTTAACTTGACACACAAAAGGACCGCAGCTAATACCTCTCCAGGTATCGTTGTCGATTCAGACCTCAAGGTCGTTGGTGAAGCCAAGGTCGACTTCGACAAGGACTTTGGGCGCAAATATGGTGTCCAAAAGGGTGTCCATGTCATTGAGAAGACGGGCGAGGTTTATGCTCCCGTCGCCATGTGGATGGAGTCGCTTGACCTCGTCCTCGAGCGTCTAGCGGAAGCCATGCCCGTCCCTCTATCTCGCATCAGCGCCATTAGCGGTTCTTGCCAGCAGCACGGTAGCGTTTTCTGGAACGGCCAGGCCTATGAAATCCTCCACAACCTCGACCCTCGTCTGCCTCTTGCTGTGCAGCTCCCTGGAGCTCTTGCCCACCCTTGGTCGCCCAATTGGCAAGATCAGAGCACTCAGAACGAATGCGACGCCTTTGATGCTGTTCTCGGTGACCGACAGAAGCTCGCCGAGGTGACGGGAAGCGGCGCGCATCATGTAAGTTGAGCAAGGACAAGCAAGTCTCTACGAATACTAACAATGGGCAGCGCTTTACTGGAACACAGATCATGCGCCTCAAGAAGGATCTCCCTCAAATGTACGCTAGAACTGCTCACATCTCCCTCGTGTCCTCATGGCTCGCCTCCGTCTTCCTCGGAGCCATCGCCCCGTTGGACGTTAGCGATGTCTGCGGTATGAACCTCTTCGACATTCCCCGCCAGACATTCAGCGAGCCTCTTCTCGAGCTTGCCGCCGGCAGCAAGCGCGACGCCATCAACTTGCGCAAGAAGCTGGGTGAGCCCTGTCTCAATGGCGCCGCCATCCTTGGACCCGTCTCCCCGTACTTTGTGGACCGCCACGGTTTCCACCCCGACTGCCAGATCACTCCCTTCACTGGCGATAACCCCGGCACCATCCTCGCTCTTCCTCTTCGACCCCTTGACGCTATTGTCTCTCTCGGTACTTCTACAACCTTCCTCATGAACACTCCCAAGTACAAGCCCGACGGATCTTACCACTTCTTCAACCACCCCACCACCGATGGCCACTACATGTTCATGCTCTGCTATAAGAACGGTGGTCTGGCACGCGAGAGGGTTCGCGACCAGCTTCCCAAGCCCGAGAACGGACCTACTGGTTGGGAGACATTCAACCAGGCTGTCGAGAACACACCCCCTATGGGCGCTGCGAAGGAGGACGACCGGCGCAAGCTTGGCCTGTACTTCTACCTCCGCGAGACCGTCCCTAACATCCGTGCCGGAACCTGGCGCTACTCATGCGAACCTGATGGTTCTGACCTTCAGGAGGTCAAGGGCGGATGGGACAAGGAGACGGACGCTCGCATGATCGTCGAGTCCCAGGCCCTGTCGATGCGCCTTCGCTCTCAGAACCTAGTCCACAGCCCCCGACCTGGTCTGCCCGCCCAGCCTCGCCGCATCTACCTCGTGGGCGGCGGCTCGTTGAACCCCGCCATTGCCCGTGTCCTGGGCGAGGTCCTTGGCGGAAGTGAGGGTGTGTACAAGCTCGACGTTGGCGGCAACGCTTGCGCTTTGGGTGGTGCTTACAAGGCTCTCTGGGCCATGGAGCGCCAGGAGAACGAGACTTTTGATGACCTCATTGGCAAGCGATGGACCGAGGAGGGCAACATCCAGCGTATCGACGAGGGCTTCCGCGATGGAACCTACCAGAAGTACGGCAAGCTGCTGACGGCGTTTGAAGCCATGGAGAACAAGATCCTGGCCGAGGAGGCTCACGCGCCAGAGGCAGACCGGAGACCTTCAGAGGAAAAGGTTTAACTAAATCAGGGTATCTAATGTCTAAAAGCGGACTGGTCTAATGTCATTTATCTAACGTACTTGCTCATGAATCGCCTATGAAAATCGGATCGGAGGAGGTCCTAGGCCAGGAGTCAGCGAACTGTTTTTGCATGATGTATATATTTTTTCCTTCTTCCTCTCTCCAAACACCTTTTGTATATAGAAAATGGAGCAGATACCAAAGGACGGTGGTGCAGATAGAAATACAAAGAAAAGGGGAATAAGACTCACGTTTACAAACTCCTTCTTCTTGCCCTTGTCCTCGGTGCCGCGCGCTTGGTTCTTGAAGACGACATCGTCGTCCCATCGGCGCTTCATGTTGAAGTCTTGCTTGTTGAGGAGTGGGTTTCCGAGGGCAATGTTTCGTTCTCTGGCTTCTTGCTCTTCTTTGAGCCTCTCGGCTTCCTGCGACGGACGTTAGCTAAACGAGCTTTTGCTGTAATAAAGTCGCGTAGACGTACCTCCTTCTTCTTCCTCTCCTCTCGTTCTCTCCTCACACGATCCAACTCTCGCTGTAGCTCCGCGTCGGAATCATCATCACTGTCGTCGTCATCATCGCTGTCTTCCTCATCCTCCTCGCTATCGTCATCGGCATCAATGTCTCTCGTCTCTGCTAATATCCGCCTCCTCTTTGCTTCCAGATCCTCCTCTTCGCCAGAAGCAGGCGGAAGCGACCGCTTCACGCCGCCGGAAGTGCTGGCCTCGTCGTCCTCATCGGCATCGTCCAGGAGGGCAGGGGCGCCGTTCTTCTTGGAGAAGTGAGCGGCTTCGGCAGCGAGGAGCTCGGCGGCGAGATCGCGGGAGGGTCCTTCGTCGGCGTCACCGCCTTGGCCGGCCTGGCGGTACTTGAGTTGGGTGTGGGCTGGGAGAAGACGTTGATGGTAGGCTGGGCCTCGAAGGGCTTCTTTGCCACGGGCCTGGGGACATTAGCTTTTATCTTGAAGACCATGGGAGAAGTACGAACGGGATCAAACGTGGGTCTATGAGCGGTAGTCATGGCGAAATTGCTCGAGGTGTTTCTGGTGGTTGATCAAATCGATAGCAGCTGTCGCGTTGAAAGTCATGAAGAAGACGCCCTGCGCGAGGCGTACCTAGTCAGTGGCGCGAAGGCGGGCCCACCCGGCAGAATTTCTCGGCCATGGATCTCATAGAACCTGGAATTTCAGTTTACTTCACTCTCGCGCTGTGTAACCCTGGCCCTTTCAAACCACGTAAAATTTACAAAAACAACATGCCTCGAGAAGCCGAGCCGTCTCTTCCCGAGAAGACATTTCTCATTCAGGCTCTGGACGAGGGCTTGCGGCTGGACGGGAGGAAATTCGACCAGTTCCGACCTCTTGAGCTCACCTTTGGAGATGAGTATGGTGTGGCTGAGGTCAAGTATGGAAAGACAAGGTACGCAGCATTGAGGTCTTGTTTCTGGAGGAGGAGCTGACAATTCATTTAGAGTATTAGCCAAGGTCACGGCAGAGGTCACCGTGCCCTATTCAGACCGTCCTTTCGACGGAGTTTTCACAATCACTTCAGAGCTCAGCCCCATGGTCGCCCCTTCATATGAGGTCAACCGTCCTTCACTAGAAGAAGTCCTTCTCTCGAGGCTCCTTGAGAAGACGGTCCGGAGATCTGGCGCTCTCGATACCGAATCACTCTGTCTCATTGCAGGCCAAAAGTGCTGGTCCATCCGCGTTGACCTGCATGTCCTCACGCACGATGGAAACCTCACAGACGCGGCATGCTTGGCCGTTGTCGCAGCCCTTCGACACTTCCGCAAGCCCGACTCGAGCATCGAGGGGGAGAATCTCACAGTCTACACTCCCGCCGAGAGAGAACCCGTACCCCTGAGCTGGCTGCACTCGCCCTTCTGCGTCACGTACAGCTTCTTCGGCGAAGAGGGCAACCAGGTGCTCGTCGACGCCAACTGGTTGGAGGAGCAGCTGCGGGTGGCCTACTGCACGTACAGCCTCAACAAGCACGGCGAGATCTGCCAGATCGCCAAGCTCGGCGGCACCTCTCTGGACGCGCCACTGTTCATCCAGTGCGCCCAGGGGGCGCTGAACCGGTCCAAGGAGCTGAGCGATCTGGTGGACCGCAAGCTCGCCGAGGACGCCAAGCGACGAGACAAGGGAGGGTTGATGGCCGAATTGTCGGCGGAGAACGACAGGTGACGCTAATGGCTACGGGATAAGGTCAAAGAAAGAGGATCAAACAAAGAAAGGAAAAATTAGAAGCATGATACCCCGCAGAAGATGGCGAGATTGGATCGCTTAGTATTCCCATGCGTGTGCATGCAAGATGGATGTGATGTGATGCCCATGAAACCCAGTAGATACGCTTGCCAATTATCTCGCTAGTCCAGTCGCCGTCGTCGCTCATAACCCATGATAACCCATATCTAACGTGTAAAGAACCGCTAACAAGTCGGCTATCGCATCACTGGTGGCCGGGACTCCTTATTCCATTGTACTCGTGTCCTTACCCACTCGATGGCTTCTCTGACACCGTCGCCGGTCAAGGCGCTCATGGACAAGACTCGCGAGTCGCGGATGGCAGACCCCTTGTCTCCCTCCATGACCTTCTTGACCAAGCCCTCCTTTATTCGTATCGTCTCGACACAGTCCTCACGATCCTGCTTATTGGCGAGGATCAGCAGCGGCACGCCCTCCGTCTCGGAGTGCTGCAGGACATCCTCTAGGACGAGCCGACACTCATCTAACCTGCCACTGCTCTCCTCGTGTTCAAGATTTCCGTCGCCGATATCTGTGCTGTCTATGATGAAGACTATCGCGTGGCAGCTCGCATAGTAACTCTGCCACAGTTTTCGCAGCGAGTGCTGCCCACCCACATCCCACAGCTTGAGATACATGTCCTGCAAGGGGATGGTCGAGACGTTCTGACCGACGGTGGGCACCGTCTTGAGCTTCGGTTCGGGGGCATTCGGTAGGAAGAGAGACTTGACTTGTTCGTGAAAGGTGGTCTTGCCAGCGTTGTCGAGACCTAGGAGAATGACGGAGTATTCTAGAATGGGAACGTTAGGAAGGGAGTCAAGCAAGGGCGGAGGATGGGATACGAGCTGACCCTCTTTACTCGTCGCATAGAGGTAAAGACCTTTTGCGAGGTGGTACATGTTGGTCGCAAGTGCTTCAGCCAACGATGCGATGCGAAAAAGAGGCAAAGAACGAGGTGCTGTGGTGAATAAGAGGCTGGCGATATCTTTTGGCTCGACCTGGACAGGTTTGAACAAGGGAGCTTTTGAAGGTGGTGCATGTGGTCTCTCCAGGCGTCACTTCTAGTGGATGGAGTCGCTGAAGAGCCTCACCAGGTCCCCCCCCGGACCCCCACCCGGCACAGGGCCCCAGGACCCGGGAGGGGCCCCGCTGGGTTGCAGCTTCAGTGGAGGTTTGGACTGGACGTCCGCCCGTCATTGCGGCCGCGTCACTTGCTGGAATGTCATGTTACACGGGGTCGGAGGATAGAAGATGAGGTGACACACAAACAAGTACACAAACAACATCTCTCGTGTCTCCCGAAGTCGAGGTGCTTCAAGATTGTTTGTCAACCATATTGAGGAACAGATCCGGAGTAGATGCGGCTGTGGCTTATTGCTAAACGGGAGCCACTATGCACCTACCGCAAAAAAATTGACTATTGAATGAGACTTGGCGTCCATCATGACGAAGAAGCAAGGGAACAGTTCTTGGCCATGATGCTGCTTTGTGAGACACTTCCAGTAGCCACGCTTCTCCAGATGATCCAGACACATGGAACAAGAACCAATTCAATTCAAACATGAGCGTAATGGTGACAAGTACATGGCTAGAGGCATTCCGCCATCGAAATGCTACTTGATGTGGCTTAGCGGGGTTATTTCTCTCCATCCTTTGCAAACACCAGCATGCACGAGATTCTGACCAATCGTAGCTCGTCTTTCTCGATAGCTGTCGGTTTCACCAGCCTTCCTATCGGGCCCTCCCATCAAGCTAAGCACTTCTACTTCTCCCTCCACCAATATCTTGGACCTGCCGCACCGCTTGCGTCTTTCTCCCTTTGTTCCAGTCCCTCGATTCATCTAAGATCTTCCATCTCCAAAACCGGCCTGCGACTGCGACTGTAACTGTGTACTCGACTCGTCCGTCTCGTTACCCTGCGCATGTCCCCCAGTCGCAGCTTACGAGGCTCGCGCAGGGGTTTCCCGCTGCATCCCCATCCCAAGTGATCGCAACCCGACGCGCAGCGACTCGACCATCTTCCCACACACAAACACAGACACAATGGCTGCCTCAGAGCTCGCCGCCATGAGCATGTCGCTCCTTAGTATGCTGAACCCTTCCCCTGGCGCTTCCTGACGAGGAATGCCCTCCCGCGCGACATGAGAACTGACGTATTGAACATAGAGCGAGCCGACGAAGAGTCCGACTCCGAGGGTGCGTTGCCGCGTGGCACGACCGATACCCCCCATCGATACGCAGATGTACTGACGGATTGTATACAGAGGGCGATTCTGCTAAGAAGGAGTTGTTCGCGGCATGGGCGCTCTTCATCTCGATTATGCTGCTCATCATCGCATTCTTGACGAGCTACTTTCTTCAGATGAAAAAGGTCACCGCGGTCCATGAGACAGTGATATCCATCTTTGCTGGTACATAAGCCTACGTCGCATGTTGGGCACCCAAGAACTCGCGCTGATGTTTTATGCAGGAATGGTTGTCGGTCTTACGCTTCTGATAACGTCGGGCGACTCGATTCGAAACCTCATCAGCTTCGATTACCAGATCTTCTTCAACCTGCTGCTGCCGCCCATTATCTTGTCGTCTGGGTACGAGCTGCACCAGGCAAACTTCTTCCGTAACATTGGTACCATCTTGACGTTTGCCTTTGCCGGTACCTTCTTGTCTGCCGTCGTCATTGGCTTGATCTTGTGGCTCTTCACCCAGCTTCCCGGTTCCTTGACAATCACCTTTGTCGACGCCATTTCCGTCGGCGCAACTCTGTCAGCCACTGATCCTGTTACTATCTTGGCCATCTTCAACACATACAAGGTCGACCCTAAGCTGTACACCATCATCTTTGGCGAGTCCATCCTGAACGATGCTATTGCCATCGTCATCTTCGAAACTGCCCAGAAGTACAACAAGGGGGAGGCCACTAGTTACGGCCTTGTCAGCTTCTTCGAGGCTACGGGCATCTTCTTGCTGGTCTTCTTTGCTAGTATGTTTATTGGGTTCTTGGTTGGTGTGGCGACTGCTCTCTTGCTCAAGTTCACTTATCTACGCCGAACTCCCAAGATTGAGAGCTGTCTGATTGTCTTGATTGCTTATGCGACATACTTCTTTTCGCATGGTCTCCACCTGTCTGGTATGGAATCTGATGTACCCAGTCGTATCGTATCAATGCTAATGTCGTGCAGGTATTGTGTCATTGCTCTTCTGTGGTATTACCATGAAGCACTATGCCTACTTCAACATGTCGAGACGTACGCAGCTTACTACCAAGTTCATCTTCCAGATCTCGTCCCAGCTGTCGGAGAACTTCATCTTCATCTACCTAGGCTTGGCTTTGTTCACTGATAACGCCCTGCAATTCCAGCCACCCCTCATTATTGTTACGATCCTGGCTGTTTGCGCTGCTAGATGGGTCGCCGTGTTCCCTCTGTCCAAGGCTATCAACTGGTTCATTCGGTACCGTGCCCAGAGACGAGGTATTGAGGTGGGTGATGAGCTGCCGTACAACTACCAGGCCATGCTGTTCTGGGCTGGTCTGCGAGGAGCTGTCGGTGTGGCTCTGGCTGCCCTTCTCACCGGCGAGAACTCTTACGCGCTGAGAGCCACTGTGCTGGTTGTGGTTGTGCTTACCGTCATCATCTTTGGCGGTACAACTGCGAGAATGCTTGAAATTCTTGGAATTCGAACTGGAGTTGTGGAGGAGATTGACAGTGACGATGAGTTTGATATTGAGACTTTTGGCAGTGGTCTCCAGGTTAAGCGCTCCGGGACTGGCATCGGCTACAACCCGCGCAGGAACGGCAGCGTTGCCCTCAGTGCCTTGGAGGCGGGTCAGTCGGCTAGCTACGTATCTGGTGCCTCTTCGCCGCACACTGGAGCTCGTCCTGCGAGCAAGAGCCGAAAGAACTCGATGCGTTATCCGGATGAACTGGAGCGCTCCGATCTCCTCCGCGCCGACGACTCTGACCTTGGCAGCGACATTGACACGTCTGACCTCCCACCGCCAGCACGCCGCTCGCCACACCCGAGAGCCAGCCCTGCTCCTCCATCCCGGCCTGATAGCGCATTCGCTACTCCCACGGCAGAGACGCCAGGAGGCCAGCCTATCACGGCAACTGGTGCCATCAGACAGCTCTGGGCCGCTGAAGACCCTGCTAGCGTATTCCACCAGCTGGATGAGGACTTTATCAAGCCCAAACTGCTTCTGCAGGGCGACAGCTCACGGGGTGGTAATGGTGGGCCGAGCTGAGTGAGAGTTACAATGGGATAGGGTGACGACGGCTGCTGTTGGAATTATAGGGGCTCCCGCTTGACGTCGGGATGTACTGTGTTTATGTGCATGACATGATTGGCGTTGGGTTAGTATAGACTTTTCCATTTATGACACAAGATAAATGATCGGTTTAGTCCATGACAAAGTTGCTCAGGGGTATATGAATTGACCCCCCTTTTCCAAGTGCAGTTCCGTGATGTAGTAGGCTTAGAGAACCCCTGAGGGTACAGACGTAAGGTTGCAAGAACACAGCATATATAGTATATATGACGAGATAGAAGGCAACACAGTTAAACAAGTCATGCTCAACATGCATAATAGAATCACGATTGCTTCCAGGCACAAAGGTTATACCATATTTGATAGGGGTGGTATTTTAGAGCGTTGACAAGGCTCTCTCATCTCGAGAGGTCCAAGCAGCTAAGCCGTCCATTCATCCCTTCCACCCATCTCATCGGCTTGACTGCTCACCTCGACACGGATTAATATTTGATAGTTACATATGTTCCAGCCATCATTTCATACAATAGCGGGGGTTCCGAATCAGAATGCCTATTCTCGCTTGCTTGCTTGCTTTGCTTGCTCTCATCACATAAAAAATTTCACTGCGCCTCGGTATGTCGTTCCCATGTACTGACTGCACCATATTGGGCACTTCAAGCTTGACAACTACAACATTGACCCTCGAAACTCATTGATAACTCATTTGCCCGCCGATGGTGTCGCACTGCCGCTCGCCTGCCGCTGATGCTGCTGCTGCTGCTGCTGCTGCTGCTGCGGAGTCGGCTGTTGCTGAGGCTGCGTTGGCTGAGGCTTCTGCGGCTGGGCTTGCTGTGCCTGCTGTTGGGCTTGCGGCTGAGGTTGTGTCTGCTTTTGTTGAGCCTGGGCTTGCGGTTGATGCTGTTGGGCTTGATGTTGTGCTTGCTGCTGGTGGGTCTGTTGATGCTGCTGTCCAGGGCTGCCAGCCGCCTGACTCGCCTGCTGTTGTTGCTGTTGTCGAAGAAGAGCGGCATATTGATGAGGGCTTGTAGTGGCTGCAATGCTGCCAGCGAGGCCGCCCTGACCATTAGCAGCGCCGGCCGCAGCATTCATGGCCGACTGTCGCTGTGCCATCATGGCGCGTGTTAGGTGCTCCGTAGCCAGCTGACGAGCCTGTTCAGGGGTAATATTGGGATTCTTAGCTCGGAATTGCCCTTCGAGCTGTGCGAGCTGATTGGCAATACTAGCTGGGAGCTGTGGTTGCGGTCGTGGAGCTAGCGAGCCGGCAGGACCAGATGGCATATGAAGCCCGTTGGCCTGTGGCGCGGCGCCATTGTGATTACTGGCGTTAAACGAGGCCATCATGGCCTGGGCGTTGTTGATGAAGTTCTGCTGGCTCATGGCAGTGGCTGTGCTGATGCCATTGACTCCATTCCGCATGTTAGGAGGCGGGCTTTGCTGAGAGCCTGCCGTTGCCTGTCCAGGGGTTCCAGGTTGGCCTTGCTGCATCTGAACAGCGGCTCGTTGCTGCTCCGAGATACGCTGTGCGCGCATCATCAGATTGACATCAGGTCCTGGGTTCGGCATGGGCATACGACCATGTTGGCCCTGCAGAGCCTGCAGCTGAGCCTGCTGTACGCCTGTCATCTGATTCGGTGGCACAAGGCCACCAGCCATGTGAGATGGAACACCTCCCATACCATTAGCCGGTGACTGCATGGGCATGCGAGCACGGTTCTGCCCGGCCGCCATGGCTGCTGCTGCGGCAAGTTGGTTAGGAACATTAACACGACCAGCACCATTCATGCCGTTCGCCGCCGTGGCCACTGCTGCCGCCGCTGCCGCCGCTGCAGCCACTTGAGCTGAAGTCTGGGCAGCCTGACCAACTCCGGGAGTGCCAGCCATCTGGGCAGCTTGACCTTGGGCTCTGGCTTGCAAGGCAGCCTAAAAAGGGGTTAGTATCCGTCTACAGGTATCTGTGTGGATCATATTGCTACTTACTCGTCGTTGAGCTTCTTGCCTTGACGCATACTGCGCCATCTTTTCTGCCAGAGCTTGGTCGCGCTCCCATCGAAGTAAGCTGTAGTCTCTTGGGGTCTTGGTTGGGCGTTGCGACATGGGGTCGTTAGTCTTCTTGTTGGCCGCATTCTGTGATGCCGTGTGTTGCTGCTTCTGAATAGTTGTTTCCCGCTTCTTGGCCAATTTCCGCATAGCATCGATCATGGTGAGATGCTTCTGGTTACGGCGTCTCTCCACTCGCATGGGTGTTGATGGCCGTCTTCGCACAGGAGTCACCGCACCGCCAGAGGCGCTGGCTTGCTGCGCGGCAATCTGATTCTGCTGCATGATGACACGCTGGGCAGCCTCGATTCGGCTATTGTAAGCCTTGAAGTACTGCGTCTTCTGCATGTCTGACGGGAGTCCTTCGAGATTGATCCACCTCTCGAAGCACTCCCACGGTGTTCGTCTCTCAGCCCCCGATGTAAAGAGGGATTTGGGCGTCAAGAGACTAGAGATAAGGGACCAGTTGTATGAATACTCTCGAACAAGAGAGCGCAACTCGTCGTCTTCGGCCAGTGTCCACTGCGACGGGCTGCGACCCTCGTAGAAGCTCTGCAAGGGCATAGGATGCTCCGATGGAGGCCGGAACTGATGGCCAGCGTGTAACCTATCACGAATGTGCTTCATCTCCGGGTTGAACAGAGCCACCTCGTTCGTCTCTGCAGGGAGAGGGAGACTTGGTGATGGATCGTTGCTGACAAAAGCAGTCTCGCCCTCGTCCTCGGAATCCTCGTTCTGGTAATCAAAACGGCTGCGCTTCCTCGGAGGGCCATCTACAACCAGCTTCATGTGCCCCTCAACATATTTACTGAGAGGCAGAGCTGGTCGTCGCCAATGAGCGTCCGGATCCCATTCAGGGCCAGTAAGGTCAAACTTGGGGACTTGAAGGGGCGTCCCATACATAGGAAGCTCCTCCAGTAACTGGTCCGCAGCAGCCGTTCGACGCAGACCAAAGATGACATCGTCTTCTTGGAGCGTGAAAATGGCTGACGGCGCAACCGTCTCAGGGAAGACTTCCATCAGCTCATCCATGTTCTCTGGTGATTCAACATCTCCAGAAGAGACAAGGTCCGGAGTCGGCTGGTTTTCAGCGTCACCAACATTCTCGCCAGCAGCGTCGCCCATTGATACGTCGGTCGAGTGCTGCGGCTTGGGAGGGATAACAGCTGGAACCTGCAGATATTTCCGCTCTTCGGGCGTTGCCTCGTGCCATTCCGCACAAGCATACGCAAGATTCTTAGCAATGGCTCGCTTCCATTTACGTTCCTCCCTGAAATCCGTCCGCATCCATTTCATCTCTTGCAGCATCACATCCCAATGAGTCGGTGGTCGCGTCGGCTCAGGGCAGCGCTTGGGCTGTCGCAGAGACCACTTGTCATGTTGCTGGAGGTGATACACTCGTCGTAAAACCTTGCAGGCCTGGTGATCTTGGATAGCAAGATTGGCGTCGGGGGTCGTGACAGTTTTATTCGCAGTGTACAGGATCTTCTCAATGGGCTGCATCCATGAGGAGCTGCCCGCGAAGCCCTGGACAAACAGGGGGGTGTAGTAATCTTCGGTAGGTTGGATAGTATCGCGCTGACTGGGAACCATGGCCTTCTCCTCCACTCGCTTGGGCTGCTTTCCAAACACAACTGTCGAGGGCTGGCTCCGAGATCTTTGTCTCCGATGGACCGAAAGGTGGCGGTGTCTCAAGCCGGGCGACTTGGGGGTAGAAGTCACGGGTGTCAACTGGTTCTCGACACTTTTGGTAGTAGCAACATGCTCCAGAGTAGGTGTTTGCCGAGGTGTTTCGCCAACAATCTCACTGACAGACTTGGGGCGCATCGCACCAGAGGAAACTCTAGTGACGGCGCGCTCGGCTTTCGGCGGGGTGTCCTTGGGTTTTGTTTCGGCCGCCACAGGTGTCGGTGTTGACGGAGCATCAGCTGGGTTGACTTTCTCTGGTAGCCCGGCTGGTTCGCTTTGACTTTCAGCACTTGCGTTAGGTTCAGGTGCGTCAACGTCCATTTGTTCAGGTTCCTCCTCCTGACTGTCAGGAATCTCCTTGTTAATTGGCACATCCGGGCTGGGTACATCTTCAGATACAACCTTGGCATCAGAGGCCGGCTGTTCATCTTTCGTGTCGGCTTGCTCAACCGTCTTTGGAGCAGGAACAGGAGTAGGAGTGGACGCCACTTCATCAGTACCTTCCATAGTACTATCCTCTTGCGCCGGAGCTGCAGCTGGGGTAGGGCTTGGCTTGGAAGCAACAGTCGCCGCCGCCGCCGCCGCCGCCGCTGCTGCTGCTTCTGCAGCCGCATTTGATCGAATAGATTCCTGGAGTAGCTGTGCCTCAGCTGAATCTGGGGGCGCATTCAGCACTCGGTTTTGCAAATCCTCGGGTGACGCTACACGCTCAGCACGATTAGTTTCGGCATCCCTTTCATCCGCATCATCCCCGGCCTTCTTATCCTCGACAGATTCGGAGAACGAGGGTCCCTCATGCTCCGGGCTCGTGTCCGTTGAAGCATCATGGACAGCAGGTGTAGTTGCACTTTGCGCTGTTGACCCGGGCGAAGACATAGCATCCGAAGTGCGAACAGCATCCGTAGGGGGTTTAATTGACAATACGGTAGGCCCAGATCCAGTCGCGCCCGTCCCTTGGGCAGGTTTACCCAGTGCCGAAGTTCCATTCTGAGCGCCATCGCCCTTGGTTCCTGGTTGAAAAGTGACTTGAGGCTGTCGCGGTACGGGTACGGTCTCAGGAGCAGGAGAGGAGTTCGCTGCGGTCGGCGTTGGCTTCGCGATAGCATCGGGAGGAGCGGGTGCAGAACCGTTCGTCGAGATGGGCTTTTCGACACCGTTCGTGACCGGTGGTGCGGCTTGACCAGCTTGCGACGGTTCTTGTGGAACACTGGGAGTTTTCGGAGTCTGCGTCAAAGGTCTGGGCGTCGAAGGTTTCTGTGGAAGGTGGCCATCGTCGGCTTTCGTGGGTGGAAGCGTTCCATTCGGTTTTCCTTCATCCTGCTCCTTTGCCAACTCTTGTTTGTTCACGCCCTCCACCGGCTGCGGCTGCGATTGCGCCGACTCTTTCGCAATGAATACCGATTTAGCGAGCGACTTCTTAAGGGCCTCGAGGGAGATTGTCGGTCTTGGAGGAATGTTGACCTCGTTCAACGTCTTGCCTCTGCTTTACGGTTAGGACAATGGATGCAACATGGCAGCAGCAAACGCGCGCAGAATATCAACGGGAGGTGCCAGATCAATTGTTTCAACATACTGGAAGATGTCATTGGCTTGCAGGAACTGCCATTCGGCTGGTGTTGTGGTCGGCGCGTCGGGGTTGGTCAAGACTGGATGGGGCAGGCCCTCGGACTGTGTCGCGACAGCGAACAACTCGCGAAGCTTTCGCTTCCGCGACGTCACAATTGAACTGAGGCAGGTTAGCATGCCGAAAATTATATTGCTGGAGTCGGAAAAATGAGCTCTTTCAAATGAGCCGCAACTCACCTGCAATCATTGCGCTTAGATTGAAGCAGCCTCGATAGGTCGGCAGGTCCGACCTCAGTCATAGCATCGGCGGTCGCGACATCCGTTTTCGGGCGAAACGGACGTGGCAGAGAAAAGAGCGAGGTCGTCCGAGATGAATGCACGCGTCCCAGACGATGGAAAGGGCTGGTGTTGATTGATTATGGGGTGTCGTTGTCGACGGCGACGTCGTGGGAGGGCGTCAAAAAATTTGTCCTTGGGGTGACGATACCCGTGATTGCTTGGTGTTCTGGGGCCAACTTTGACCTGGAGGCGCTGAAGGCAGTGGAGTTTCGCTGAGGGGCGGACGCTGGGGGAGGAGGATGAGAGGAGAGGGTTCGGAGGTGCTAGGGGCGGGCTTAGGGGCGACAAACAACCAGGCTCCAGGGAGTTAGTGGGCTGGATAGTGGGTGTAGTGCGAGTGGTGCGGAGGTGTGCAGGTGGGAAGAGTGCAAGGTTTTGGATAAGCGCAAGGTTAATGCAGAAGCGGAGGCAGGCAGAGGAAAGAGGAGAGTCAAATTTCTTATCAGCAGCATGGAACGAAAGGGGATAAGAACTGGACGGGGGGAAATGTTGGATGGGGAGCGAGCGGAGGGGACGGGAGGCAGCAGGGTTAGGTGGATTCCGCACTGTGCCATGATTCGTGGGTCTTTGATGAAGTCCTTAACAGATTTCTGCCTGAATGCCACGCCAAGTGCGCTAGTAGGCTTGTGGTCGGCGTCATGGAAAGGGGGGTTAGCGGACCCATGCGCCCAACATAACAGTGCGGATTCTAGTGCGAAGTAGGTCGAACGCACTATGCTCGTCTTTTATCGGTTCCAGGTTGTTAGGCCCCGGGTCGCCGCATTCAGCTCATGTTGAAGCAAACGTGAAGACTAGATACACCAATTATTATGATGTTTTTTTACATTAAAATGATGTGTTTGTCATCCTACAGCTAATTAATTAAAAATCCAATAATGCTATAACAAGCCACTGTTTTTATTTAGCCCCTGCCGAGAACAAAGACTGGACGGATGGCACTCACGGTTTATACCACTAACCAGCCCCGCCACATTTTATGTGCCACACACACCAGCCACACAGGACCATCTGCCTGCCTGACGTACTTCCAAAAATACATCTTCAAGTCGTCCTCACCCTTCCTTCGAACACAAAATATCTGCACCCTTTCATCACCACCACGCACAATGTCAGAAGGGAACAAGGCTGCCGCGCCGCGGATAGCTATCAAGTTCGGATCCTCGTCGAACAATAATTCAAAGAAACTCTCGAGACCAAACCCGCCCTCTGCCCTTGGCAAACGACCTCGGTCACACGCCCTGGGAGGCGCCTCCGATTCCGAATCCGACGACGACCAACACCGTGGACGACATGAGAAGATTACGGGGTTCGGCGCGGATGGTGCAGAGACGGAGCGCAAGGCCAAGGACGCAAGAACGGAGAAGAAGGAATATGTCATCGCCAGGCAAGCAAACCGCGACTGGAGGTCAGAGGTGAAGGCGCAAAAGAAGGGGAAGAATTTGCTCCCCGAAGAGGCGAGGGCACAGCAGGCCGGCGTGTCTGTAGAGACAGAGCCAGCAGATCAGGATAAGGGACTCAAATGGGGTCTGACGATTAAGGAAAAGGCTGTCGAGGATGAGCAAGAGGACGCTGAACCCGAGGCCACCGAGGATACGGCCCCCAAGGATGACGCGACCAAGGAAGCACCACAAAAACGAACGGCAGATGACGAGGCCATGGACGCGCTATTAGGCAACAAGGTCGAGGACGAAAAGGTCATCCATCCAAGTGAAGAGGATGCTTACCTGCGCGACATTAAGGAAACAGGAGAGGCATCCACACTCGACGACTACGAAGCCATGCCTGTGGAGGAATTCGGTGCAGCCCTCCTCCGCGGCATGGGCTGGGATGGAAAACCGCGCGGCACAGTCAAGGAAGTCAAGCGACGCCCGAACCGACTTGGCCTTGGAGCAAAGGAGCTCAAGGAGGCTGAAGATCTGGGTGGGTGGAATCAGAATGGCAAGAAGAACCGCCGTCCACGTTTGGACGAGTACCGCCGAGAAGAGAACAAGCGCAAGGATAGCCGACGCCACGAGGATAGCTACAAACGCGAGCGCGAGAGGGAGAGGGAGCGAGACAGGCACGGCCACCGCGATCGTGACCGTGATCGTGACCGCGACAGGGCCAGAGACTACGACCGACATCGAGATCGAGATCGTCACCGAGACTATGATCGGGACCGGCGACGATAAGCACTCGAGGCTGTTCTCTGACAGAGCCCCCTTTTTTCCCAACTCAATTCTACCAGGCGTCAGCATATTTATAGCACCCATGGCATTTTACATAGACCGGCCATACTCTCTACGAACCAACTATTGGGTTTCACGAACTACCAGCACGTAAGAATTGCTCTTCTACACGGTGCATGAAACTTGTGAACTCACATTACTCATTCTAGTTGATACTGAGCTACCTGGGTATAAATGTATCTCATCCAGAGAATTCCAACGCCTCGCTGTTACTGACAAAGAGCCGCACCCTAACAACTTCCCGGAACAAGCAGCCTGTCTCCCTGGGCAGACTCCTTCTGATTATGACCGGCCTCCTGTTTCTCAGGCGAGAATGCCCGCTTCCGGTCTTCACTTCTCTTGGCCAAATTCAGCGATCTTCGAATAGAGATGCTGCGTTTCTCGCCACTCTTCTCTCCGTCACGGCCCCTTCCTCGCTCCGGGCTCAGGACATCTTCCAAAGTTTCGCCCTTCTTCAACGCCTCCAGGGATTTCTTTGCGGTATCGACGTCTTCAAAGAGGGCACCCGTGTCGAGGAGTACTCTGTCGATATGCCCAGCAAGGCCTCGTTGCCGCTCCACATTCTTTACCATATCACAAAGGTCCTTCATTATGTGCCATCCCTCAACAACCTCCTTTGCGAGATCCTTCCGACGGTTGTCGGGGAGATCCTTGACTTCTCTCTGCCCTTGGACGATACGAGCACGACGGATGAACTTTTGCGGCGTTTTGGATCGTTCAGCTTGCTTGACCACACCTTTAAGTGTGTATCCAACGGGCCCCACGATGGCAGCGAGATTCTTGAGGACAAGTCCTGTCAGACCCATGCCTGTTCCTTTGACAAACCCGATTGCGCCATGTTCCTTTGCACCTCGGATCGGAAGACGAACTACGCCAGTGAATCCATCGTAGACACCATAAACAAGCTCGAAGCGCGCTGCCCGAAGGCCAGAGCGGAAGCCCGTCACTCGAGGCGGCCGTCGAACAGTGTCATCTCCGTACAGACGGGGAGCATTGTGGAATCCCTGAGCCAAGGCCATTGAAAGATCTACTGGCGCCTTTGCGATGGCAGTAGCTGTTCTTTCAACGCCGCTTGCCACGTCACCGACATATTGGCCTCTGATTTCGCCCATCGTCGTCTCGGTGTGGAGGGATGCGGCGTCGACGGGGTTATCCGAGTCTACTGCGTCGTTTCCCAAACCATTACCGTTCATCTTTGCCTTCGCTTCAGGGCTAGATCCGGATCCCTTCTTGCTCTTCTTCTTCTTCCTCCGGGATCTCGTCCTCTTGGCCCAATGATACGGAACACTGACGATACCGGTAAACGCCTCGCCGACTGTGCCGGCGATGGACCCTGCAACTCCCGTAACAGGCTCGCCGGGACCCTCAAAGTCATTCCATTCAACATGCCTGATTAACCTCAGGCGTTTCCAACTCAGCAAACCATTATCCACTAGGATATCTGCCGCCAGGGGACTAAGCCTAACACGTGTGCCCTTCAACTCCCAAACGGCGGTTTGGTCCTTGAGAATAGAGCATCGTAGGATGCTTGAATCTTTGAGGTTCAACTGTCTGTGAAACTCCTTGACGGCATTCGTGGCTCCATCGCCCTCTTCTGCAATGCGCTTCGCTATTTCCCCTGCGGCGTCCCTGGCCTTGTCGGTGAGGCAGAATTTGATGCCTTCAGCCAGCTTCTCGGGGCTCAGGTACTTATAGGGGACTGGCTCAGGGCCAACGTCCGCACTACTCACCATCTTTCCCCAGAAGTGCTGGTCGCCAAAGAAGGGGACGATCATGGTTGGCTTTCCGCATTTGAGGGCTATAGCCGTTGTGCCTGCGCCGCCGTGGATGACACACGCCTTTACTCTCGGGAAGAGCCAGTCGTGAGGCGTGTTGTCAAGCATGAAGATCTTGTCTGGGACATCATCACCGCCAAGCCCGCCCCAGCCTTTAGAGACCAAGGCACGAACGCCCGCCATCTCAACGGCCTTGAAGATCATTTGGGTGAACTTATCAGGGTCGTCCACAACGATTGAGCCAAAGCCAATGTAGATGGGGGGTTCGCCAGCCTCCAGAAAGTCTTCGAGTTCCTTGGGAGGCTTAAAGGTTGAAGCCAGGTCAAGAAAGACGAAGCCCGATACGTCGATTTCACTTCCCCAGTCTTCCGGCTTCGGCACCAAACCTGGCGACCAGAGGTATGTAAACGGAACATGGAGTCGATATGTGGCGCCAGGGGCCCAAAGGGTTGAGACGGGATCCAGAGCCAGCGTCTTGACACGAAACTCATTGACGAGATCGCCAAGTCCTTGCCAGACCATCATCTCAACCAAAGGATATGAGATGAAGTTGGTATAACCAGCATCGACATTGGAGTTCTTGATGCTCGCCAAAGGATGAGGGAAAGCTTGTGTTGGGGTGTAAGGGAAAGTGAACATGAGGTGTACGGGTATGCCCAGAGCCTCAGCACAGTGAATGTGTGCAAAACTAGGGGGGTTGGCGATGATGGCATCGGCCACGAAGGGATCCTTCTTGCCCATCATCTTGAGGTTTTGACGATCCGACTCGTCGTCTGTCGCATTGATACAAGCGCGCCAGAAACCATCAAACATCTCGGCCATGGCAGCACGCCGTCTCCCGATATCACCAGCCTTGACCGTCTCTAATGTCGGGATCAGGCCGGGGTTCTTGACCATGAAGGCCATCAGCTCGGATGGGTCGCCGCCAACAGAGAAAAACTCGAGACCTGAGTCCTTCTCAACAAAGTCACGGAAGGCAGGGTGCGTGGCGATGCGCACACGATGTCCGTAATCCTCTTTGAGAACTTTGCCGATCTTGAGGAATGGCTGGGCATCTCCTCGCGAGCCAATGACCATGATGACAATGTTCAGTCGTGAGCGAGGCTTCGTGTCGGCTATCGAGGCAGAAGACGAGCGTAATCCGTCAGGCAGTTTGATCTCCGGCACTTGATGTGCTTGGCCGTCTCTCGTGGATGAAACCTTGTTCATGGCAGCACCCAGAGCCTTAGCCAGATATCCAGTACCCGCTGTCTCATTAACTGTGATGCGCAGACGGCCATCCTTCTTCACCTTTCCGGTTGTGCGATAGTTCTGGTTGCCAACGTTGAACCGACGGTATCTATCCTCGTCTTCATTCGCAGCAGCCATCTTCTCATGGGCTCTCCGCCTCTGTTCCTGGTCAGATACTTCCTGGCCATCATCTTCATTCAGGGAACTAGAGCTGGAGCTGGATTCCGACATCCGTGTACCTTCCCAGATGGCCTTGTTGAGGTATGATGTGCCAGCTCTGGCGGGACCAGGTCGAAAGAAAGAGTGTTGACGGTGATTACGCCGTAGCTGTTCCGTCTGCCACGTCTTTGTAGGCTTTGGTCGGGTCTGGGATTGGGATGTTGCAAGTCGAGTCGAAGCGTCCGATACAAGCCTGGGCTCTGACCTTACGCGCGGTCTTCCATCATCCACACTCGCATTCTTGCCGGCGTCTTTGGGGGACTGTGGGCTCTCGGGGGAGTCGACTGCGGGAGGTATGTGGCCAGGAAAGGCGATATGGCCTTGTGGATGTGTTACCAGGGTCGTTCGTCGTTGGTCGCCGTCGTGTTGCTCAGTCGTCTCGAGCTTGACATGAGCGTCGTCATCGCTCAGATCGTGTCGTTGCTGATCCATCTTGTAATATGTTGATGTGTCTTGCGCAAACTTGTTAGGAGCTCGTCGCGGTTTCCAGCTCTAGGTAGGTAGGTGAGGAACGTGTCGTAGTCGCCGTGTCAGTGTCAACAGTCTAGCAGCTGTTCATGACAAGTAAAAGCAAAAGCCGTGAACTATCATGGTTCGTGTCGCATAACTCACATTCACCAGGGGAAACATTAAAAAGAAAACAAGACTCCTCCCCCCTTCTTTATGAACTATGAATTACTAGCCCCAGGGGCAAGCTCCCGTACCTCCTTCCTCCCCGTCGACGGGTTTCTGGTTTCCTCGCATGGATGGTGACGTCACGTTCCGTCGCAATGTGGCTTGGGGGGTGCTCTCTTTTGGTGGCACACGAGCTTAAAATTGGCCGGGGCGTCAAGGGAACAGGCCGAGGAGCCGAGCAATCGTCGATGATGAACCGCTAAATTAGAAGATCATGCATCTTTATTTGCTGCTGTAGAACATCTCGTGATGCCTTTCTTATTTGGGCCTCTTGGAAGCTCAAGTCCATTGCTCTCACTAACTTGGTTCTCATGACAGACTGACACGTCCATCATGACGTACCTCTTCTCAAAACTCCAGCCAGCAAATAACCTGTAGCACAATTCACCAGCCACCAACGCGGCAGCCAGCTTGGCATCGGATCACAGGAACCGGATCAATTGGTCATTGTCTCAGTTGATTCGAGCTCTTGACGAGGTCTGACCTTGGCAGCGGCCGCGGAGGAAAGGCTCCGGTGTGTTTGCTTGTTCACTGCCTACCCTACACTCACATGCAATGTCATCTATTTTCACCAACTCGCATCAATAAGTAGCCATGGCTTGGCTCAAGGGGTTTATATACCTAGTTGCTTCTCATCTTTTGAGTAATGCTTAGTGGGTTGTATGTCGGCAATGCCGACTATCGTACCTCCGCTAATTCTATGATGCACGTCAAAGCTCCAGCACACATCACCAAAACACACATCATGACAGCGACATAGAAACAGTGGTGCCTGCCCTTGATTCAAGTCTGACAACTTCTCTAATACACTCATCGATACAGTCGTCAATCATGTTTCCCAGTTCGCCATGTACCACGCCATAATACAGTTCCCACACGCCGTCAAGCCAAATGCATTCATCTCCCGCAACGTTCTACTGTAAAGGAACCCGTCCCAGGGTGTCTACCAAGATGTCCAGTTGCATCAACACCTCACCCTCTACCTCTTGTCCGTCAAGCTCCTTCTTCTCTACCGCTTCCCTGAGCTTCTTGGCTGCAGATAGTAAGGGGTTGACGTATCGATGCTCTATCGCCGCTGCCATACCTGCTGGAGCGAGGTCCTTATAGTCCTGTCCGCCAAACAGGAAGAGGGCAAAGTTGGCCACCTGAAGATGAAATGGGGCGTTTTGCACCCAGTACTCCCATAGTTCCACTGAGTCCGTCTCATTCAGGTACACAAGATCCTGGAAGAGTGTGTACTGGAGCCCATCAAGGCACTCTGGAGTGGCAAATCGACCCTTGGAACCTGCCTTACGGGCCGCAATCATCTCTTCCCGTAGCCATGTCACGGCGCATGCTTGAAGAGACGAAAACATGCAATTCTCCAGTAAGTCTTCCAGGATATTCAGTCTGTCCTCTTCGTCGGGATCAGCGTGAAGTATTAGACCTGCCATCACGGTGGCGGCATTTCGAACTCGCAATGATGGATGAAAGACAGAGACGAGCGTTAGAAGGTGGTGGTATGACATGAAGTTGACACCCTTCTCAGCGCTGGGCCCAACCAAGCGCTTCTGGTCATTGAGCCATAGCGCAATAACAATCAAGGCCTCGACAGTACCGGGATTGCCCACGATCTGGGCTTGAGGCTCATCCCCAAGGAATCTCTTCAACAGAGTATGATGCTCAGGGAAGATGTTGACGTCGGGCTGGTCGTAGTCGGCATCGAAAATATCAGACGCAAACATGCGGTAGGCTGTCAGACAGAGGAAACCACCTGTTGATAGCTTGATGGCATCGGGGTTCTTGGGGTCAGGTTCAACCGACAAGGGATTTTTGGAGATTGGAGCCTCCAAAGCCTTTTTAACCTCTGCTGACGGCATCTTTGAAAGACCCAAGTCACGGGCAACAGCCTGGATTGAGCGTGTTAGCAACAGACGACCCAATACCATGAAAAAGCTAACTTACCACCAGCTGCCCGACCAAGGCGTCCCTGGCCTGAAGCTCTTCCACCTGCTTGAACGCCTGAAGCATAGTTGGTCGTCCTGGCACGATCTTCTCTGGGGTACAGTACTCCAATAGCCTCGACGCCCATTCCATGCTGTTCGAGTTGACGTACGCTTCGAGGATACTGGTAATGAATGACTGAAGAAGTCTGGCGACGAGTTCAGGCTCGCCCGGGCTCTGGCCCGCATCCGCCTCGGGATCGGGTGCGCTCTTGGAAAGGTCGGTCTCTTGGAAAGGCGTCTCTAGCTTGGTGCTGGATTGCCGTGTGGGTAGTGGCGGGCGTTTTCTCCCAGAGAGGGACCGCACAAGGTCAATGACGGCGGCTGTGGTCTCAGCGCCCCGAGGATTGTAGGCTCGGTAGACTGTCTGTAGTGTGGAGTGGAGGAATCGCGAGGGCGCCTTGACCTGAAGTCTTCTGTGCAGGATGCTCAGCATGCCGACCAAGGTGATGAACTTGGCGCTCGCTGAAGCATCCCCAGCCTCTGCGGATTCCGAGTTGGAGTCGAGGACCTCGAGGACCTTGATGATGACCTCGCGCGGGTTCCCAAGGCGGGCGATGGTCTCGAGACAGGTCTCGCTGCCTGGGACGGAGATAAGCATCTCGACGAGGTCCCAGCCAATGTCATTTGTGAGCTCGGCATCTTCGAGGATTTCATGGAGTGCTGAGAGGACTTCGGGGGATAGATGCGTTTCGACGATGGTGAGGTATGTGAAGGCGTCGGTGGCGGGAGGGCGGGACTCTTGGAGCCGCTTGATGGCTTCCTCGACGGACACCATGATGAATTCTTGTCGCCGCACTCTATTATTTGATAATTCTTGTGGAAAGAACCTTTATTTTCCGTCTCACGTGGTGTTTAGGCTGTAAATCGTCTGTAGTTGAGCTGACCCAATAGCTCTACCGCCAGCTTGGAGGGGTCGTCGGGTAGCTGACGAGGCAAAGACGGATGGACGGTTAGAACGAGGGACGAAAGTTGTTGGTAGAGGGAAAGAAGAGAGAGTAGACAACGACACAGGAGAAAGAAAAGGATGACAATCCCCCTATGGGCCGTTTGTTGTGGTCTGTTGAATGTATTTATGTATGTATGTGTTGGAGGAGGAGGAAACGAAACATCCATGCGAAGAGGGATGACAACTGGAGGGCCATGTGCTGGTGCTAGGTGCTGGTGCTTCTGGTGGGGTGCCACTGCCGCTACGCGCGGGCCTGTTTCGTCATCACGCTTGTGGCCATGAGCTTGTTTCCACTCAAGCTTAAAATGCCAGATCACCGCTACCGCCACTGGACATAAAATCATACCTTTTTGTCGTGTACCTATGAATCTATGGTGTTACGATAGAGGCCAAACACTTTCTTGGTAAACAATCAGGGTACCCAGCGCAAACAGCTGTGCACAACATCTGCAATCAAGACGCTGATCTACAGGGATTGAGCTCTGATCCAGAGCCAAGCCTTGAGGCTACGCATTGGTTCCCGCTCACCTTTATCGACTGAGTGCTTGGCATTGGGTATCAACTCCAGGACACTACCAAGGCTCATTAACTGGATACATTACGACAAGTAGGTAGCCAAGATACACATAACGTATAATACATCCATACACAGCATAGGCATCATCCATCCATCCCTAATCTTTTCCGTCCTCATTGTCATAAGAACCACCCAACCACCAACACCTAACCCAGATGCAATCATACACTGTCGTACAACACAACTCCCAAAACCATATAATACATCGCCTGAGAGACAGCACAAAAGAAATTATACAGGTTGATGAGTCAAGTCTCCAAAAAAAGAGACGCTCTGCAGTCCCATTCTCCTTATAGACCCCAGTTTGACCTTGCGCCTTTGTTCGAGTTCGGGTGCAACCACCCCTTTTTCTGGCCGTGATAGTTGTTTTGGTGCTTTGTACCCATAGCCTCCGATACTGACATGGGTTCGTTCATAGGAACGAGCTTGGGATAGGCGCGATACGGCAAAACGCCCTTGAGCTGACTCTTCGTCATAGGTCTGTCTTTCTTGGCCGCTGCCAGCTCGACAGCGCGGACCCCCTTGACTATGTCGCGCAGCTCCTCGTCAGTTTGGACGATTTGGGCCTTGAGGAAAGGTAGACTTCCCTCTGTTGCTTCCCGGATGGCTTGCATTACAGGTACACGGGGAGTATACTCGATATCATCCAGCTTGGGCGCGTAACTCACATCAGGCACTATGGCAGGGTCCAGCCTGGCTGCCTCACCCTTCTCGAGTAGAGTTGTGATGTCGATACTCTCTCCGGGAGGAATTGGAGTTTGGTGACTTGGCGTGATGCACTCCATATCCACCTCTTTCCGTAGAACATGGTCAATGTCCACCGCGGAGAAATAGGCACACGATTGAGGAAGGTCTTCGATGCCAACCTGTTGAGCAAACATGGCTCGCGTCCAGACGTTGGCAACCTGCAGGGCAAGGGCCGTGCGATACTTGTCCTCCTCCTTGACTAGGTAGCGAATTTCATCGTGCACTGTGATGGCGACACGAGCGTTGATGTTGAACCGCCTAATCAGATAATCCATGCCGACAACCAGCAGGTGTAGATAGTCGACCCCCGATGACTGGATGGCCCAGTTGATGCGAGATGTCAGATAGCCACCCTTGCTGATGTACCGGCTCATGAGTGCCTCAGTGATTCCGGCACCCAACACTGGTGTTCTTGGTCTCTCCTGCTCAGCAAACTCTTCCAGCTTGTTGAACACAAACGACTCGGTGCCTCCACGCCAGAATGGGCGCTTGTAGAGAATTTTGCGGTTGGTCTTGGTACCCTTGGTGTTGGCATACAGCTTGGAGGCTGTCTCCGTCGTCTCTCTTTCCGAGAGGCTAGGGTTGAACTGGCGTAGCAAGGTCGCCGCAAACTTGAGGCCAGCACCGTAAATGCGTCCATAGTTGAACACCTTGGCATTGTTCCTCGTGATGCCTAGGATGGATGCTGTCCGTGAATGGAGGTCGGTCCCTTGAGACTTTGTGCCTTCTAGCGTCATGAACCCGACAGCATTACCACCATGGAGCTTGAATGTCGCGTCGCCCACCAGACTGGCAATCCAGAGCTCCTCTGAATCAACATCAGCTCCAACAAAGCAATAGCCCTTGGGTGCCTTGACCATTGCCTTGAGTTCAGATCCCACACGGTTCTTCTTCGCGTTGCTAGCTGTCAGCCAGGTATTCTCGACGGCTCGCCGAGTAATAGTGCCCATAGGGATGATCTGCGGCAATATGAACCCATCAGTCTTGGTGGCACTCGTCTCGCTTGCGCTGTTTGGCTCATTCTCAAGAGAGGGTTGGCCATTTGTGAGGTCCTCATTGTAGACAACCATCTGCGACCTAATTCGGTCTCGTGCGCTGATCCAGTACGAGCATGATGCATTCATCTCCAGCGCTTCTTTGGCATACGGATATTCCGATGATAAGGTGCCATTCTCGAAATAGGCTAGATAGCCCTTCGCCATCGGGTTCGTACAGCGCGCGTTTGGCCCGTCCTTATGTGGAAGCTTGAAATAGGTATGGGCGTGGTCATCACGCAGAAGGGCCTCTGCTTCATCAAATACGCATTTGACCATCGATTTGGCCGTATAATTCGCAGCCTCCTGTCGCGGCACTCGGAAGGTCCAGCCATATTTGTCAGACCAGAATAAAGGGTGGCCATCCCAAGAAAGCTTTAGAAGCAGGGGCGCAATGCGGGTTCGCACGGTGATGTTAATCGGCGCATCGTTCTTTTGGAATAGGTCTTTGTACCACTTGGGCATTCCTGGCTTCTTCTGCCTGGCTGCAGGTCTTGGTGGATCATTCTTCCGCTTTCCCTTGACCATCTTGATTTCCTGGCCCGACCAGTCGAGTTGCTGCATCCAGGGGTCGTTTTTCCACTTGTCATCGTCATTCTTGATCTCGAGGGCCTTCTCAGTGAGCCCAACGAGGCGTTCTTGAACTGCATCCGAGAGCTTCTGATATGTTGCCTCCGCATTGGCAATGTATGCATCCCAGGACTTGTTGACCGGCAGAATGGCAGAGGAGAGATGCCGAAGGGCGGCGAAGCTGACAGGATGAGGGCAGACGCGAAGAAAGTTGGGAAAGACAATTGAATAGACTCGGTGGGTGATTGACACGTCGGCGGCGCAGTAGTCCATGAGCTCATCCAGTTTCTCCAGGATACCTTCACGATCCAGCTCCCCAAAGTCATCACGGACGGCCTTGTCGATTGAGACGTTGAGGTGAAACTTGGCGACGTCGCGTAAGGAATTGATCGAACTCCGTTCTACCCACAATTCTTCCTCGTCGTGCATGCCCTGGTTGCTCAGAAGTTCAGCTAGGTCATGACCAGGAGTTTGGCTAGCAGTCCTTTCCCTCTGTTCACGGTTCTTTTTGTGCTTCATCCAGGTCGGCCTCTGCTGGGAGCACATGCCGTTGACAGCTGCGTGTAACGACATGGTATCCAAAAAAGCGTTTCGTGTCTGCTTAATATTGTATTCCTCAAAAATTCTTGCCCGGTCGTAACCTATGTTGTGTCCAATAATTACCCGTTCCTTGGTAGGATCACCCAACGGAATTAGTTGGCGTTCGTTTTCTGTCTCTCCCAAGAGCCATGGCGAGAGCCAGGCATACCAAGCGGTTGGGCTCGAGGCGCACGCCATAACTGCGAATGGGCTTTCCTTCCACATGACTTCGGTATCGAAGCAAAGCACGGTTTCAGGAGGCGCATCGACTTTTTCGGTCTCTCCATTGGGATGGTATTTGATCCAACCACTTTCGCGAACCCATTGTCTCGGTTTTGGAGGGGGGATGGCGAGTGCAAACTCCTTCGCGATGGATAGAAACGGCTCGGCGCAATCGAGACCGAGTTTGTAAAAGTGATGATCAAGGTCATCGCCCTGCAACGGTGGGAGGTCGAACGCTATGGGGTCCGATTTGTCCGTGTTCTTTCCGAGCAACTCATGGCGGCGCAAATGATCCTCGGATAACTTGACCAGTTCTGGCGGGGGAGGTTTGGTGCCGTTTAGAAATATCTGATCAAATACGTGGGAGCTGAGTTGCTGTACGCCTATCTCGTTGTATCGTGCTTCGGATGGGACTGAGGTTGCAGTTAGTGATTATTTCCCTTAAAGTAGAGTGCTGAAGCTCACGAGCAAGCGACGTGGGTTTCTTCTGCTCTGCGACGGCGGCCAGCCATCGAACATGGGCCCTCCAGGCATGGCGACGAAAAGCCTGGTGGCGGGTGATTCGGATGAAGCTGGCCGTCGAACCGTGCAAAGGACGACCAGCGGCGGTCGTGAACATCATTCAGCTGATGCGCGATGGCATCACGGCGATGATGGGATTGTTAATGCGCCCGAGATGTTGACTGCGCCCGTTTGCTGTGTGTATCTCTTGGGAGGGTTGGAGCAGGATAGAAGGTGATGAATTTGGCATTGCCATCAAATTAGTAGCGGGCCCTTGCAAGCAGATGACGGCGTGCATCCTTGGTGGGGCCTTCCGCAGGCATGGATAAGAGAGTGGGGACAAGAGGGCGGGGGCTTCCATGCTCAGGGCTCAGGGCGGCCAGATCTGAGGCCTCAAATAGCATCACAATTTGATGAAACAACTGGATAAACAAGGTATTAGTATACGTCTTTTTCATGACTTGGGGATGAAATGACCGAAAAGTTCTCAAGTTTTTCGGGTCAGCTCGGGCTATTTCATGGTACTGCTTTCGCTTCATCCGGGAATTGTGTACTACTGTGTGTACCTTTGAACTCTGCAAAGAGACGAGGTAGAGTCTGCGAAGGATGAACTGCTGAGGGACTGTCGTCGTACAACGACCCCTTGAATAAGAACACCTATACTGGACGACTTGACCGAGAAAGTAATGATGCTTTTATTCGAAGAGGGTTCACTTGACGGGTTGTGATCTGTACCCAGGCAGGCTAGAAGGCCGAGTGTGGATGTCCGAGACCGAAACTCAATGGGATTGTGAAGATCGGGAGCGGGAGACCGCAGCAAGCGAGGTTGTGGGACATTGGATGGAAATAATGCGAGATGGAATCCAAATGGATGATAGGTATATATCGATGGACAGCTACCTACCTATCTGGGTATCTAGCTCGACGTACCTACCTACCTGGCTCATTTGCTTGCTTCCATCTCCCACCATCGTCAACCTGTGGGGAGTAGTTCCTCCGAGGAAAGACGATGGTGATGGTGACGATGATGATGATGCAGGGGGCCGATGCCATATTGACACCCAGAACCTGGTGTTCAAGTGCAATTGCCGCACAGAAAACACCAGGAATATTACTCGTAAAGTCTACCATGGGCGCTTAAACTCTGCAAAGCATCGCCGTGAGATCACGTTGCAGTGTCGAGTCGGGTTGTAATTGGCGAAAAGAGGCTGTTTTATGGTTGCTCCAGCCGAGAGCCCCGTCCGGAGGTTCCATCCATCAACACCTTCTTTCAAGTCAAGCAACAAACGCTACGTGCATTTTCCCTTGTGCTTATACGTGTGCCCTCTCGCCCCGTCTCCCGGCTTCATTAACATACTTCGCTTTGTCGTTATTTTTATCGGTGTCTTTGTTCATCACAGTGCCTCACCTTTGTTCCTCCGTTCCGTCTGGTCCACTCGGAGCCCGTCCGTAGCGTCCTCGGGCCAGTCCCTTCTCGTCGACCACTCAAACAGCACAGACGGTGGAAATACTCCACGGATTGCACCAGAAACACCCACTCTGGCGGCCAACAATGGACCCCGGATTCTTCTGGATGGACTCGTTTGTCGCCCGACTGCTGCAAGGTTAGAAAATCTCTCTCTCTCCCTCACTCCTCCTCCGTCGTCTGTGGCTGTCCTGAAGCCCTTCATCCCTCTCTTCTGCTACTGCGGCTTCCAGTCTGACCCTCGCTTGCCGCCGACCCTACAGACAACGCAGCCCTGTTTTGGAACACGGCAAACAGCCCTCCGTTCGCAATCTCCATGTCCAGAGTCGTCTCGTCCCCCGACCGAGCAGCCGGGCATTCACCCAGGCCAATCCAGACATCCCAGATTGATGGTGGTATTGCCGGCCAGCGCATTCGCCCGACCACGTTGCTCTCTTCGCCACCCTCGCACTCGCACTCCAATTCAAATCGCCGTCCCTCTCCGACCGCGACCTCCACCACCCAACATCATCATCACCACCACCACGACCACCACAACCTCGCCTCACCCCCAAGACGAGCCGCCGCCTCCTCAACAGCCCCTACGCAAAACCTCTCGACGCCACCTCCAAGGCTACCGGGCTTGTCGTCGGCGCCCGTGGGGTTATGGCAGGGACAGCACTTCGAGTTGTGGTCAGACGGGGACCAACTGATTGATTTAGAGGACCCATTCTCTCCCTCGCACGTCGACGTCGACGACCCTTATCTTGCTGCAATAATCAACACCGAATTTTCTTCTCCTTCAACATACCCTCCATTCACCGATCCAAATACGCGAAATAGCCAGAGCCAAGGCCAGAGCCAGGGTCAGGGCGTGAATCAACCTCCAACATTACAGGCATCCGCGCTGCCTCAGCCGCTCACCTACACTGACGCCGCTGCCGCCCCACGCGACCCCTCTACCACCTGTATCTCAGGCCCCGAGCGTTCCACAACACAACACTCCTTCTCTTCAACCAACGCCGCCGCCGAATCTCAATCCACGCTGCGCACCCTCGATTCTTTCGACGAACACGATCTCTTTGACAGCCCGGCGAGCTCCTTCTCCGACACCATGCCCCCAGCCCTCCGAAGGACGACAACGGCTGCCGCCGGTCGGGGTGCACCAGCTCACGCCAACAAGCGCCGGCGAACCTCTACAAACACTGCGCCCGCGAATCCAACGAGAACTACGCCGAGGCGGAAATCGAACGCCATGCCCAAAGACGTGGAGGAAGTCCTGGGACCGAAGCCCCCCCGTTCGCCCATCGATGTCGAGCCGATATCAGACCTTACGACGATCGACCTCACCGAGACTAATGATGTGCCTGAGGACCTCAAGAAGCCTGAGAAAGATGACCGCGTCAAGATTGCTGCCTTCCAGTGTGTCATCTGTATGGATGATGCTGCCAGCTTGACGGTTACCCATTGCGGTATGTGAATTTCCGGCGACCTCGAGTTGCCACCCCTCGAATCTCCAATAACATCCACTAACGCTATCCGTTTCTAGGTCATCTCTACTGCGCTTCGTGTCTGCATCAATCTCTCCACGTTGATGCGACCAGAGGGAAATGCCCCATGTGTCGCCAAAAGATCGACATGAAGTCCCGTGACGCTTACAATAGCAAAACAAAGGGATACTGGCCCCTGGAGCTGAAGCTTATGACGGCCACACGGAAGGGCAAACGCAAGGCCAACACATTGTCCTAATCTCCACAACATGAAGGACACGCAGACGCACATCGGATCGTAATGCTGCCCCATCTGGCTAATCGGGGCTCTTTGATACCGACATTGGATGCAACCAACTCGCACTTGGCTCACCATCTCACTGGCACGCCCGGCATGCCTCCCTCCCTGGGCGCCGGGCTGCCTTTTACCGCCACTCCCCATCTGGCTGAGCATCACCTTTTTTGCTACGGAGCATGGGTTCACTTCGGGGCGTCATATTCAGATACCCAGCATTTACATGGATAAGGGGAAACACGGATTACTTTGATTTATCTGCACGCTAGCAAGGCTATCATGCCGAAATGGATCGCGGGGCCGGCGTACGGAGTATTGGAGGAGCTACGTATAGGCTCCTGGGGGATAACAGAGGGGACAACTTAGAAGTCCAAATCACTGTGAATAGGTTACCTTAGTCAATGACATATTGACGTATAGACGCAGATCCTTGGCACGGCTCACGCGGCATGTCTACGGCGTGCAGCGATAACATATTAGCACATGTGAGTATCTACATTTCCTTGAGAAGTCCAGGTACATATAAGGACGCGAAATCTGCCTCATCATCTAAGGGACCTGGCGCAGTAATTATCTCCACTCTACTAATTACTTATACCCCACGATGCATCCGTGTTTCATTCCTCCCTGCCAACGCCGCTTAAACTCTGCAAGCTGTATCCTGTCTCGGGGACACATGCACACAACCTGATACAGTGCTGGACTATATAATTCCCTCCTCCTCCTCTTTGGCCTAATGGAAGAGTCCATGGGTCGGCTGCTTAGGCTCGGGGATAACCTCGTTCTCAAACTGTAGGTGGTTAGGAAGAACTTGTGTTTTGTTTGTGATAAATCCAATCTCACCTCAAGGAACCGAGTGGCCGCAATGATAACCATCAGACCCTCTGCCAACTCCTCAATCTTCGAGTCGAGACCATCGTCGGCGTTACCGCTGCCGATGCCTGCGCTGCGCTTGAGAGAGTGTGTCACAAGCATGCGATGCTCAGATAGGAACCTGCGGCCTTGCACCACATTGTGGCTGCCCCGACTCACGAGCGCAGCACCGATGATGCGCACAACCTGGGCGAGAAGATCATAGTGCTGCTCGAGAGCACGCGGGTTGGCCGTGTTGATCTGAAGCTCGGGGTCTGCCGCGAATAAACCTGAGAGCTCGAGTGCCCGGAAGAGGTTGGAGTGAAGGAGGTACTTGGCACCAGAACGAGTCTGCGATAGCTCCAAGAGGAGCGCTAGGCGCGCGTTTTGATAATTCTCCTGCTCCGAGTTGCCTGTAGATGTCAATGTTAGTTCTGCCAACCTTGAGTAGGTAAGGGATAGGGTAAAGGGGTGAACATACTGGAACCGAAGACCTCGTGCCACTCTTGCATGATATTGCGCAGTGAATCGACCAGGATTCCAATAAAATTAAGTCGGTTCAGAGTCTCGACGACATGATCCTCGTTCTCCTGGCGGCCCATACTGACCAGGGCGTTTAGCAGGATCAGGGCTGCTGTCTGGCACTGTGCTTCACCACCATAGGCATCATCGCAGATAACGTTGATCAGCCGCTCACCATACACTTGGATAGTCTTGATGGTCTTGGGGCGGTTGGATGTGAGTGCGCCTTGGTCAGTCATGCCCACCAGGTAGCGGTAGCAGATGCCGTAGTAGACCGACCTGAGCTCTGGGGTGCCAGCCCATTTGCCAATAGCCTGTAGGCAGATCTGGAAAAGCTGGTATAGCTTGTCACTGACCAGATTGCCAATTGCCGAGCCTTGCTTGTCCTCAGCGGGTGCCGAGAGGTCGAGCTTGAAGAGAAGAATCTTGGCGAGTCTTGCAAGCTCGAGGGCCTCAGCTGGTCGCTCAGACGCAAAGGCTTCAAGACTGGGGAGGATGGACTGTAGGGCTTGCAAGAAGAAGGATGTCTGAGCGGAGCCCTTGAAGTCGTTCGATTCAATCATAACAAGCAACAGTTTCGTCCATGTCTTCAGGACCTTCAGGCTCTGGGTAGAAAGCTGCTTTTGCCGGTTGGAGGAGACGAGATACTCAAGAATCATGGCCTCTTCTCGCTCAATGGCGGCAAGGTCCTGAGCAGCAACCAGCGCCCCTGACCCCTGAGCCTCGCCGCGTTTTAGGAGCAGGATTTCTTTAACGCGATCGAGATTGTAGATGGGGTTTGAGTCGGCATCATTCTCCAGACATGCCGACAGGTCGATATCCTTGTAATACTGGAGAGGGGGTAGAGGAATCTCCCAAGCGCCTTCGGGGAGTAGGAAATCGTAGAGATCAAAGATGGTAGGTATTTGGATTGGGGCGTTGCCCTCCCCTATGATCTGGCCATTCAGGGCCTCGAAGATTCGCCTCTTGAGACTAGGCATGCGGTTTTGGGAGATACTGCAAAGCTCCATAGCGATGTACTCTAGACCCATCCTCCGGAGCGCCAAGAAGTCGGTTAGGGTCACTGCACCTTCGGTCACTGGGAAGTGGACCACGGCGACATTCTCTCCCTCCCATGGTAGGTCTGGGTTAATGACAACCTCACGGAGAAGGAGGTGGAAGAGAATCTCGTTTTCGCGAAGTTCCTCAACCACAACAGGGGCAGAAAGGGGCGAGCTCCAGAGGATATGGAGAATGCGCATCACTCTCGACTTGATAGCGATGAGCCATTGTCGCATTCCCTGAGCGTCACCGGAGGGAGCTTCAAGGAGCAACCTCAGGAGAGTGTGGAACAAGGAGGTTCTGGAAGCGAAAGAGCCCTTAGCGTCAATCGATAGAGAGTCAATGCTACACTTGAAGCCAAGTAGCAAGTGCGCGATTGTGGGCTTCCGGGGAGTCTCTTGGAGACACTGGTACAAGAAGTCGAGGATGTAGATTTTGGTGACGTATGCCGGTGAATCTGCCTCTCGGCCAGCCTCCAACGGGGTGATGAGTTCTGAGACGAAGGACCGAGAAATCGTCTCATGTTCGCCGTTGGCTTCCAGAGCAACGATGGCCTTGTTGCGATGAGCCTGTCTGTTAGATCCTGACCAAATCGCGGTGATCTTGGATGAAGAAGACATCTTCTCGAGAAGCTTGAGGCATGCCAGTGTAAGCTCGGGGTGTCCGATGCCACAGTAGTTTCCCAAATCAACAACGAGGTTCAGTCTAGTAACGAGACCATCTTCGAAGGAAGAGAAGGCAGCATTTGCCACGGGTGGTCGACGCTGGTTGGACTGGACTTTGAGAATTGGTCGGACGAGCTCAAGGTAGGTGGCTTGTAGATCAAGAACCTTGGAGATAACCTCGACAGCACGCAAGATACCAAGAATCAAGGGTGAATCAGGCGCGGCATTTCCCACATCAACAGGCTCTTGATGTATCGTGTTGAAAAGCGCCGTCATCACTTTGTCGTTGAACATCCACTCCATTACCCTCGCGAATGGGTGCATGCGAACATACGTTGCCAGATCTGTAGTTGAGATGACTGCATCGACGTTGATGTTTGTTTCGTTGGCCATAATGATCAAGTCCTCGTTGAATGTGGTTAGGCAGACGAGGATGAAGTCGAGGCAACTGAGACGGAGAACCCGAGTTTGATTCGCGTCCTGCAGATCGTTGGATTTTGTGGCCAACACAAGGCCCATGACAAAGTCGACATAGACCTCAATGCCGGGCATGCGGAATGCAGAACCAAGGTTTTCAGGGAAGGGGAGTCCGTCATTCAAGGGGCTGCTGTCAATGGATGGGCAGACCAAGGCGAGCAATAGTTGAATGAAGGATTCCGGGTCCTCGAATCCATTGCTAATTTCATCGAAGATCCGATCCATGGATACAGTCGGCGACTGCTGGGCCTGGCGATGAGGTCCTGTTGCGTGAGAAGCGTAACCCCCTGTGATCCACGTATCCAGACAGCTCCACATGACATGGCCCTCTTGGAGCGACTTGCGTGCCATCAGTGCTCGTAGAGCCATAAACGTGCAGCCGCGTAGCCGAGGGGGAATTGGGCTGCTTGCAAGCTCGTACAGTGTCTCCACGAGGTTGTAATTAGGGTTGTGAAGTAGGAAGTGTCGAGTCGTCTCACTTTCGCTAGCCAGCTTTGACATTAGACGAAGGTAACACTCGAGCATCATGGCTGATTCGGGTTCTGTCTCTGCTTGGTCGCTGCTGAGCTTGTCATTTCGATATCGTATCGTCTGAGTTGGAGTTGGTTTTTGCCTGATCTTGGCGGAGAAGAAGTCGAGCTCCCTGAAAATCTGCGCCCAGGTCAGAGACTGTGACTTGCGCATCTTTCCTGATGAATGATGGCCTTCATCGACCAGGAACTCGTGCGCAGCGGAAGCGCATTCTTCGTTTTCTGAAATGGCCTGAAGCATTTCGCAGAATGCGGTTACCAGAGGCGTCGAGGCTCTTCGGGAAGCCCAGTGCATGAATCCGGCCAGGTTACTATCCGGGTCAGACCAGAAGTTCATGGCAGCTTCTGGACGGCCTTCATATGAATAGGCAATGATGAGCAAGAACCGTTCCAGGTCTAGATCCTGCTCGTGTGTCTGGCTCGACTGGCGTTGTTCATCTTCCTCTACACGAAGCTTTCGGAGCACATCGGGAAGGTTGGAGATAAATGCGTCGACGAACACCTCGAGCTGAAGCATGAGCGATGTCTGAAAGAACTCAGAAAATGGAATGGCATCGGGTGCCAAGGCGGGAGACTTTCGTTGTAGCCACTTGCGCATGCCTGCTCTGACGGGGTCATGCCAATCTGGAGATTTGACATCCGCCGCGATAGAGAGTAGGAAGTCGAAAGCTCCATCCTTGAGAGCCTCTAGGAATAGCTTTGATCGCTGACGGTCCTCTGCTGAAATGTTAGCCATGTACAAAGAGCTGACAGGGATACAAACCCTCGTCCAAGTCAGTGTTGGGCGGAATCGCCGCCTCCGGAGGATCATCGACATAGAAACCGCTGTACTCCGCGAGCCACCAGGAGCGGAAAGCTGCATGCAACTGGGAAAGTGGCCATGGCGAATCGTCGGCGGGAAATAGCTTGCCGTGAAGCTCGCGAGCCTTGATCAAGTCATATCCTCCTTCAGCAGATCCGAAGACTGACATGTACGCTCCAATTGACGGAATGAGATGAACCAGCAGCGCATCATACTTGTCCATTTTCTTGAGCGTTGCCACAAAATCAAGGAAATCCGCTGTTGACCCTTGTCTCATCTCGACGCTTCGGCAGAGGATGACACCCACGAGCTCGTGCTGCTGAATCAGACTGACCCGGGAGAACTCGATTGTTTCCATCTGTTCGGACATGCCATTCGTTGACTGACCAAGAGTCTGGGCGGCGGCGATCTTGTCCCCAATCTTCTGAAGCCATGCTTTGATCTCCTTCATGGACGCCATGCATCTGGGCACGATTCGCTTCGAGGCATCAGCGCCCATGCTGGGCTGGAGTAGTCGTTGGGCGACATAGAGCTTCACACTCTCGAGCGCTTCGGGATCGGCCATGTCTTCATCGAGGCCATCTATCTCGAGAAGTAGCCGCACAATATCTAGGACGTACTTGCGCTGCTGGTGAAATCGGATGATGGCGCATTCGAGGAGCGATCGGCCCAACGTGGAAGGGTCTTCTTGGGATTCGAGGACACATCGCGTAGCCTCGAGCTCGTCAAGCTCGACTTCGTCGGATAGGGTGAGAACATCTTGCTGAAAGCCATCGTTTATCGAGTATTCGTCTCCGTCAATGACAACCTTGCCTGGACAACCCGCCCGTTAGAATCAGCTTCTCTTTGCGCCAGGTGAGCTCCTTACCAGACTTGACTGCATTTCGGTTCTTTTCGTTCCTGGCCGGCTTATCCCAGAGCTTGCCCAGCTCCGTTTCGAAAACCTGGACGAGGAATTCGTTGTTGAGAGCCTCGGCGCCTTCGACGCGACCTTCGCGTAATGATAGAAGCCCTTGGTGGAAAGCTTGCAGGGCATCTAAAGCGGTGATCTCGGCCATGATGGTGGTTCAGGACTATCGCATGTTGAGAATAGACCCAACAGCAAGCGGTCGATGCAAGCTGCGTAGATTGCACCGTGGTGCGGTCGGTTGGCGAGTTCTGGATCTTTTTTTTCTGTAGATGCTCGAGCGGTTGCTAGCGGTCGGTGTTTTGAGATTCTGCACCCAAGAAAGGTACAGCACCTACCTGGTAGCCTTGTTGCCTTCGTTGGGAGCTCCCCGAGCTTCCATTGGCTAAACCGCGGGAGAAAACCAACACCTCCAGGAAACACCACTACAAAGCGTGTACGTACCCACTATAACATGGAAAGCTGGGTGCTGCCAGGGGCAGGCGTGAAAACTGCAGACACGAGGACGGCTGCGCTCAGTTCCATACGCTAAGAAGGAGTACCTACCTATTCACTGTATAGCCTAACTATGAGCTAAATGAAATATAAAAATGAGAAATAGTATCCTAAATTTTTAAACATTTTATCGAGTTACTTTAAGTATTTTTCATTTTTTATTCATAATACTTAGGGAACCTTTGGGGTCAGAACCGAGTGTTGCTTTAGTGTCTTGTGTTTTTTTTACATGGACCGCGTCGCTGCCTGATCCTTCATTCATCTCTTCCTCACTTTCACCCTCCCGTTCCGCTTTGTGATACCTTCATCTCGCGCCGTAGGCTTTGACGGCCTTGTCGTAGTCACCATGTCGTCGTCTAAATCTGTCATGAACCTGGCGCGTGCGTAGCCTTGATATGGAGGTCTCGTGTTGTTTGTGCTTGCTGACAGGCTATTAGGGGATGTCAAATCAGCCTCACTCAAAGAACGAGAAAAGGCTGTGGATGGTAGGAGATACCGCCATCACCATCATTTCATGGGCTGACGAGTGCGTGCTTCAGAACTGGCTAGTCTTCTCAACCCGCGGAATCGATCTGCAAATCTGTGAGTGAGCGACACGACCCACGCTTTGTCCGCTAACAGCCTGTGAGTTCCGACCTCGGCGACAAAGGTTACCATGAGATCTTCGAATCCATCTTCAGCTTTGTGATGCGCGAGAAGCCCAACCTACGGAACAAATCGAAGTCGCAAGCCACATCAAATGCTGCTGCATCCCGCCTCTCGAAGTGTGCCGCCGCTGTGCGGATGGCAGCGGGACGCGGTGTCTCCAAGCTCGGACGAAAGACATTACTTGCAGTCGTGGATCACATCACTCAAACTCTAGGGCAGAAAGATGACTTCGTGCCTCCGTTACTTCAAGACTACATCAAAGCGCTGACCGAGGTGCTCTCAAGACCGGCCCATGTGGAGATGCTCGCTCGGAGAGGTGGCGAGAAATGGGAAGAGTGCGTTGACTTTCTCCTCGATGTTGCTCGATTCATGCTCCCGGATGAAGAAGAAGCTGCCGCTCTGACATTGGCCCGGGCATCCCCAGCTCCAGGATCGGGGTACGGCCGGTCTACTGGACGTTCCACGCCATCAACTCAGAGTCAAAGAAGAGTCGCCCCCGGAGAAGGCGGTCCTTTGAAAGACGTATTGGAAGGGCTATATCATCTGGTCACCGCTGGCAATGCGCCGTTGCTGCGGCAATACACGGACATCACTGAAGTCGTGCTGAGAGTCTTGAGCTTGAAGCAGCTCAGCCTTGGCTCCTTACAGACCCTGGCATTCGCCATCATCAATGTGCTTTTCTCGGAAACCCATGCCGACGATCTAGTACATTCGTGCTCAATGGTGCAAAGCCTCCTGCCGTTAATGAGCTACTGGTGGCGGTCTGAAAAAGTTTCGCAAGACGAAGTCATTAGGGCGTTGAGAATTGAGATCTCTAGGAGTATCTTTCTCATGCACCTGCACATCGAGCATCTGGCCATCAACTCATCAGATGAAGGCATCCGCCTACATGTCGAAGACCTGGTCGAGAACCTTTGGACTGAGTACTCCAAGCGCAGTGAAGCCTTTCGGTTACAGCTGAGCGACATTACCTTCTCTACGTCCTCTCTTTCAAAATATGGTCTTCAACTGGATATCTTTGGACTGCGCCCCCACAATATGTATGGAGAAGGACACTGGGCGGTTGTGCAGAATCTGGCATTTCTTGAGCGTATCATGGTCCTTTCCAGCGAGAAGCATCAACAGACAGCCCCGGAACATGACGAGCAACGGCGGAAGAGGCGCCGTATCCACGTCGACATGAGCCGTATCAGACTAAAGTTGAAGGTCACTGATGTAGCGGTTCGACGAACAGCCTTACAATTAGTCCCGTTTCTTCTTGCAAGTAACTCGCTAAATCGTGACGAGTTGCTTGACTTGTTGCCGGACTTGGTAGCTTTGGCGAGTGACAAAAACCCCGTAACAGCATCTTGGGCCCTCGTCGCCTCAGCCAGGTAAGCACAACTCCCGGCATACACTGATAGACGACTTACTGTTTTAGTTGTATATTATATTGCGAGGACTGCCACGACCAAACAGAACTTTGGAGACAGCTCTGGCATTTGGCTACAAGATCTATCAGTCTACCAGGCACAAGCCGGGCGGCTTGTGTTCTGTTGCATGCTATTCTCGAGGCAGATGTTTTGCCATATCACACCGTGTCGCAGGATTTCAACGGCATTGTCACAACTGCCGACGTCAGCGGCCCCAGCGTTTTGTGTGATGCGTCCATCAGCCTGATGTTTCATGTACTTCATCTTCGGAATGCCAGGATCCCAAGTGCCAGCCAAAGCACTTGCCATCACATTATCCGTTGGATATTTCTCCGCTGGAACCCAAGTAAGCCCCTCAGCTTCATATAAGTTAGAGTCCCTGACAGAGAAATAGACGAATCCACTTTCGCCTCTTATCACTCTCTACACGTCCAGCCTACAGAGCTTGTGAACCTGGTCCGGGCTTGCTGCGGGACTTCAGAGTTGAAGCTGGTTACTGAAACGATCACCTCAGGAGGCCCTCTGAGTGAGACATGGAACTCGTTGGGCGAGATTGAATCGTTCAGTCGATACATACTCCTTCTTAAGGACACGCCGGAAAAATCCAAGACTGCTGGGCGCTGTACCTATTTTCAGTCGACAAACCCTCCACCACTTGCCGATGCCAACACTCGTTACGCTTCTAGGAAGCTAACACTTGAGCTTTTCTATCCCAAGCTCGGAGAGCTTACCGAACTTTGCACAGCTTGGACCAAGAGGATGAACGAAGGTGGGGTGCAGATTTCGTTCGATCGCTTTCAGAGCCTCCTCTCGGCCTGCTTGACGGGTACGCTGTTGCTTTCCCAGATCAGCGACCTCAACTCAACCCAGTCCTCATCTGTGGAGTCTACCCTGATGGATATTCTAGAGAAAGGACTGGATGCTGCTCTGACATCTGTTGAACCGATGGCATTCGTCGATTCTATCCTGCGCGCAGTGAGACCCCTGATGCCCAATCTGACCACAGCGAATCTCAATCATATGCATGGGGACAACGCGGGTCTCTTACGTCTGTTAGCAAAGGTTTGGTCTGTGATCGAGGACCGAAGGACCCAGCAAAGTTCCGGGAACGATGTCGATTTTATGGATATTGACGAAGAGTTTGAGTCGCAGAGTAGTAGAGCGAGCTCTATCCTGGTACCAGCAGCGATTCCACGGTTCAACATCCAGCTACGGATGGATTCACGGGCATTTTACACAGAGACGAAAGCTCGCCTCCATTTTCTGTCCATTCTCAACGATGATATTGGCCAGATCGGCCTCGTCCCTGACGCCCTGGTCGAGCATCTGATCAACATGTCTGATGATGAACTCCTGCTGTGTCAAAACTTGTTGTTCGAGATTTTCAACTCTGACCTCATCATCACCCCAGACAATGCCCTGGCAGTGATTGAAAGACTGGGAGAATATGTCAGTGATAGGGATTACCAGTATGCCGAGGTTGCCCTGAGTACTTGCATTGGGGTTGTTGATGGTCTTCATTCTATCTGGCTGAACGACACACGCCAGCTCTCGGACAGAGTTGGCGACCTTTACTGTCACTTCGTCAAAGTGTGCCTCTCATCAAACATGCTCTCGCCCAGAACCCAGATATCCATGGTGCGCTTGCTGTTCACACTTCTGCGGGCCAACTCGGACTATGGCAAGGATCAAGGTTTGGACTCCTCCCGAACCTGTCTTCTCTATATCCTCAAGAACGGCCCCATGTCTGTCAAGTACGCTATCTCCGAAAAGATCGCCGACGTTTTCGACCTCTTCATTCTTAAACTCCACGATGAAATATTTGTCGACGTTTTGGACAACCTGCCTACCGACCCTGCCGACACTACGGGCATTGCCTTTCGACTGTTGGTGTTATCGAACCTCGCCTGTCGATGGTCCACTTTGCTTCGAAGATGTACCTACCACATCTTTGAAACCCCGGGGAAGATACCAGACTCCACGGAATATGCAACTCGTTGCTTGCTTAATGTGTCTCGAACACTGAAATTGGAATCCCCCAAGGTATTGTTCCGGCTGTTCTCTCGTCAGCTGCTGTACACTTGGCTGGAGTGTGATCCTATCGAGGACATTCCGTTCTCGATATTTGGGTTCTCAACCTTGGGTGATCTTCTCAAGTCCGCCCAAGCTGAGGCGATTGGCTTGACCGTCATGCGTGGGCAAGACGAGGCGTCTGCAGAAGTTGCTCGCCTACTGGGGACTTCCGAAAGCGACCTTATCCGCCAAAACTTCGCGACCGCTATGGCCTACAGCATGATATTCGGTGATTCCAACGGAGGTGATGACAAGGAGAGGGGCGAAGCTCATATCAAGAAGGTCCTCGGCCGTCAGTCATATCTTGAGGCGATGTACCTCGACTTCCTCGGTGTTGGTGCTCTCTTTTTTGATCTCATTGACCAAGAGAATTCCATGGAGAAGGTCTTTGCGAGATTCAAGCTTGACTATGCTGGAGAAATTATGAGTGCCATCAAGGCCATTTCTCACTCTCCTGCCGAGTTGCCAGCCAACCAACAACCAATGTTCAAGGCAAAGTATCTCATCAACGAGCTTCACAGGCTCTGTCAGAGCAGTGAGTTCCAGTTCCATGATCTTTGGTCGCCTCCTGTGGTTGTTTTCATCGCCCGCACCCTCCTCAACACCGTGCACTCTGCTCTGGGGCCTCTACATGCTTGTTCTGTTCTCCGAAAGGTCAGGATTTTGATTTCTCTAGCTGGCCCGGTTGCTTTGGAATCGTACCCTTTGGAGATGCTTCTCAACGCGACCCGAGAATTTATCGTGGATTCAGAATGTGCAGACGATGCCTTGGGGATCAGCCAGTATCTCCTTGCCCATGGCGCAAAGCATCTCAGCACAAACCCTTCATTCCTTGCTGGGTATGCATTATCAACCCTGGCTTCCCTTCGCGTCTTTCTGGAATCGAGCCAGTCCAGTACGACACAGGAGAGTCAGTTCAAAGCCACCATGAGCAAGGCTGAGAAGTTCCATGGGTGGTTTGGCAAGTACCTGGAAGAATACGACTCTCCGATGTTCAAGAATCTCGAACAACGCGAGGCTTTCAAGTCAATCACACAATCTGCTGCCCGTATCCGGTCTTCGGGTAACGCTGAGCGAGGCACTGCAGAGAGCAAGCTGCTGCTGGACATATTGGATGATGGTGGCTCGGAATACCAACTTCTCAATGACACCTCGCGCCAACTCGCTCTTGGCCTTCTCTGCGGCGACTTCAGTATCCCCCTATCGAGCAGGGATGACATCATTGAATCCGACCAGGATGCGCTCAAGCATGCTGCGGCCGTGTGGAAGAGCTGCGATACGCAAAACCTGAGCGATGAGTATCTGGCATGGGCAGGGCGAGTAGTCGGCCGATCCTTCTCAGCATCAGGCGGGATTCCTACAGATATCCTTCGCGAGTCACATCTTGCTCGTTACCAAAAGATTGCTCCGGATTCCAATGGTTCAGAAATTGGGATCCTTCGTCTTCTTCAGGACCTAACGTCAAGCACCGACTCTGTGACAGCAGGGTTGGCTGAGGCAGCGCTGCGAACTGCCGTTTCCGATTCTACGATGGTTGGTGACGATACGTTGATCGTGGCTTGTCAACAAGGCCTCTCAGAGTCCCTTCTGCAAACATCTCAGTTGGGCCCATACCGGTCTCCCCCGTCTGAAAGAAGAGCCACAACTTCTACATCGTCGATAGATGACCAAGCTGTGTGGTCAGAAGACATCACGTCAAAGAGCTGGCTACTGAAGCTGAGCGCCTACATGGCCGAGTGTATTCACGAATCCATCATGCTTTCGGTTCTACCCCCTATTCTTGCCAAGGTTGAGGACTTCGCTGAGAGTGCATTCCCGTTTGTTGTTCATCTTGTCCTTTCCTGTCGGATCAACCAGCAGACATCTCTCAAACGCCAGCTATCTTCTTCTATCAAGGAGTGGCTTCAATGCACAGCGCCTGCAGCTAAGGACAACTTGAAGCTGCTCATCAACACTCTCCTGTATCTCAGGACCCAGGAATATCCAAGAGAGTCATCAATCGCAGATCGGTCACATTGGCTCAACATTGACTATGCCCTGGCTTCTGCATCGGCGTCGCGATGCGGGATGCACAAGACAGCCTTGCTCTTCGCTGAACACGTCTCATCCGAAACCACACGATCTTCTCGTCGCTCTTCGGCAGCTGCAGCGAAGGAAACCGACATGAGCGAGACTCTACTTACCATCTTTGAAAACATTGATGATCCCGATGCTTACTATGGACTGCCAGAGGAGGCCAGCCTCTCAAAGGTTCTCGCTCGCGTGGAGTATGAAAACGATGGGCCCAAGAGTCTGGCATTCCGAGGTGCCCAATACGACAGCAACATCCGTCTCGGAAATCCCATTGCACATTCTGACGGACAAGCGTTGGTGAAGGCTCTGAGTACGCTTGGCTTGTCCGGACTGTCAAACTCCCTACTTGAGGTACAGCAGAATCTGGAATCATCACCAACTTCTCTTGAGAGTACCTTTAGCACAGCAAGAAAGTTGGAAATCTGGAATCTGCCTGCCCCAACAAGCAATCATCATGCAGTCACTGTTTACAAAGCCTATCAGAGCATTCATCAGGCGACAGATATTGGAGTTGTTCGAACGGCCGTGCATGATGGCTTCACCCGCACCATGAGCAGTTTGACTGCGCATGGCCTCAATGCGACGGCCTTGAGGAAACGACTGGGAGCACTCGCATCTCTCACAGAGCTGGATGATGTTCTTGGCGTCTCTGACACTGCGGAAATGGAGAACATTCTTAGCAAATTCAAGAGCCGGAGTGAGTGGATGCGAAGCGGACTGTAGGTAGCCCAACACGTTTGGAGATGGGAATACTAACTCTTCCTAGTTACGACAGCGTCAGTCAGATCCTGTCTTGTCGCGGAACTACCATGAGCATGGTCAGCCAGCAAAACGCCCTTAGGAGCAACATGAAGCTTTCAGCGGCTGCAGCAAGACAAATGGAGGTGGAATCGATGATCACGGCATCTGGCGTCTATCGGTATCACCAGGCGACCCAGGAGAGTTTAAACTTATCTACCAGCCTCACTAACCTCATTGCACCTTGTGCTTCGCTGGATCTCCACGTGGATGCCGCAATCAACATTGAAGCCGCCAACTCGCTTTGGGACTATGGGGAGATGAGCACATCTATTCGCATGCTTCAGAGCATTGAAAGGGACTCTTCTCTCCAAAAACAGACTATCCCAGTCAGCCGCTCTGATTTGCTTTCAAAGATTGGTTTCCAGGTCTCTGTTGCTCGCCTTGAGAAGCCGCATGATATTCAGAAGAAGTACCTGGAGCCGGCCTTGAAGGAACTCAAGGGCAAAGGTCAAGGACGGGAGGCTGGCATGGTTTACCACCAGTTTGCCATGTTCTGTGATCAGCAGCTCCAGGATCCTGACGGGTTGGAAGACCTGACAAGACTTCAGGGGCTGAAGAAGGCCAAGAGCGACGAAGTGTCGGAACTGAAGTTACTGATCTCGACCACGAGAGATTCTCAGTTGAAGAACCGATACTCGCATGTGCTAAACAAGGAAAAGCAGTGGCTGGACCTTGATGAGCAAGAGCTACGACGAGTCGAGCACACCCGTAGCGAGTTTGTGCGTCTGAGTCTTGAGAACTACCTCTTGTCTCTCATCGCTTCCGACGAACACAATAACGATGCGCTGCGTTTCACAGCCCTTTGGCTCGAGCGATCAGAAGAGGAGATGACCAACAAGGCAGTCATGAAGTCTGTTTACGATGTGCCAACCAGGAAGTTTGCAGGCCTCACCAACCAGCTGACATCCCGACTCCAAGACAATGACACCGCCTTCCAAAAGATCCTGCTGGAGTTGGTTTACAAGATATGCGTGGACCATCCCTACCACGGTATGTACCAGATTTGGTCAGGAACGAAGGCAAAGGCGCAGCAGAAGGACGAGGTCGCAGTCAAGCGTGTCAGGGCAACAGACCGTGTGGCCAAGCGACTCGCCGAGACACAGTCCGTGGCCAATATCTGGCTCTCTATCGACAAGACGAGCAAGTACTACCATGCTCTGGCCATGGATCGCAACCCAAACAAGTACAAGTCGGGTGCCAAGCTCGCACTGAGGGATTCAACTCCAGGCCATAACCTTGTCAACTGCTTGGCCAAGTACCGTATCCCTTCTCCAACCATGCACATTGAGCTTTCTGCAACCAAAGACTACACAAAGGTGCCTATCATCTCCAAGCTGGAGCCGACGATGACGATCGCCTCAGGCGTCAGTGCACCCAAGATCATTACGGCACTCGGCAGTGATGGTGTGCGGTACAAGCAGCTTGTCAAGGGTGGACACGACGACCTACGCCAAGATGCAATCATGGAACAGGTCTTTTCGGCTGTATCGTCTCTACTGAAGCTTCACAGGACAACACAGCAACGCAATCTGGGTATCAGGACGTACAAGGTGCTCCCGCTCACGGCATCTTCTGGACTGATCGAGTTTGTGCCCAACACGGTACCACTCCACGAATTCCTCATGCCCGCGCACGAGAGGTACTATCCTAGGGACTTGAAGGGCTCTCAATGCCGTAAGGAAATCTTTGGAGTCCAGAGCCGGACAGTCGAGACTCGCATCAACACGTATCGCAAGGTGATAGAAAAGTTCCACCCGGTCATGAGGTACTTCTTCATGGAGCACTTTATGGACCCCGACGAGTGGTTTATCAAGCGGCTGGCATACACAAGGAGCACTGCGGCGATATCGATGCTTGGTCACGTCCTTGGCCTTGGTGATCGGCACGGTCACAACATTCTCTTGGACCACAAGACTGGAGAGGTTGTCCACATCGATCTGGGTGTGGCATTCGAGGCTGGTCGTATCTTGCCCGTGCCAGAGCTTGTCCCTTTCAGGCTGACAAGAGATATCGTGGACGGAATGGGCATCACTAAGACAGAAGGCGTTTTCCGAAGATGTTGCGAGTTTACTCTGGACGCCCTGCGAGAGGAGCAATACTCCATCATGACTATTCTCGACGTGTTGCGTTACGATCCCCTCTATACTTGGTCCATCTCGCCCTTGCGGCTCGCCAAGCTACAAAAGGCAAGGCACAACGACGACGGAGCCATGGACGACGAGCAAAGCGAAACAGAAACGAAGAAGGGGGGTAAGAAGGCGAGCGGGCACGTCAACGAGCCGTCCGAGGCAGACCGTGCCCTGGAGATCGTGAGGAAGAAGCTCTCGAAGACCCTGAGCGTGACGGCCACGGTCAACGACTTGATCAATCAAGCAACGGATGAGCGCAACTTGGCTGTTTTGTATTCTGGTAAGTCTTATATAAGTGACGTGCAAAGTGTGGAGTGTGAAGCTAACATGGTCTACCCAGGATGGGCGGCATATGCTTGAGTGGCCAAGGTAAGGAGGTAGTGGTCTAAGAAATGGCACACTTCGCCAGGACTCCTTCTTAATCCATAAAACCATAGTATATAGGTAAGGCTTATGATAATAAAACTAAGTTTCTGTATAGAGTTTAGAGTAGGAGTTGTCTATTTTATGTTTCTATTTGTTTATTTTCGTCTAAACTAGGTAGTTATGTCTCTATGGCCTGACAAAGCTCTCGCTAGAGAATGGGCAATGGACTTGGATGAGTAGACTAGCTTTCTGGACAGCGTTAATTCTCAACAATAAGATACCCCCGCCGTATTGTATCCTTGGAACCAGCATGTTTCTTGAATGTGGTGATGGTCCTGTGTCGGAGTTAGTCGTGGTTAAGCTCTATAGCTCCAGGACCACCAGCAAGGGTGCTCCACTATCTTATCGCACCTAACAGCGCTGCAGCTGAATGAATGACATGAGGTAATCAATATCACCCAGCCCAGCTAGGTAGCTTCAGGCTGTCTCATTCAGACTCGATCGAAACATCATCATCCTCATTTATCAACGTCATACCTTGTACTTTTCATCAGCAGAACAAAGCGAATGATCGTCTAACTGCCCTTGCACCGCGTCTGCTTTCATCTGCCCCAGCTACCGCAATTCACCGAAGCCGCGCCGGACAGCCCGAGCATCCGAGGCCTGAGTGACAGCTCCATCACAGTTGTTCCAGGCCTCCCCCGTCATCGTTATCGCTCCATGCAACCCGTGGCAGTCGAATCAAACTCTCCCTCCCGGCGCAGGCCGCGGCTCGACTCCTCCTCCTCCTCCTCACCGCCTCCCATCGCCGCCTCTAAGAGGGCGCGCTTCGAAGCCATGACGAGCGCCAAAGCGCGGGGCAAGCTCCCCGAGACCGTCGACCTGACCCAGCCGCCCTCAGCCTTCAAGCCCTACACGGGGGCCAAGAAGCTGGTCATCAAGAACCTGCGGGCCCCGACGAGTCGTGATGCGCAGGTGGCCGAGTACTATGTGCGCACCGAGAAGGAGCTCAAGGACGCCCTCGACTCGGTGTTTGCCGGCAAGACCCCCGATGTTCCGCTCGAGAGGCTATACAGAGGAGTCGAGGACGTTTGCCGGAAGGGAGATCCAGCAAAGGTTTACCGGATGGTCAAGGACAAGATTGAAGCGCATTTGCAACGGATAGTGCATCCAAGGATAGGGCGGAATGGAGGTGTCTCGAACCTTGATATTCTTAGGAGCGTGTTGGCAGAATGGAAGATTTGGAATGCTCAAGCAGTACGACTAGCAGTAAATTGGCTGTAGGTATTATTCAGCTAACTCTCTTCCAGATATTGATCCGCTCGACGTTTAGTTTCCTCGACCGGACATACTTGTTACGAGAGAACCTTTCATCCATCAATGACATGGCCATCAGTCAATTTCGGAGGATGGCCTTCCCTTCGCAGGCGCTCGCGTACGAGAATTCGCATGGAATCAAGGCAATTGGAGGAATGTGTGAGTTGATTGAACATGACCGAAGAGACAACGATCAGATGGACTCGGCTCTTCTCAAAGATTCGATGATGATGCTGCACGTTTTGGGCGTCTACGTCAAGCACTTCGAACCGATCTTCCTACAGCAATCCGAGGTCTACTTCAAGGAGTTTGGTGAAGCATGGAGCACTTCAAGCCTCAAGGACTACATCCGGGTTTGTAAGAAGCTTCTGCACAAGGAAAACTACCGGTGCATAGTGTACAACCTTGACAGCACCACGGAGAAACAGCTGATGGACTCTGCTCACTCGCACCTGATCGATCATTACTCGGACAAGCTCCTGAATAGTGGCAATCTTGCAAAGTTGCTGTCCGATAGAGATGTCGACTCCATGAAGGCATTGTACGACCTGCTTCGGTTATCAGGCATCCAGAAGAAGATGAAGGCACCGTGGGGCGACTATATCAGAGCGACCGGGGCTGCGATCATCAGCGATAAGGAGCACGGGGACGAAATGGTTCTACGTCTATTAGAGTTGCGACGGTCACTTGACTTGATGATTCGAGATGCGTTCGACAAGGATGAGGACTTCCTCTGGGGCATGAGAGAAGCTTTCGGGAAATTCATGAATGACCGAAAAGTGTCGTCTTGCTGGGATACAGGAACGTCCAAGATTGGCGAGATGACAGCCAAGTACATTGACATGCTCATGCGAGGCGGTTTGAAATCATTACCCAAGGAACTTCTCTCTGATGCCAAGGATCGGGCGACGGCGGAGAAACAGGGTCAGGCTAGTACTGGTGATGAGGATGCTGAGCTTGACCGGCAATTGGATCAGGCTCTGGAACTGTTCCGTTTCATCGAGGGTAAGGATGCTTTTGAAGCATTCTACAAGAAGGATCTCGCCCGAAGGTTGTTGATGGGTCGAAGTGCAAGCCAGGACGCGGAAAGGAACATGCTCACCAAGCTCCGAAGCGAATGCGGCTCCAACTTCACTCACAACCTCGAGCAGATGTTCAAGGATCAGGAGATTGCCAAGGATGAGATTGACGCGTACAAGGAGTGGTGCCAGGGAAGCACTGAGCGCAACTCACCTCTGGATCTTCAGGTCATGATCCTCTCAGCTGCGGCTTGGCCAACATACCCCGACACTCGTCTCAACCTCCCTGATGAGGTGGCAACCCAGATTGAGCGGTTCGACCAGTACTACAAGAACAAGCATACAGGTCGTGTGTTGACGTGGAAGCATTCGCTGGCACACTGCGCAATCAAGGCTACGTTTGCTAAGGGCACTAAAGAGCTCCTCGTCTCGGCTTATCAGGCCGTCGTGCTCATGATGTTCAATAGCCTCCCGGCCGATGGCTTCTTGGCTTACGAGCAGATTGCCACGGGCACTGGGCTTCAAGGCGGCGATCTCGACCGCACGTTGCAGTCCCTTGCGTGTGGCAAAGCACGTGTGCTCTCCAAGCATCCCAAGGGCCGTGAGGTCAAGCCCACAGACACATTCACCTTCAACAAGACATTTACGGACCCCAAGTACCGTGTTAAGATCAACCAGATCCAACTAAAAGAGACGAAGGAGGAGAACAAGGCAACGCACGAGAGGATCGCTCAAGACCGTCGGTTTGAAACACAAGCAGCCATTGTCAGGATTATGAAGAGCCGCAAGTCTATGGGTCATGCGGAGCTGGTGGCTGAAGTGATCAACTTGACCAAAAAGCGAGGCAGTGTAGAGCCGGCAGCGATTAAGAAGGAGATTGAAAGGTTAGTCAAATATTGTGACCATGTGTGGAGAGTGCTAACGAGAAGCATAGTCTCATCGAGAAGGATTACATCGAGAGAGAGGGCAATGCATACGTGTATCTGGCGTAAGGTTCGGTAGGTAGGTAGGTAGGTTGGGCATATTTTATCTGATGATGTAGATGATGGGCTACAAGGCCCAAAGACGGCATAGGCTATAATTATGAGTAAGAAGCAGAGGATAGATCGGTATTCAACTGCTGTTAATATTCAAACTTTGCAAAAAAAAAAAAAAAGTGACTGCTTGTGCAGGAAGAGGGATGGGAGTCGAACGTCGTATCTTGGGACAGGGATTCAGGGGGCCAAAAAAAGAGCGAAGCTGGGGGGGCCATGGGGGATAAGGTAAGTATAACAGTAGTTAAAGTTTATCAGCTGAGCTACTTCGCTGATGGAAGAGATGGTTATTTTGATATATAAGGATGAGAATGCTTGGTTGAAGCTGGTTGGTCATTGGTGATGGGAGGGTTGTGGTGGAGTTGGTTGCCTGGAGGGCTGAGGAATTCGTGGAGTGGTACGAAGATGCCGTGAGCGGGAGCACCCTTCCGTTTTGGGCAATGGCATTAGAGTCCAGGTTGGCAGAAAGCCCAGGCCTTCATGTCTTTCATCTCCTCTTCACCACCTTCATCACCTTCATCTTTTCCTAATTCCATCTTTCCAGCTATATATCATGTAACGGCAGAGGGATTGATGTCAATAGTAGTCCTTGACTTTGATGCCATAGAGGCTCAGCTGCGAATAGCCACCATTGGCTTAGACCTACACAGCAAATGACAACCATCGGGTCGAATCAGTTGCAGAGCTGACCACCGATGGCACCTATCGAACCCCAGCATGCACGCCTCATCTGCAGAACGAGTCCAAAACGCCCTGCAAGATGCCCCGCCAATGCCCCCTCTCCTCTCGCGGCCTTATATCCAGCGAGCCCATCATGATCCCATTAGCGCAACCTCATTCTTTCTAACCCATCTGATGCGCTATGGAGCCCGTTTCTTTGGCTTTCGGTGTCGTGTCTCTGGGCATGCAGCTGGTCCAAACAGCTGCCGCCATCAGGGAACGTATCGATGCTTACAAGTCAGCGGCCAAAGAGCTGTCGACTTTATCTGACAAGCTGGACGACATCGAGGCCATATGTTACTCTCTTGAAGCCGCCTTCAGTTGTTATGAGCAGGCTCCTAAACCCTGGGACGCTATGCTACTAAAGAAACTGCATCGGATCATGAGTGACTGTCGCGACAAGATTTCACGGTTATACGATGTCATCAACAAGATTACCTCGTCTCAATCAAATAGGCATATACCACTCAACACCACGGGGGCACGATATCTTCAGTACAGAAGTACAATACGGAAATGCAACGATGAACTGGACCAGTCTCTCACTTCCCTTCACTTGCACATGACGACCAATATTCTGTAAGTCTTATACCTTTGTCTAAAATCAGAGCTTACAGACTATAGAGTTATGAATCTGCGACCACTGCCACCAACCCGCGGCTCACTCAGTCTAAATGTTACCACGACTACACAAGTTGAAGCCGATATGAAGAACAGTGTCAACTCAGCAGTTGTCAGGTACCGAAAGAGTCGAGCAAGGCAAGACGTACAAACTCAGACGTGGGACTTGTCATATTCCTCATTGTATCGTCTCGAAAGGACAAGAGTACGAAAAGTAAAGCAATCCAAGTCTTCCCCCGCTACAGTTCAAGAAGAGACCTCGTTTCTTATCGGTTCGCCACTTCTGGGACTATACGCAAAGCTCTCACTCCAACGTGGGTCTCTTAGTCCTTTATCCTTTTCACTGCGGTTTCCTCACATACTCACATTCGAAACCGACTCGTGGTTCTTTACGGATATAGCTAGGGCTTTTAGAATGGACGATGTTGAAGAATTGCGAAATATCTTTTATCAGTACTCGATCACTCCTGCTACTAGCTTGGCTTTGGCAGATTCACCGTCAAACAAAGCTGACACACTGCTGGGGGTGAGTAGGGTGTTCATGGATCAGAAGTTATCATCTACTGACTGGATATCTCAGGTAGCCATAGTGAACAAGTCAACCCGCATTCACGACTTCTTAATCGACCAGTGTCCCAGTTTACTTCAAACACAGTCAGTCAAGTGTTTATCTTACCCATTATTGTTCCCTCCTTTGCAGAGCTAATGGTGAGGGCACAGGCAGCACCTCCCCATCGACTATGGCATGCTTTATGGACCCTCCAGATCTGAGAGTAATCTCGATGATATTTGTGCACGTGAGAGCGCTTACATCAACATGCGAGGTGACGCCCTTGAACCCCGCGAGTTCTATGCTCTACTTCAGGGCTGGTCGTCGCTGACGCACATTGGATTCCTCGTCGACGCTTGCAAGCAGCATCTACTAGAAGAATGGGAGCCATTTAACAGATATCTCTGGAAGCACATATACGAATGTTTCAGGCGAATATGCAACATTTCAATCAACGACATGCAGGGGGTTGACATGGATACAATGGGTGGGCTGGCAGATCTTACGCGACGAGCAATATCTGATGGGTTAGATGTCCACTGCGGTATCCCATACTTTGCTCTGCCATACCTTCCAAAGGAGTCTGCTCTGCAGAGGCTAGTCAACTTCGGTACGGACGAAGACAATACTCTCTTCTTTTGCTATCAGTGGGTTGAGATGCTGCACCAAGCTGGCGTTGATGTTGATATCTACCTCGAGAGAGAGATACCGGCTATAAGTATGGCCTGGAGCCCTGGCCGCTGGGAGGACACCTATCTCAGGGAGTTGAAAGTCGAGAAGTATATGGGTAGAAACCTCCCGACTTTGGTTACGTCATTCGCCACCACGGCTGCCCCTGAGTTGTTCTCGGAATTCCCTCATCTTGTCTCATGGGGTTCCTTTGGGTACATCATTCCAGGCAAGGAAAGGCCCGGAGATATTTATTTGATGTCAGATGGGCCCAAGCCACATCAGGGTTGGAAGCAACTCTTGTGGGTAGCTGGCGGAATTGTTCGTCCACCTCTCGAGCGGTGGTCGCTTAACTGGCACCTACCCCCAAGGCCTTTGGATGAAGAGGGCAGGAAAATGGTCGAGGGGCTTGCGTATGCGTGCGACTTGATGGAGAGTCGGTTTGAACGAAAGAGGTTAAAGAAGTTGCGCAAGGCTGGTCACATGAGGGAGTTTGCTCCGTTGAGGTTTAAAGAGAGGATCCCTGGGACGTGGGTGGAATAGGGGGTGTATCCTGGAGAGGTCACCATCAAATTGCTCGGAAACAAGAAGTTTTTACAAATTGATCAGTTAGAAGCTGCCTGTAATGAGGGTCATTTTGGCTGGGGGCAAGATTGATGTATGAAGTAGTATGGGATGTGGTGGTAGATTGAAGGGAAATATGCCCCTATTCCACGTTCTATATACACTCTTGTATAATACAATACGCATCCTTGACAAGATCTACTCATCGCGTCTTGATTCTTCGGAAGCGAGTAATCTTTGATCCATCACTGAGATCTTGTTGGATCTGCTCATGCTTGTAGCCAAATACAAGCGGCGAGAGAACAAATCGGAGCACATAGTAGATGATTCCCAACAACAAGATCATTACGGCAACAAAAGGAGACAACCAGTAGGGCAACGAAGTATTTCCCTTGCCGCTGGGAGGACGAATAAATGGCATCACGAGGAGAAACTGGGGGTAACCATTAGCACATTTCTCTTGATGAAGAGTTGAAGCTACTCACGATGTTGCTGACTACGAAAAAGCCAATGACGGGCCAAGGAGCAGGAAAGGGCGACGTAAAGTTTTCGCTCTTCTTGAGACGGAGCTTGACCAAACCGATGACGATGGCGAGATGCATGATTGTACCTGGGTAGGACGACAAGCTGACGATAAAGTTGAAGGCATCACCGGCTGGAGGTGCGCAGACGAAGAGGATGGTGACGCCGAGATGGAGAGCGAGGGCCGTGATGGGCGTCTTGAAGGGCCTGTTTTCCATAAAGAAGTTGGAAAAGGGGAGGACACCATCCTTGGCTAGCTCTTGAATGATTCGTGCTATCAAGAATCAGCCATGGAGTAAAGAATCATAGATGTTAGGATAACTTACGGACGGTAAAGGCGATTCCAAGAAGATGGCCAAGAGCTGAAAGGGCAACTAGAGCAGGTAGGGCTTTGACGGCAGCTGTGTCTCCAAACATGTTTCTGAAGAGGCTGGCGGCGACGGTGACTTGGGCTGCCTGAAAGTCTTCCTTGGAGACGGCGGCGAACTATCGAGGTTGTCAGAGTTGAAGTAGTTGAACAACAAGGGGGGGTTTACATAAGCAATATTGGCGAGAATGTAGAGAACGGTGACGGTTCCCATGGATAGTGGAAGGGCCAGTTTGAGAGTCTTCTGAGGGTTACGGACTTCTGACAAGACCTGGTTATACAGTCAGTAAGGAGCTAAGCAAGATAAGGCGTAGTAAACTCACAGCATTGATATTGTCATAACCTCCAAAAGCAAAGATAACTTGCAGAATAGCAGTACCAATATTGTAACCATTATTCGACGTGCCTTGGAAGCCGTTGGAAAAGTTGTGCGGCTGATCAACCTTGAGATGACCACCCAAGGCAGCAAAGCCGCAACACACGATGAAAAATAGGGTAAAGATCTTGACGACAGACAAAATATCCGATATCCATCTTCCGATCCGGGGTGTCACGGCATGAACTCCGCATGAAAAGACGGCTCCAGCTATGGCGACGCCACGGAGCTTCCATGTTGTCGACTCAGCGCCGGCTGCGACGAGGAGGTATGAGGAGAAGGTGATGGCGTTGCTAGCGGAAACCTCTGAGATCTCGTTAGTTTCACACCATGTTAATGTTGAGTTCAAACTGAACTTACGCAAAAAGACGCAGAAAAAGACGTAGATACACGTCTGCATCAGTCGAGGACTGTATGATCTCTCAAGATAGTTCTTGATACCACCAGATCTCGGAATAGCTCCACCAAACTCGAGCATAACAAACGTTCCGCAAGTGGCAACAGCTGCTCCAATAATCCAACACATGAGAGACATTCCAACACTTCCAGAAAGCTTGAAAATGCCACTTGGAGTTGAAAAGATACTAGACAATGTTAACGGATTGTAAGTCGCTGGCTGAGAGTGTGGTACATACCCGGCACCAATCATCTTGTTGATAATCAGCGATGCAGCGCCAAAGACGCCAATGGTTCGCTCTTGGAGGACATGAGACTCGTCGATTCCTAGAGTTGTCGATTTTCCTTCCCTTTCGCTTTCGTCCCCAGATGAACGGACAACTGGGGCAACTAGAGCGTGTTAGTCGAAGTGTGATACTAGATAGAAACGTTGCAACATGCCTTGAATGCCATCTTCATCTTTACCAGACATTTTGAACCCAGAAATCTAGAATATTTCCTCACAAACAATATGAATAGAACATGAACCAGTTCTCCGAGTTAATGTTCTGAAGATCCTCTCTAGTTAAATACTTTATAACCTCCCACTGCGGATCTCTTCAAACACGAAACTAGAATGTCATAAATCTCCCCTTTCGGTCATATGTGACCCGTTTCTCGGGAGTATAGTTGCCGTCTACAGGGTACTATGCTGACCGTGCCAAGCACGCAATGTTGGAGTTGCCATGTCGTGCTCCTAGGGGTCGGAGCCAACCCGACGCTGTCTATAATGTCCCACGGATATACAAGGCATCAGAGTGGAGTTTGTAACCACGAGATGAAATCCACATATGTGCGGGCTTTTCGTAATAAAGATGATATTTCCTTTAGTCACGGAAGTTGTAGAGTTGGTCGTTGGAAAGTCGTGCTCGACGCTAACGATTTCGTGATGCGGTTATCCCACCCGAGGAACCCCCCTCTCGTTGGGCCTCATATTCTATAAGGGGAAATACATATGGGTAATAATTCCCGGGGAGAAATGAGATCTTTTTCCGGTGTCTTATTTAGTACATAATAGGGCCCTTTTTTTTCTTCTCGGGGAGATATTCACGGCTTCGACTATCCGAAGCCAAGGGAGAAGCATAGACATAAGCTTGGTTCTTTTTCCTTCACCCCAGCATCACGTCATCAGGATCGATCCCCATTTCTGGAACTTACAAACATGATAGTTGACTTGACACCTTTCGACGTCCCGGGTGCCCGGATATACCATGGGAACGCCCTGCCACATGGCCTCCAGGTCCAAGGCGACAACCCCCCCGTCGCCGAGTCTGTCAAAGCTTTACGAGAGTTTTCAGAGTCTGGAAAGTTGCAGGAGCTGCTGGATCGTCACGGCGCGGTACTGATCCGTGGCTTTGGACATGCTTCGGCCAAGACTTTTTCGGATCTCGTTTGCGCTGCTGAGGAGGCGAGGGGATATCATCCGTTTGAGCAGATTGGTCTGGCCGGGAAGAGAACTCAGGTTACTAAGAATATTTGGACTGCGAATGAGGGATCTCCCTTGACTCGGTTCTACCAGCACAATGAGGTATGGTAGAGTTATGGTTGAGTTGCTCATATCATCACTAACACATATCAGTATTCTCGATACACCCGATTCCCTTCCAACATTCATTTCTACTGCGCAAAGAAAGCACCCAAAGGCAACTACAAACTTCAACTCACCTAAAACCACTACTTACACTACCTACCTTACAGGAGGCGCCTCCCCGATAGCCCACAGCGCCAACGTCTACGAAAAGGTCAAAGCCGAGATCCCAGAGCTAGTCGAAGAGGTCAACAAGCGCGGTCTGGGCATGAAGATGGTATTCCGAGCTCCTGGAAAAGAGAGCAAGGTCAACTCGTTCAACTGGGCGGGCAAATTTAGCTTTGGACAGGAGCTCGCGTCGGGGGACGATGAGGCTACGACGAGGGCCAAGGTGGAGAAGCAGGTTCGACGGTTGACGGATGACTTTCAGTGGAATGAGGATGGAAGTCTTGAGTTGACGCAGCATATCCCTGGTGAGTTGTCTTTGTGTGGCTAAGCGAAGTTGAGTGCTGATTATTTGTATGGGCCTTCGAAGAGCGCCTTCAAGTGGTAGACCCGTATGGTTCAACGGACTTGTCGGAAGACATGGTATCACCAGAGATATCGGTGCTCTGGATCCTCCACATATTGGACGAGACGGAATGACTTGTGAGTTTGTCCATCTACCCTTGACTCAGTTCATCAACTAACAGGAGTCAGACCTACCCTGTGTCTACGGTGATGACACGCCAATTCCCCGAAAGTACCTCGACAAACTGATCGATGTCATCGACAAAGAAGAAATCCATGTTGTTCTCGAAGAAGGAGATGTTCTATTTGTCGACAACTTTCAGGTCTCTCACGGGAGGGAGCCTTGGGAGGGAGATAGACAGATCTTGGTGTCCATGTGGGAAGGGCCAACTTCAATCGGAGTTTACTAGTCTCAACTCCTATCCTCGCATAGTATGGGTAGCAAAGTTGGTTAATTACTGACTAACTAGTTGTGTATTTATCCCCTTAAAATAGACCCTCACACAGCGGCCGGCCGTCAATAGTTGCACGACACCTGGCGCCCAAAACAACAACAACTCCAATTCGCCAAATAAATGCAAACTCCATCGTATTAGGAATAGTTCGCTGGGTCCATCCCGTCGACGTGGGCCATTCTGATTCCCCGCGTAAAAACGGTAAATTACGCTTGTCTTGACTGGCGGTGAAGCGAGCAAGCCTACGTACGGTTCCTGGAATCCATGCCGAATAATTCAGGCCATGAGACAATGTCGAAAGGAGCAATCGCTTCTGCTCACCTGTGGAGTTTTAAACCTGTCAAGGAAAGGATTACAATTTTTTTTTTCTAGAGGTACGCTCTTGTATACCCACATTGCTGTGAAATGCCCACCTGCTAACCTTCTCTAGAGATTGACGGTTTGCATGACTTATGATTGCAAGGGGTATTGATTCCCTGCTGTTTTATATCGTCTCTCGCTGTGCCTAATGAGTCACTGAATTGGGCACATGTACCAAAAAGAACTACTTTGATTCAAGTTTCTTGGCAGGCACTCAAGCTTATTACTTTTACCTGAACGCTGCCCAAGACTGAATAGGGCCAGTCTCATACCCAAGTTCTAGTAGTACCTGGTCACACCACTCTCGGGGGTGTACCACACGCTTCATAACCCAGATATGAGCGACTACTCCGAGACGTCCTCTCGCCAAACTAGGCGTGGCGGATCAGAATATACTGGCACTGAAATGGCCATCTCTGAAGCCTCTCACAGAAGCAAGCATGCCCGATCGGATAGTTCTCGGGCTGAGATAAGAAACATGATGAAGAGCATCGATAGGAAAAGGGGCTCGACGGATGAACACATACTCGCTGTTGTCCGAGCAAGAAGTGTCGAGGGTCTTCTTGAAAAGTACAATCAGAGTCAACCTTCAAGTCGTAAGCTCATAGGAAGAGGCAGAGGTATGTAATTCTCTTCAGCTTGGATCATAGGGTAATGCTGACCACCCCAGAACGTTCCGCCGTCACCGTCACTTGCCTGGATCACCTGCAAGCCTGGATCGAGCACATCACCAACATCATCAAGTGCCGCAAGATCAAGATCATAGTCAGCTGCCTGGTGGACGACCTCAACATGCACATCGAGAAGCGAGTCCGTAAGCTCGAGGTGTACCGTTGCGGCTACGGTGAAAATGCCGACCTCAACAACTTTGTAACAGGCTGGTCGACGTATCGGGGAATCAGGTTCGACGAGTGGGATGGACAGGGCGACAAGGAGCTTTGGTTCGGTCCGGGTATGGCCATCAAAGTTGATCCGCGGAGGAGTAGCATATGGTCGCCGAAGGAGAGCTCGTTCACGGCCAACAACGAGGACAAGGAGACACTGCGGAGGTACTTTGAGGGCCTCCAGAGCATACCGATGGAGGGTAACTGGTGGCAAAAGTGGAAATCGGCCATCTCGTTGATCCTGGGCGTCCTAGGCGGAGGAGCCAAGCTCGCAGTCTCGATGAATGTGACAGCCGCGGGGGCCTACATTCACTTCCAATCATGGACAGGGTCGTCGGTCAAGATGGGCTGCGGTGGCATGAAGGCCTCAATGGAAGCGTCCGGAGGTGCAGTGCTCGTCGGGGCGGGGATAGCGGCGGCCGTATACTTTATCCCGTGGGATGTTGTGCTTGGCTGGATGGATAGCTTGTTCTCGTGGTTGTGGGAGGGCTTCAAGTCCATGGTGAGCAAGTTCTGGGAGTGGATGAAGAGCTTCTGGGCCAGCAATCCGACCAAAGAGCAGCAGCTGCAGGTCGGGATACCTCGTCCGATGGGGTTCTAAAGTTTTTGAAGGATCTGTTAGCGCGTGCTTGTCATGTTGGCGAAGGGTTTGGTTGCTGGATATTTCTCTTGGGTTGCAACAGTACGAGGGATGTATGGATTGAGTCGGTCAACAACCATAAACCGTACACTTTTCAGCGTAAGGATGGGTTTCTTATAAATTGCTAGATATCAGACTATTGAAAAATTTGGAGTTAGGGGCGACAATACTCACTTTATCTATACACTATCCTTGTAGATTTCGAGGGACAATGATGACGAGGCAAATCCCAGTTCGCCTCGTTGACTAGGGTGAAGCATATTCGATATGAAGGCTTGAAATACAGGGCTGTGCAATGATCAACTGGGCGACAATGAGTTGTTGTGTTGGCAAAGCCATTAAAGACACGATGCCCTCGCCGAATGCTTGAACAAGTCGAGGAGAGACCTGACTCTCAGTTACTGGGGCACACCATAGTATCCCAATCTCGTGAGGACTTCTGAGTGACACCCTCACAACGCAACCATCACGATTTCAGTACAACGAAAAAGGAGGCAAGGCAACCAGCCTCATCCTTCGCCAAGTCCTCTGCCTTGACTCCAACCCTCCCTTAGGATAGCAGCTTACAAAGCTCTGGGAACCCCTCACAAGGCAACCAACAAGGCAACCACTCGGTCGCCCGGTGAAAGTAGATACTGCACTTTTGCCTGAGGTGTGTGTTTGAAGATCGCCTCGTCTTGGCACGGAGGGAAGAGATACTCCGTGGTAAATAGGTGCAACCATGGCCCCCCCTCTCCGACGGCGGGCGGCTGTGTGTGAGTCAATGTCGCGGATGGGCCCGGTTCTGGAAAGCCGGGACCGTTGATGAGCTTTGCCTCGTGTGCCCATGGGTGGTTGCAACATGTGCATCTTCACTTTCGCCTCGCTTTCATACCTCCTATCATGGGCTGGGCGTATGGGAGACGCGTGCTGACCCAAGCCACTAAAGTAAACGAGATATGAAGCAAGACCTTGCATTAGACCTATGCTCGACATAATGGCGTCAATCAAGTTTTTTTTCTTCCTTTGCTGCACGCAGCATCGTCGGGCGTGTCTGCTGACTGGGTCACTTAACCAGCATAAATCCCCCCATGTTGTGGTGACGCAGGCTTGTGAATGGCTGCAGCATCATCGTGTTAAGCAGGCAATAGGCATCGGGCGTATTGAACGGGCGAATTTCAGCCCTTGGCCCGGCTCAGCTGTCAAGTTGCGATACCCAAGATTTGCACTTTTCCACGATGCGATGGAATCAGGTAAAGGCAGGGTCGACATGTTTCTCAGTGGATGATCCAAGATGACGGGAAGTGCCTTCCCGATGAACGCCTGCCCTGCCCACGTTGGTAAGTACGTATGCACGGTCCCTCTGTCAACAGGCAGGCAGGCGGGAGGCAGGTCGCTTCCCTAGCCTCCTGTCAACAACAACATCAGCACAGCACAGTACAGGACAACTCATTCATGATGCCTCCGGCAATTACTTGCATACCCGCCTCTCCCGCCGCTTCTATTTCCGTCGTCGACTAATCGCCATTGGGCCTTCATGCTTGACCAACCGTCGTTGTCTGGACAATGATATCGTTCGCCCTATAACGGGACTTCGTGGACTCCCGATATACCTATAGTCCTACATGGCCATGGTGGCAACCGCCGTATTTCTCTCTCAGCCGTGACACAACATCAGAGAGAGAGACATTCAGCAGCATCAACGCCTAATCTTCTCTCTTGGTTGCCCGGCAATGGCATGACAGCTCGTCCGCCAACTCGCCAGTGATTGCCTCGTCGGAGGATCCCTTGTTACGCAGCGCATAGGATCTCCAGTTGATCATTCACCGCCGCGTCAGACTCACCTGCCGAAATGGATATGCAATGCTTCAGCGAGAAAATCGTGGGTGGGTGGGTGCAATACACGGCAGAAGCTGTCGGAAGTGCCGAGCACTCAATGGGCAGTTCTCGTGGTGGACAGCATCATAGACAGGCCCATCGGTGATACTATCTGATCGACTCTAATTAGTCTTGAGAAACTCTACCGCGTCTTCGGTATATGAATCGAGGAGCGCCCGCGCAATCACCTGATGCGAGGCCCGTTCCAATGGGATGTCGTCTCGGCGGGCAAACCTGCCCACCACCTCGACCTGCAGACCATGCGGCTGCTTCGTCGGCCGGGCGAGATGAACATGCCCTGCATACATACCTCTCCACGGCGGCTGTTGCGGCTGGGCGGCCGTATCAACCAGGAGGGTGGTAAGCTGCTGTTGGCCTGGTTGCCTTGTAAGTGGCAGAGGCGAACCACACCTCACACTCGATACCACGGTTCGCTTCAAACATGGCGATATGCCATTCGTTTGAGGTGCAGGAGCTCTGCCGTCTGAACGAATTGTGTCTGCTGGCGATTGAGGATTGGGTCAAGACAATCAGGCTCTTTACGTGTCGTAAAGAAGGGAGCATTTGCATGTTAAATAGAAGCCGATTCTCCCTCAATCTCGAACTCGAAAAGACAGCATCACTCACAACAACAACCACAACCACAATCCTTCCATCTTTACTATACAAACTGCAATCAGCTGCTCACAAGACCATCCTGGGCTGAACTCTACCCCTCACCATATTTGCTTTGCCCTTCAAGAGTTTGCCCTCCATCACAATACTAGTCCACACCAACTCGCAACATCTCGACCGCCTCACTTTCCTACGAGGGTGGCTGAGTTTCCCAGTTGCCGATAACATTCCACCCCAACTTGATATTGTGACAATTCACTTCTGCCTACCTACTCTACACTTCGAGGCAGATATATCTGCCCTTCGTCGCCTCACATTTCAACTCCCAAACTTGGCACGAAAATTCACAACTCTGTCGATCGACAATCACAAACCCTTTCAACCATGTCCAGGCATTACCCTGCCGGAGCCATGCTTCACCACAACGCCCCGCCTCCCATGCCTCGCCCTCAAGCTCCTTCACAGGGTGCTCCCATGCCTCAGGGAACCAGGGGCCCTGCTCCCTTCCACCAGGCCCCGCCTGCTCGCTCCCGCCACTCTTCTTCATCCTATGCCAGCTCCTCATCAAGCTATCCCAGTCCCCCTTCCCCACCCCCAGACGCAGTCCCTCGGGACCTGCGTCCAAGAGATACCATCCCCATCTCAGATATTCGGCATGAACGCCTCACAGAGGCTGATGCCCGTGAGCTCCTCTCGACATTCCATGTCATCCGCATCGAGAGGGCCCACAACCCCAACGATGTTGACGCTCAGGGGTATGCCCTGAAGCCTTCATGGGACAGGGTTCATCAGTTCGTCCAGACAGACTACCCCCAAGAAGAAGCCAGGCGCAGAGTTGCCCAGCTCACGAAGGAGTCAAAACCAGTCTATGAGAAGAAGAGAGCCAAGGACGTCATGATCCAGCGCCAGATTGAGCTTGTTCTGGATGACTTCTCCAGACGGGAGCTTGATCCCCGGTTCATATTCACCTTGGCCCAGTTCGAGTCTCAATATCGAAGACTGGATGACCGCTCTGTATCATCTGGCAGGCGGAGGAGGAGCCACAGGCATCACCACAGCAAAAAGTCCAGAAAACACTCCAGCAGGAGCAGGTCTCCTCGGAAGGAGAGACAAGCCATCATCATCTACCTCAAGCGGACCCCCGCCAAGGGGGAGAACGGCTTGAGGATGCTTCAAGAAGAGAACCAGCGAAAGGCGAGGCGTGATATGCCACCTGTGCCAACAGCCCATATCCACCCAGGTACAACGGGCTATCCTCCTGTTGCTCCTCATCCAGCACCGATCTATTCTACTCCTACTTCTCATCCTTCGTCACCACAAGCTCGGTCCCCCCCTGCTCCTCATCACTCATCACCACCGACTCGCTCTGCTCCTGCTCCCCATCACCCACCCCCGAATCATGCGGTACCTACAGCTCCAGTCAACCCTGTAGCACCACCCATGAACCCAAATATGAGAGGCCAGCCTCAGCCGGCAATGCAAACCAAGCCCGGTATGCAACAAGGGCTTAACCGTCCACCCTCAAGAGCTCAACCAAAGCAACCTCAGCATGACTTTGAGGTTGTAGAGTCCGATGATGAGTCTGTTGAGGGGTCTGACGAAGAGGATACTATGCCACCGAAGCAATTCAATCCGGCACATCCAAAGAACCCTGGCAACATGGCTCCAAGAACAGCGCCAGCACCACCTCGACCTGGTGTTGCTCCCCCAAGGCCTGGTCCAGGAAATTTCCCAGTCAATCCAAATGCTGCTCCAGCACCTCGAGGGCCTCCTAATATGCCAGCCAACCCAAATGTTGCCCCAGGACCTCGAGGACCTCCTCCCAACATGCCAGCTAACCCAAACACTGCCGGACCTCGGGGACCTCCCCCTAACCTGCCGGCTAATCCGAACGCCGCTCCTGCTCCTCGAGGACCTCCGCCAGCTGCCCCCAGACCTGGTCCAGTGCCAAACCCTCAAGCTGCTGTTCCTCCGCCCAACGCCCCGGGACGAGCAGCACCACCAGCCCAGGCACCAGGAGTTAACCCGGGGAGGATGGCAAACCCTCAGGCTCGGCCATCATTTGACCCTCACGCCGCTCATCAGAAGCCGGGTGTTGGCCCACCAGAAATGCGTCCACAGCCCAATGGTCAGGTGAAGCCTCCTAAGCCTCCTATCGGGGCTCGAGTAAACGCTCCTGGTTCCTCAGCAATTGAGGATAACCATATCGTTGTTACCACCACTATCGGTGGCAAACGTCGCAAGTCCAAGGCGTACGAAGAGTCGGATCGAAGCTCCCGGGGTTCTGCGGCATCGGACGACTGCTTCTCTGCGGACGAGAGCGAAGGCACAAGGCCTTCGTCCGTCAGTTCTGATTCAGCTTCACGGCGACGTAGCCTGGACCAGAGCTCGACTCGGGCCCGCAAGGATTGGCATGAAGATGTTAGAGATTCTCGTCGCAGCAAGCGAGAGTCAGATGAAGAACATTCTCCTCGACGTGTCTCTCGGCCACGTGCCCGTTTCAACTCACCTTCGCGTCGCGGAGAGTCCTCGCACCGTCGCAGGGAGTCACCACACCGCCGCGGAGAGTCGTCATACCATCGCGGGGAGTCACCACGCCGCCGCAGAGAGCCCTCTCACCGACGCAGGGAGTCGCCTCATCGACGTAGAGACTCGCCTCACCGGAGAAGAGAGGAAAGCATGTCGCCGAGACGTGACTACTATAGGGATGACAATGAATGGGTCCCCCGGAGAAGAGAGAGAGAGCTGTCTCCTCGAGTTGTCCAGCGGAATCCCGCCCCTCGCCTTGTCTCTGTCCCTGAGGCAAAAAGAGAGATTTACGCGGACCGTGGGGGCTCCCATCAGGAGAATCGCCTGGAAAGGGTCCGACGAGAGGATGACATTCGTGAGCGAGAGATCCGGAGGGACAATGACCGCCTTAGGGATCTAGGAGACAGAGGTTTCCGACATCGCCGTGGGCTCAGGTCGAGAATCTTTGATCTCCTAGGAGATGAGTTTTCGCATGGCAGCCGAGAACCCCGCTGGCGAGAGGGCGATGCTAGAGAGTACATGCGACGAAGCGCCGACTTTGATCGACTCCGCCCTCTTCGTGACAGGGAAGTTTTTAGGGGGGATTGACAAGGAAACAAAATGAGATTGGCTATGCTGATTTTCGAGGATATTCTATCATGGCAATTGTCATGGAACAAATCATGCTTTCTCTTTCTTTTCTTCTTTTGTCAGATGCAGAGTGGAAGCGAGCCTTTGGATGATTACGATTACAATATGGAGTTTGGGTCTGATTTCAATGGGATAAGGGAAGGCGAGGAACAAAATGACTACCCAGGAGATCAAGATGAACAACACTTATTACTTACCTAGAGGCATTTGACGAATTATGAAAACCACTTTTGCATTGGATGGATGTCACCCCTGATCTCAACTGCCGTGATAACGATAAGGTCCAACAGGCAGCAATCGTGTGGGGGCGAAATGTGCACGTGACTAAGCGACATCAACCTCATGAGGGGCTGCAGCTTGTCGCGCCTGGAACTGGACGCGTCAAAATGCAGTGAACCCGGGCCTGTCGTTGCACCGACTTTAAGAGCTCCGACGCGTCCTGCATCACTGCAGCCAAAATATGACAATTTTGAAGTTTTGCACTTGATGGCCCTTTTGTTCATCTGAGGCTACAGTGCAAGCTTGTTCATCCTGGGCTTCGCCCTGTTCTTTCCTTCTCCTCCATTTTCTACCCTTCTTCCACCCCATCTCCTCTCTTTCTCAGGTCGAATCACCCCCGACCGCAATCCAATCAATCACCAGTCCCGTTCAGTTTATGACGGTGGGCATCACCAGCCTGCCCATACGATCCTCGCCGGCACGTGGCTCTCTTTTACTCCAAGCTGTGCAGCAGCTGGCTCATGTTCACACCTCCCGCCCTTCGTCCTCCCCCATCCTTGAATCCATGTTAGCTAGGGCTCACAGCGATTACGAGGCCAACGGCCCTCCCCAGAGGAGCCAACAGGCCAAGTCGTTCCTCCCCCCAAGCAGCCCTACTAAGCACAATGGCGATATTCGCCAGCAAATGAAGAAGCCAAATGCTGCCGCTGTGTCGGCGAGGACCGCCCAACCTTTTCCGAAGCCTCTCGATAGTCGATCCACCAACATGAACCAGCCTACAGTAACCAGGCTGGCTGCCAGTGCTGCCGGAAGCTCATTGGCCTCGCTGTACGGAGGATCGAATTCGTTCCAGCAGGACCCCGACGTTATCGATCTCACCGAGGCGGATGCCGTGGCCAACGCCAAAGCAGGCGTCTTCTTCTGCGAGAACGACTTTAGCGATGATGACGAGTTGGATTTGGACTTCAAAGCCCCCTCAGCTTTACCGATGCTCCCAGCAGCGACTCCTTCCAAGCCTTCCAAAGAGAATATGCCTCCTCCGCCGACATCACAAGCCTCGAAGCCCATCGACTGGTCTTCGTCACCTGTCTCTCACTTTCTGCCACCGCCTCGGACTACATCCGTGACATCTACCACAACAGATGGATCTCTAAAGCGCGAGTCGTCTGGTGATCAGGATTTGGTGGACGTCCCCGCTCCGAAGAAGGCCAAGAAAAGAGTTTTGCCCCCACAATTCAAACGGCAAGAACCTGAGGAGGATGAGGAGGACCTCGCTGTTGCAAAGACTCCAGCCAACAAACGGAAGGAGTTCTGGAATCCTACCGCTAGTGCCGTCAAGGAGCAGAAGAAACAGTTCCGGAACCAACGTCAGCAAGAACAGCCTACGGCAAACAATGATCACTCTATGGACGAAATTCAGGAGATCACCAAATCGCATTCCAAGGCCAAGGGTAACTTTGCCATTTCTCTCAGTGAGGAACAGAGACACGTCTTGGATCTTGTTGTCAACAATAACCAGAGCGTCTTCTTCACTGGTGCTGCCGGAACAGGAAAGTCTGTGTTGATGAGAGCCATCATCACTGAATTGAAGAAGAAGTATGCCAAGGACCCCGAGCGAGTCGCCGTCACTGCCTCAACTGGCCTTGCCGCGTGTAACATTGGTGGTATCACACTCCACAGCTTCTCAGGCATCGGCCTTGGTAAGGAAGACGTTCCGACGTTGGTCAAGAAGATCCGACGGAACCAGAAGGCCAAGAATCGTTGGTTGAGGACGAAATGCCTGATCATTGATGAAGTTTCAATGGTGGACGGAGAGTTGTTTGACAAGTTGTCTCAGATTGGGAGAACGATCCGCAACAATGGCAGGCCATGGGGTGGCATCCAACTCATCATCACGGGCGACTTTTTCCAGCTTCCACCCGTTCCTGACGGAGGGAAGCGCGAGACAAAGTTTGCCTTTGATGCATCTACCTGGACGACCTCGATTGATCACACCATTGGACTCACGCAGGTTTTCCGACAGCGGGATCCTACATTTGCCAATATGCTCAACGAGATGCGTCTGGGCAGAATCAGCGAAGATACGGTACGGGCTTTCAAATCTTTGTCAAGACCACTCAGCTTCGACGATGGCGTGGGCACTGCGGAGTTGTTTTCTACTCGGAATGAAGTTGAGGGATCCAACGAAAGGCGACTAAGAGATCTCCCCGGCACAGTCCGACGGTATGATGCCCTCGATGTTGGCAAGGAAGAGATCCGGGATAAGCTGTTGATGAACATGATGGCACCCAAGAGCATTGATCTGAAGATCAACGCGCAGGTGATGCTGATCAAGAACTTGGATGAGTCGTTGGTCAATGGTTCACTGGGCAAGGTCATTGGATTCTCAGATGAAAAGACGTTCGACATGACGTCGGTCGACGAATTCGATGACGATGATCCTATGGCTAAGGCCCGAAGGAAGCTTCTCAAGTCATTCAGCCGTGAGGCTGACACAAGCTCCTCCAGCGGGGTGAAGTTCCCAGTTGTGCAATTCATGGCAACTAACGGCACGTCACGGGTGATTCTCTGCCAACCTGAAGAGTGGAAGGTTGAGCTACCAAATGGAGAGGTGCAGGCGAAACGCACGCAACTTCCCCTGATCCTGGCGTGGGCATTGTCCATCCACAAGGCACAGGGCCAGACCCTGGAGCGAGTCAAGGTCAACCTTGGCCGCGTTTTTGAAAAGGGCCAGGCCTATGTCGCTCTCAGTCGAGCAACAACCCAGGAAGGTCTGCAGGTGCTTGGTTTCGAAAAGTCCAAGGTCATGGCTCATCCCCGAGTGATCCAATTTTACAATCAGCTGTACAGCGCTGAGGATGCGATTGGGAAAAAGCCACAGTCTATCACTGACTTTGTCTCGAACCGACTTGGGGCCGCACCCCCCAAGAAGGCGGCACGTCAGGTGGTGGAGCTGGACGACGAAGAAGAGGCGATGGCGTCGTATGGTTATTGAATATTGTTGGGCGCATTCAGGTCCTCCCCACACATGTTGATTTAGTCGTTGAAAACACTGTATGATAGGAAAGGTTCCTTTTCGAAATAGAAGCGAGCCATCATGGGTTAGGCGTTAGGCTGCCAGGGCAAGGAGGCAAGGAGATCGTGATAGACGATCAAGCCGACGGCAAGTAGATATCTATCTAATCTCGGAGTATCCGAGCTTCATGATAAGTCAATATGACAATGACAATTTCAGACTTGGATGAACGGAGTGTCGAGAGTTGATTGCCATGTTGAGGAGTTCCAGGCCGTCTGTAACCCTTTCTGCATTTGGTGATGGTCGCTGTTGACACCTGAAGCATGAGGCAACACAAAACATGGAAAACCAAGACTTTGATGTATATCATGGGCTTCAGACGACCCATTGGGCCCACGGATTCATGGTGATGAGGGCAACATCTTTTCGTTGTCGTCCTCGTGACTGGTATTAATGGTGATTGATTGAAGAAATGGGACCCAACCAGAGACACGCCTAAACGCCAACTCCTTGTCTCTGCGTAAACATCCATATGATAAAGCTAGCCAAAACCGGGTTTATAAGCAATTTCATCAATTTCATCGGATTACCAATGTTGCGTTGGGGACGGGGTTCCATACAAACCATTGTTTCGTTGCTCCTTGGGGAAGCGGCGGTTGAGCCGCGCTTATCGATAAGCTCCTAGACTTTTTGTCCCTGGGGCAAGCTTGCCAGACAAAGCGTGGGACGTTGAACCTCACAAACCCCCATCCACAACATCGCAATCCCAAAATCCGATCACCCTCCTCACGGGAAAATCCTTCGACGCAGGATCGATACCGCGTAGCCATCGAACATCTCGACTTTTTGGGCCGTCTGACATTCTACGGCTCTTCTCACGACCGGACGCTCAAAGCGTCGACCCTCCCACCCCCTCGTGCTCCATCCCACGTCTGAGAAACTCGATCCGTCATCTGTCTCTTGGTCGACCATCTCGACCGCTCGCTCGCTTCATCCCCGCCTCTGAGACAGCTCGGTTTGCGCTCTCCGAGAGTTACCCAACGTCCCGTCCCCCGCGACCCTAGCAAACCCCCGACACCTGCGCCACCCTGATTTAACCTTTGTGTCCCTGGAGGTCTGGGAATTTGATGACGTCTAGAGCTTGACCGTCTTCCAATAACAGGGTCATCGCATTGGGAAGCAAAGGCATTCGGGAACCAAACCTCTTGCAACGCACTCCTCCAACATGGCAAACCAATTCATCGGCCTGCACATGCGGGTGGTGCTCCGCGATCCTGCGGACTGTCAACTCACGGGGACAGTGAGAGATGTCCAGGCGGGCAGCGGCCTCACCTTGACGAATGGTGAGTGTGATATGATTCCTCCAGTTCGAAGCATATGCTAACTAGGATTATAGTATTCGTTACAGGGACCAAGGAATGGCGCCCCCAAATGCACATCGATGCCGCCAATATTGCTGATCTGTCCGAGATCAAGACGGACGATGCGCCTGTCGAACCTGTCGCCGCGCCTGCCTTTTCGCAACCAACATCGCAACCTGCCTTTGTCGACCCTGCGATCCTCAGTCTGGCAAGGCCACCTGCGTCGGCGACGCCCTCAGGCTCGGATGGGAAATTCATCGGTCTTGAAGATGGAAGGTCAGACCTGCACGCTGTTCAACCCATCGCAGCGATCTCCACACCAGGGCGACCTACTCCCGATCATGACTTGTCCGGCTCCGTGAGCAACTTGGCCATCACCGAGCCGGTCCCTGGATTGACCGATGACAAGTCTGTTGGGCCTCGGGATGCCCCATCAACTAAGAAGAAGAATCGGCGCTCTCGTCAATCTAAGCAAGGAAAGGGCCAGCGCATTGAGGAAGATGGTCAGGCTATCGATGGCTCGCCCGCTAGTGGCCGAGGCAAGGGCTGGAGGCAGACTCCCATTCTCCAGAGCACAGCGTCCTTCCAGCCATTCAACTCTCTGAAGCGAAACGGCAAGGGGCGAAAGGGGGTGTTTGACAATGGCTGGGCGTCTGAGGATGTCACTGAAGAGATGGGCGATTTCGATTTTGAGAACAATCTGGCCAAGTTTGACAAGCGCACCATTTTTGACCAGATGAGAAAGGAGGATCAGATCGACGATGCCAGCCGACTAGTATCTCACAACCGCCGACCAAAGCCTGGGACAGCAGGTGGCAAGAACCTGCACTACACGGAAAATGTCCTTGATATGCCGTCAACAACTGGCAAGAACGCAGATTTTTGGAACAGCGAGGCGGATGACGGACTGAATGAGGCAGACAGACTATCAGCGCGGGATATCCGAAGCGGTCAGAGCAATCGGAGAGCCGACAGCAAGTCGGGACCTTCGAGGAGATCACAGTCACGCAAGGCAAGTGCCGCTGCAGCGCCTGGTGGTATCCCACTGAGCCGTGTCAACTCCGGCGTACGTTCAAGCCATCTTTCTCGCTTGTCCATCTCCCGACCAGAGTCGCGTAGTACTGACGGCAGGAGACAGCAAGGTCAGCCACCCGGTCTATACCTCGTCCCCTCTCACAGACGACTCGAAACCGTCTCGGCTCTGCAGATGCTGAATCTCGAGAACATTGCCGCGAACGAAGTTGGGCTGTCGGAACAGCTCATGGCAGAGAACGGAGGACGGGGTATCGCCGAGGTGGCCTTCAAGGCCCTGTCGGATCCTGCCATCAAGGTGCGGTTTGGGCTTGCTGGGGCTAATCCATCTGCCAGTGCCGTGTTGAGCAGTCCGGCTGTTGTGATACTAGCTGGCAACAACAAATCTGGTATCCGAGCGATCGCTGCAGCCAGACACCTGCGGAACAAGAACGTCAATGTGATGGTGTGCTTGGTGGGCATTGAGCGCGAGCGGGACTTGCTCGAGGATCTCCGTCAGCAGATCCAACTGTATCGGGCATTCGGGGGTAAGATCCTCAGCAAGAGCGATCTCTTTGAGCACCTACGAAAGAACGCGTCTTCGGGATCACCTGTGTCAACCGCTCTCATCATCGATGCCCTTCTGGGGTTGACCATTTCATTTGAGGAGTTGCGAACGGGAGACCAGGCCACCGTCTACGAACTGATGGAATGGGCAAATCGCAATGAGGCATTCGTCCTTTCCGTTGATGTCCCGACAGGCATCGACCCTACCACTGGCAAAGTGGCAGTCATCGATGGTAGTCGTCTCTTTGTCAAGCCCCGGTACGTGGTTGCGATGGGTGCACCCAAGCGTGGCTTGCTCGAAGCTGTAACACCACCAGGCGAGGATGACCCTGAACACCTCAGCAATGCAGCACATGAGGACGAGTGGCGCCTTTTCATTGCCGATATTGGGCTAGGCAGCGCAGTCTGGCGAAAAGCCGGGACCAAGATCCGACGGGGCATCGACTTTGACGAGAAGTGGGTGCTGGAGATGAAGTATCGGGATGGGCAGCAGGAGGAAACCGATTACGAGGAGGAATAGAGAGTTTGGAAATTCAGCAAGAGGCATTACTATGGACATGAGGGGTGCCAGCATGGAACAGCATCTGGGGGGAAGCGGAAGTTATTGGTTTTTATGTTTTTTGCATGATTAAAGGACGAACGTTTGGCGTTGGTGGTTTTGGTCCCCAGCGCGAGAGGGCTTTTGCTGGGGACATGGCAAATCAAATGCATGGATGAGGTTGAGAGATACCAATCAATACCCAGGAGTTTTATCTTTTATATGCCTCTTCATCCGATGCCATATTTCCGGTGCTAGCAATGACGCAGACTGGATCTGCAGAGTTAATATTTGACGGATGCACGGTAACGTCGTTTATGCGACGCGACGTTGGAGAATGGGACCCGAGAGTCTGGAGAAGCGTTGTGTTGTGCAAAAGGCCAAGATGCGGGACAAACGACAACTAAGCTTTGCCAAGACTTGAGTGTTGGATCCCCTGCGTGGTCTTGGCGGTGGGAAAGCTTGATTGAATGACGAAGAGAGAGGGTTGTGTGACGTGGAGGAACAAAGGATTCAAGTTCTATGATGATGGACGACTCGACAATTATACGAGTTCAAGTTGACCATTTGAAGCTACACTCGAGTATCTAACTCGACTGTGGGCTGATGGATGTCAAAAAAGGCTACCGGTATTGTCGCAATAGATCGCTGACCAACCCACTGACGACATGCCTGTTCGGGCTTGCTCCGACGGTCTAGAAGGATAGAAGAAAACAACCAATATTCAGCCTAGACATTGATCATTCGTTGGTTGTTTAAAGTTCATCGGGCGGGCCGGACGAGATTCAGCCAAAAAAAAGTTGAGTTTCACCAGATTGGGCGCCATGTGGTGTCATTGACGGGTTTGGGGGTGCTTTGGTTAGGTAAGTGTCATCTGCGCAGTGGTGAGAGCTGAATTGGGGTTTCTTACGGTAGATCACAAGACAATCAAGTAAAGATTCCTCTAATAATAAATCCCTAGTATAGAGTTAATGCTCGTCATCTGGAAGAATTATTCCTTAGAGTCTGTCAGCCCTTTGAACAGAATTTAGCATCGTCGATCCTTTCCCCAGGATACACAGTGCGGGTGGCTGAGTGCGTGTGGGGTCGGTGGCTTACCTGAACTGCGATTTAGGGCGTCCTGCAGGTTCACACGGGTAACGACTTACGTTCCCTGCAGGGGGAAGATACACAGGGAGAGAAAGGATGAAGCGATAGAAAGGGCATGAAATTGCTGTGTTTCTTGCAAGATGTCTTCACTATGGGTGATATGATCATGTTGAGATGAAAAAAAGCAAAGCAATACAACATCCTCCACAAAAAAAAAAAAAAACAGACAACAACCATGCGACCGGGGTTCACACCACTGCTCCTTTGACGTGATGGATGGCGGGGTTTGCAGTTCCCCCAGCCGAGAATGCACACAGTGTGTGTAGACCACAAGACGTGGACGGGGACGGGCTCCCGACCTCGTGGCTCGTCGAGTTGCTGCATTCCAGGGGGTTTGCCTTTTTCGCATTCAGATCTTGAACTTTGTCAAGAAAACCAAGAACGTCCTGCGTGGCCGTTGTAGGGCGGGCCGGAAAGCTTGTGCGCACCCGCCCAGATTTGTGCAGAAACGGCCAGCAACGGTTGAGCTATGATATTGACTTGGACAGAGGGGAATAGAACCACGATAATGATGATCAAGAATGATTGCATGAAGATCAAGACCATCTGACACCTTGAAGAAACCAGTCATCTTCATACTGTACCATGTGTCTCTGGGTCTCCATAACGCAATACAGTGCGTCGCTTCGTCCCGTCAAGGTAACCTGACATCCACCATCCACTATCGCCCCCCTCGCTCCTCCAATGCCACTGTCGACTGAGAGAGAGCAAGCACCCGATGCTAAAGAGCTAATAAGGCAAGGTAGGTAACGTTAGGTGCTCGTTTGGAGGGAAAAAAAAAGGTGCCCGCCTAATAAAAACCAGCTCGATTCCCCAGTTTTCCCACGCGCTGAGCTTGGACTGTGTGTCTCATTCTTTACGAAGAAGAGAGAGAAGGAAAAAGACATCCGATCGCACAATAATCTCGGCCCTCGCAATCTCGTTCGAAATTTCTTCATTGACGTCGTCCCTCGACCAAGGCTTCTCTAATCCTTCTAGATCGCCGCGTCTCGATCAATCTCACCCTTAATCGCGCGACCAACCAAGGGGTGCGCGATCGACTCCAAAGAAAGCCAAGACTTCTCGGCGCCCAGACTCACAGCCTCCATCCCATCTCCATCAACTAATTCCATCCATCGGCGCGCCTCCGCTCCTCACCCCCACCAGACAGACAGTGCGTGCCAGGAGGCCAGCCCAGCTTGATTTTGACTTGTGTCTTTCCGGGTCCCCTTGTTCGCGGCACGTTCCACCAAAACCTGGAACCCCGACTCACCTAACCATCCTCCCGGCTTCGCACTTTTTTTTGACTCTCAATCCAACGCGCCTGTGTTCCCCAAGTCGCAAATTCGTCAAGGTCATATCGTCGTCGTCAGCTTGTGAGACTTGGCGATTTCTGAACACTCTGACACCATCGCCTAATAACCTGTCCGTCACGGACCCCCCGAGGACCCGCGTCTAATTCTCCCGCCCCACGATCCCTCCCAAACCGCGACCGAGAAAGAGACTCGTCTGACCCCCCGATCGAAATACCCTCGCGACGAGTTCGAATTCGAAAGTTCCCAAGCGACCACGAGATTAAACCAGCGATCGAAAAAAAAAAAACCCTCTGCGAATGATTGTTTATTCTTTTCCCATGGAGACCGTTTAATCCTCAACATCCAACCGTTTCGCGAATCCCGTCGCTCGCGGCTGGCCGTTCCGTTGCGTGTTGCCCCTTTGATAACCGGCCAGCCGCAACCATGGACGCCAGCCAGCTGGTCTCTGCGACCATCACGGCGCTGCCGGCGCTGTGCACGACGACTCTATTACCTGCCGCCGGTGTCATGACATTGGGGCCTCAGGGCGTCCCCGTCCCCTTGATCGAGCCCGCCGTCTTTCAGATTCCATGCCCGGAGGCGAATCTCGTCCCCCGGATCGCCGTGGAGGCTTCAGGCGACGAGAGCAGCCTCACTCAGCACGAGGCATCAGAGAGCAGCCCCAAGTTTTCCGATTTCCGCGATCCCTTTTACGCCTCAACTTTTCCGATATGTTACGCCCTCGCCGCGACCACCGTCACGGCTTACATGCTCGTCGTTATGCTCTTCATCACCCCTCGCTCCTTTCTCGACGGAGGCATTGTCTACCTTGGCCGAAGATCCGGTTTCACCCACAGCTCATCCAGTAGTGTCAGCATTGGTGGACGTCCTTGGCTGCAAAAGGTGGCCGCTTTGACTGTCGCCATTTCACTTACCATCGCCTCTGCGGACACATTCCAGGTGGCTCAGAATCAGTATACGTGGGGGATCCAGAACGCGAAGCAGTTGCAGGACGAGGTCATGAACAGTGTGGAACTCAAAGTTATCCGTCTCGTCTCAGACACGTTTCTCTGGCTTGCTCAAGTACAGACCTTGATCCGACTGTTTCCCCGCCAGCGAGAAAAGATCATCATTAAATGGGTTGCTTTTGCACTCATCACCCTCGATGTCATTTTCAGCGCAATCACCAGCTTTCAGTACTCGGACAACGGCATCAACACCAATGTTCGACCCAAAAACTTTGTACATCCCGTCCCCGCCCTCAGCTACCTTTTCCAGCTGTCACTAGGACTCTTATATGCGGCGTGGGTTGTCTATTTTGCGCTCATGAAGAAGCGCTACGCATTCTACCACCCTTTCATGAAGAACATTACCCTCGTCGCCATTATATCGATCACCTCGATTTTGATTCCCGTCGTCTTTTTCATTCTCGATATTTCACAACCCGAATTTACTGGATGGGGAGATTATGTGAGATGGGTTGGCGCAGCAGCCGCCAGTGTGGTTGTATGGGAATGGGTGGAAAGAATTGAGGCCTTGGAGCGGGAGGAGAAGAAGGATGGTATCCTCGGCCGGGAAGTGTTTGATGGCGACGACACGCTCGAGATCAATGCGGCCGAATTTCCATGGCTTCGAAATCGAAAGGGAAGAAAGGGAGGAGGTGGAGGAGGAGGTAATAACGGTGGTGGCGGCGGAGGTGGAGGGCAAGCATCTTCAGGTGTGGCCAATGGATGGGCCAACGTTTCCGCCATTACCAGCCGATATCGTGGACAGGATAACGAGGATGCTCAGGAAACCACGGAACAGTCAGGACAGAGGAGTATGGGCAACATTCTACGGCCCACGATCTGGCCAACTCGTCCAGCACCAGCAGTCACGCCCATCAGTCGAACTGACACAGCCAGCGCAGCGAGTACAGTTTATGCCGTACGATATCCGCCATCGTCAGAGGCAACGACACGGACACCCGAGCCTCTGCCACAGCAAAGCATGGTGGACCTGAGCCGACAAAACAGCTTCCCTCAGAGTCACCAAACAAACGACGAACCTACCCCTCCCAACCAGGCCCCAGCCTCAGTACAGAATGGCCATGTTGTTTCTCCCGCAACTCGTCAACCGATAGACCTAGAGGCCAACACACCGAGTACCCCGACTCATGGTGGCTGGCGGAATCTCACCTTTGCCAGCCCAATTTTCCGTCGTTCGAGCGAGGATCCGCCACAGGAGGTTGCACAGCACTCGCAGCATATCCCAGAACCCGAGCGCGAAGGAAGGGCAACCGTACCAAGCCGGTGGGATCTACGGGCTCGTCTAGAGGACTTTGCAGCAAACCAAGCAGAGAAACTACGGGATCGAGTGCGATCAGCGCCCAACACAGAGAGCCTTCCTGTGACGGTGATTCCAGCGCCTCCACGAAGAGGGGCCGCGCTCCAACAGGTTCTCGAAGAGGAGGAACTAAATACGGCGGACCAACAGTCGAGCAGCAGGGAAGGCCTTGCAAACAATAGCGGCAGCAGCAACGGCCACAGCAGCATGTCTCGAGAAGCATCAGGAGAAGTGACACAGCTGGACAGGAGTCGAAGCACGCTGTCTGGAAGCCAACTCGGCGAGATTCCGATCCCAGCCACCAATCCGCCGCTATGGCGAGGCGTGCAGCCCAGGGTGATGTACGAAGATGACTACTACTACTCTGGCGACGACGACTCGGTGTCAGAGAGGTCATCATTGGATCACCGGCGACAAGATTTGGACTCGCCTGGCCCGCAGCGAGCGGCTTGAGCAAAGCATTTGTGTCATTACTATTGCATCTAGCGAGGCGTTGTTGGTACGGCTGGCAGTAGACCAGCATGTTTGGATTGGGAGCATTTTGCGTGTGAGAGATACCCAGAGGGCGGCTGAATCATTATGCCTTTATTATATTACATATGGGATGGAGGAGATGGCCATGATTGTTGTTTTGGTTCATACGAGAGGTCATCATGACATCTAAAACTTGGGGAATGGGCCTTGAGTTATGGCATATGGCGTTATGGAAAACTCACAGAAGGGACGTGTATATATTTGCAGAGATGGCCTCGGATGTGCAGTTCGAGTCGGCCATGGTATATTGTAGTCGTTAATATCATTAACACGATACATGTTTACGCATTTGTGGCGTGATAGTGATGAAAACCATTTATTTCACTTTGAGATATGGGGGAACATTGACCACAGAGCGGTCTAGGTATGACATTGTTTAAGATATCAAGATATTACTGTACGGTATGTGGGAAGCATGGATTGTTATCAGTCAGTCGACATGATGACATGAGACGTGTACAGTATCCGTATGTATGTCAGCTTGCTCTGCTTACCGTCTATCCTATCCGCGGAAGTGGATTAAAGGCTGACAGAATAACCCAGCCACACTATTCGTAGCCCTTCAACGATGAGTCTCGGCATGACGTCTTTGTACATTGGCTGCATGGACACTCCCGAACGCACATGTCATCTGCGGCCAAGGACACGGCCAACGAGTATCCACGAGTATCCGGCTGGTCCGGATAACAGAGAGAAAAGAAAAACACCAGACGTATAAGGAAAAACTGCAGGGCATGGGGGTCGTCAAAAGGGGACGGAAATGGTGGCATTCACATGCTGGGGAGATTAAACTTGATTTTCCTTGGAGGACGGGAGGGCCATGTGACCCCACAGATCGACCTTTGGTGGTTGAGCGACAGGGGGGTGTGAAGGGGAACGAATCGCTTGACTTTTTTGACACTCAACGCTTGAGTTGAGAATTTGCTTTAAAAATTTTCGTACTCATCTCGGATCCCGCGATCAAAAACATTTGTTCCCCATCTCCCGGGCCCCGCGGAGCACCGGTTGGTACTTGTTTTAAGCCCCTTGTCCCCTGAAGAGAACGAAATAGAGGGCGGCCTCGGCAGTAGGAAGCGCTAATAATTGGACCCTGAATTACCCAACGACATTCGTCCATCGGTCAATCTCAATTTATTAGAGAGGTCCCACTGAGTGCAACTTTTATTTGCCTCCGTTTTTTTTTTCTCTTTAGTTGGTTTCATTGGGAAGGTACGGAGTAATTACCTACATACACAACGCATTGATTGAGAGGAAGGAACGGGTTCCCGCCTTTTCCGAAGCCGACTCGGTAATACCATAATGAACATGTCCTGGCGATATCAAATGTAAGATAAAGACGGAGTATTGAAAACGTCCGTACCCGACGATCCGTGTCTTTAACAACCCCAATCGAGCAACGACATCATCATCTGCATCAGCGTCAAGCCATCCATCAAGAAAAAGCTCGGCTTGAACCCTGTCGCCAACGCTTTCCCTTCCTTTTTTCCCTGTGCATCTCGTCCAGAACGCCCACCCACCCCAACTGACCAATCATCTTCGCTGCCGTGTACCTGCTGCCCGCCTCGGCTTACCCACCCAATCCCCAATCCCTCTCCCCTCGCATCTCCCTCCCTCTAATACAAACCGTCGCGACATCCCATCCGCTCTCCCGCACAATCCGAACTCACTCTTGCATTTACCTCCTCTCCGCCAAAGAAAGAGTCACGGCAATTCCACGCCTACGACTCTTTTTTAAACGACTTTTGCTTCTTATCCGGTGCTCTCGAGCCATCTGAAAACAAGTCTTGGCATCCATCTCCAGTACACGCGACAAACTCCACCTTGGGCGACACTAATAAGAGGAGCGGGAGGTGGAAAAAAAAAATAGGGGCGCATAGGAGGGAACCACAACTCCCCTTGTTTTTTAGGGAGCCGAAACCCCAGAAAAGTCGAGATTCAACTCTTTTCAGCAACTACATGACGGAGGAACAAGACGTATCATCAACAACGACGGCGACGACCACACAACCAGCCATGTCAGGCTCAGAGCCCTTTCCCCTGCTGAACACAGCAAACGACCAGCTGCACCAGCGTCGCTTTGCACCCAGCAGTTCCGTCAGCAACACCACAGCCACCGAAGCATCCATCAGCGACGCGCGGAGGCGGCGCAAGAGCAGTGCCCTCGGCGGCGAGATCCGCGGCGACACGGGTGCCCCGGCATTGGCCTCGAGTCGCGCCAGTCTCGATGCTGTTGACAAGACAGGCCAGGTGAGCCTCTCCTACTGCGACCTTGGAATTGATCCTGTCGCAAACATCTCGGTATACTAACATGCAGCCTCAGTCCGGCCACAAGCGACTCTCCAAGCGTCGACGTGCTCGTGGCCTCCTTGGTCGAGCTCGCCAGACCATGATCAAGCACACCTTCGTTCTCCCGGCTGTTCTCACCCTGTGCTTCCTCGCCGGATACGCCATCAACCCTACCGAGTCCAACCCTATCCACCACTTCATCTTCCTCTCGTACAAGCTGCCTCAGGACGACCCTAATGAACCCGCTCAGTATGGAAAGGGTCGCTGGGATATCGCTTTCGTCGCCTTCTATACTATCGTTCTGTCCTTCACCCGCGAGTTCATCATGCAGGAGCTCCTTTCGCCTCTCGCTCGCTGGTACAACCTCAGCCGTGGCAAGAAGGCCCGCTTCATGGAGCAGGTTTACACGGCCATCTACTTTGGTGTCCTTGGACCCTTTGGCCTCTGGGTCATGAGCCATACTCCCGTGTGGTACTTCAACACCCGCGGCATGTACGAGGGGTTCCCCCACCAAACCCATCTTGCTCCTGTCAAGTTCTACTACCTCTTTGAGGCTGCCTACTGGGCTCAGCAGGCCATTGTTCTCGTCCTGGGTATGGAGAAGCCTCGCAAGGATTTCAAGGAGCTCGTCGGTCACCACATTGTCACTCTGGGGCTCATCGGCCTCAGCTACCGCTTCCACTTCACGTACATTGGCCTAGCCGTCTATGTCACCCACGACATCAGTGACTTCTTCCTGGCTACCTCCAAGACGCTCAACTACATCGACTCTCCCCTGGTGGGCCCTTACTTTGGCGTCTTCATGGTGGCTTGGATCTACCTCCGTCACTACCTCAACCTCAAGATCATCTGGTCTCTGCTGACCGAGTTTGAGACTGTCGGTCCCTTTGAGCTTAACTGGGAGACCCAGCAGTACAAGTGCCGCCTGAGCCAGGTCATCACCACCGCTCTGCTCTCTTCCCTTCAGGCCCTTAACCTCTTCTGGCTGTTCTGTATCGTTCGCATTGCCTGGCGCTTCGTCATCCAGAACCAACTCGAGGACGACCGATCCGAGGATGAGGGTGAGGATGATGGTGAGGAGGAAGATGTGCCTTCCCCGGCCCCCAAGTCCAACGGTCATGCAAATGGCCAAGCCAACGGTCACACCAACGGCCATGCTAACGGTTATGCCAACGGTCAGGCCAACGGCAAGGCCGTCTCGAATGGCAACGCAAAGCACTAGACAACTAAACTCGACACATCTGGACGATACGTCGAGGCATAGTGAGAGGGAAACTGCTGAGAAGTGACACCCCCTGTTTTTGAATGAAAAGAAGCGGCAAAAGAAACAAGAAGGAATGGAATGGGTGGACGAGACGAATTAATGGATCAGCATCATGTTATGACCACCAACAGCGAAGAGGGCCAACGAGAACGGGGCCATGGTTGCATTGCATTTCCTCCCTTTAATGTTTGGACAGCATCGGGGACAGGACAGGACAGGATTGGGATGATGGGGTAATGAATGGAGTTCGACTTGGAGCGGTTGGACTTCCACACTCGCTTTTGTATCAAGCATGCCGGCGTTCCGGGGGACTCCGGGAGGTCCGGACTAATCAAGGGGTGCGTTGCCGTGTGATGCGGTGCTGTGTGGTGCGGCACGGCACGGCACGGCGAGGTCTGATACGAGACCGGCTCGGGCAAGTCGGCTCGTGAAGTCATGTCCAAGATATGACGGGGAACACAGCGAGGGGCTCATCTCAAGATGTACTTGGAAAGGATCAAACTCGGCCGAGACATCTCAAAGAGCGAAAGAACTGGACCTGGCCATGAGGGGGGCAGCTTGTCCCTCTCTTATACATGCCAGCAGCCTCATGACATGACCTGCATGCAGCAAGCAAGCAAGCAAGCAACGCACGACACCATGTCCCCTCGGGCCATGTATTTTTTTCACACCTATATCTTCATGTACCATGATACTTGCTTGCTTGGCACCATCTGTACGAACACTTTAATAATATCACTACCTTTACGCTCGCTATATGATCTGCTCTACTCCACTTGATAATCACCACATACATAGATACACACCTATCTCTCATGATACATATACCGGCCGTGCTCTCTCTCAATAGACGTAGTACGCGTCAACACGCTACATCTAAAGCTACACCCAATTTTTTACCTCCATTCTATTTATTCACACATTGCGACAGCAGCCGCTGGATACGCCCTCTGACCGTCATGTGGAGATGTTAAAACGCTCATCATGGAAGGCACGCGTAAGCCGATACGAGGACAAAGTCTCCCCATATATCCTGTATCCATATCTTATATTCCAAACTACTGTACCTAGAATATGCATCTCATCATAGAATATGCGACCCTGTGTTGTTCTTTTTTGTTTCTCACTCATCATCCCCGATGACTTTTTTTCCACTTATCCACTCGGTTGAAGACCGCGCTTCCCACTCTTGAATGCACACGCCCCCCCCCCTTTTTTAACATGCAGCAAGAGGCTAAAATACAAGTCCGTCTAGATAAGTATACATGTCTAGTTCGACCAGCAGGCAGCCTGCAAGCCTTTTACACATGCATGCAAGTCGGAATAGAAAGGGAAGAAAGAAGCGGTATTAAAAAAATGCATCCTCACCGTCGGAGAAGATACCAAGTGTATAAATGCCGGCGTCTCGCTTCTACAATCTATCCCAACTCTATGTAGCATCGAAAAGGAAATTCCCACAAAAAATGACACTTTTCACTTTCCTAGATCCCTACATCAAGAATGTAACCCTTCCTCCCCCTTTCTGTACAGCCATAACCTCCATAGGCAATGGCGTTAATTGGAAATCCCTATCCAGGGGTTAGACGGTGAAGGTGGTCCTCCCCCCCCCCCTTTGGTTTACCCCCCTGGATTGGGTCCGTCCGCACGTCCGCCATGTCCCATCGGGGCATCCCCCCCTACTTCGTGGAGCCCGGCATCCGGGGTGGCGGGTCTGGTGGTGGTGGAGAAGGACCCGGCTTGCACAGCCTCAATCAACAAGAACAAGCAGCAACAACAGGAACAGGAACATGGATTCAACATGGACCTTTTCCAAGGATCTTGACCACGGTCATGGACCATACAGACCGGGACCCCCGTCGTCTTCTAGCACGTGCCAACTTGTTGTTGACGGTGAGAATGTCACTCTCACTCTGACTCTCAATGTTGGGCATCCATCCACAACTACAATTGTTATGCTTCATAGACTTGGATTCATTGCTCGCTTGCTTCCTATGTCAGGTATATCCTCTCTGCCATGCTTGCTTGACTTGAAGCACATGTTATGCCATGCCATGCCATGCACTAAACTAAACTAAAACTAAAACTACTAATTCCTTGAGCTGTCATGTCCTCCTCCCTCTCTGATGAATGAATCAATATTTGTCTCCTGACGACGGCATCAGAACCGTTGAAGAGTGGAAATGAAATAACCCATTTTTTTTCTCTTTGTCCCCAAAAGCAGAATCCATGGTCGCCTGTCGTTTGAACAAGAAAAAAGCAAATCGTTCCGTCGCCATTTCCTCCCGCATGAGCGGTCTTGCTGTCTAAGAGGCCTAAAAGCCTCCTTCTTGGAGACCTACTGTAACATTCATCCTTCCACCATTCGTCCTTGCACCTCCAGCTACTTCTCTAGACTGAGAAGTGCGTCGCCCCATGTTATATCGAGCGCGCCGGACCCGTCGTCGCTCATAGAGAAAAATGCTCATCACCCCATGTGTCCATCCCATTCCATTCCCCCCTTCCTTGTGGCCCAGTTGAACCTGCAGCCATACCGAATCTGAAGCAAATCATCACGACCATGAACGCCTATACCCCTTACCAGATATTATTGTGCCAGGACTTCTAGCACACAACAACAGAGTAACCATATTCGATCGCATTATCCCTCCATAGTGTTTGTTTCCTCGTTTACGGCATTCAAAATGCCCACTCGCGAATTTGCTTCTTTTCGAAGAACTCATCGCCACATTATTAGCCGGGCTGCAGTGGCCCGCACTCATTAAACAGTAGAAAGAAAAACTCCTCAACTCCGATCCGATGCAGTCTTGATGCCGAACGGAAACTTCGTAGACGTGGATCGTGTCAGTTCATAAACCGAGTAGAAATGTTGGTGGTGGAGGTGGGTCATGATCAAAAGGATGAGTGATAAGAATGCCGCTGCGAGGGTGAGCCCCCTAGGTGCCGACTAGTATCGTGGCCAACTCTCCAACAATGGAGAGGCTTACACATTGATGCGCAAGAGGCTACACCAAGAGACCTTGCAGTGCCTGATGTTTGGTTTGAGTTGGAAGCAGTCGAGTTGCTTCACTTGCGCTCTCGTTCTCTCGAGTGCTCGCTGTGGCTCGACTCGGCATCCGAGGACGAAGATGACGACGTGTGTGTCTCGTCCCCGTGGTCCTTGGAGCCATTGCCCGACAGGCTTCCGGGGGATCCAAGACCGTTATAGCCGTCAATGGATCCATCCGACTTCTTCTTGAGGCCCATCTTGGCCTTACGGACGGCTCTCGCAGCCTTGAGCTGAGCTTCGCGGGCCACATTCAGAGCTCGCTCGGCTCGGATCTGCTTTTCCCACATCGAAGCATAGCGACCCTTGGCCAGGAGAAGCTCGTCGTGAGTGCCACGCTCGACAATGGCCCCAGAATTCAGGACGATGATCTGGTCCGCATGCGTAATGGTTGACAGTCGGTGCCTACAGAAAGGTTAGCAAAGGGTCTAGTTCGCAATGTCAGTCGTGTAACATACGCAATGATGAGCAAGGTGCGACCCTGCCCAATATTCCACACATTATCCTGAATCTCCTGCTCAGTGTGAGAGTCCAGCGCCGATGTGGCCTCGTCCAACATGATGATGCGAGGGTCCTTGAGAATTGTCCGCGCAATGGCAACCCGCTGCTTCTCGCCGCCGCTCAGGCGGAGGCCCCGCTCGCCAACCTGTGTGTCGTATTGGTCGGGGAAGGACATGATGCGGTCATGGATGCTGGCGGCGCGGCAAGCGGCATACACTTCTTCGTTAGTAGCCGAGGGCCTGGCGTACTTGAGGTTGTACATCAACGTCTCGTTGAAGAGAGTCGTGTCCTGGGGGACAACACCAATCTTCTCTCTGACCGAGTCAATTGTCAGATCCTTGACGTTCTTGCCGTCCAGCTCAATGGAGCCCTCGTCGCAGTCGTAATAGCGGAACATGTGGCGAAATAGGGTCGACTTGCCACCGCCCGACTCGCCCACAAAGGCGGTCGTGGTACCCGGCAGACATTCGAACGAGATGTTGCGTAGCGCCGGCTTCCGTCGGTCGTACGAGAAGCTGACGTTGTTCCACCGAACGTGTCCCTGAAAGTCTTTGCCCAGTGGGACTGCATGGGGCGTGTCCACCACAGTCGGTTGGATCTTGAAAAGCTCCAGAAGTCTCTCGCCCGAGATCATTGCTTGCTGCACCGTCCGATAGAAGGTGCCAAAGAAGTTGAGAGGTCCTTGAAGCTGAGCCAGGTATGAGACGACCATAAACCAGTCACCCGTCGTACGGAGACCCATCGCAACCTGCCAGCCGCAGACCAATGCAACAATGATCCTACCCAAGTTGAAGACCACGGTTTGGCAGATGTTCATCATCATCATCCCCATCTGCACCTTGGCTTCGGCTCTCTGGAAAACGCCAACCTTGTCCTGGTATCGTCTGGACTCGAAGTCTTCGGCGTTGAAGTATTTGACCGTTTCGTAGCTAGAGATTGAATCATTCTTCACTGCTTCCTCCTCGCGGTCGGCATTCGTCATTTCGCGACGCTGGTCCGCTCGGGTTGAGGCCATCTTGATGGTCATGTAGAGATACCAGCAGGTATCAACCAGGTTGATCTCGGCGTATAGCGGCCCATACCAGATGTAGAACACGGAAATGGCGAGGAAAAGGTCGACAAGCATAGGGAAAACCTGGAATGTCACCTGCTCCAGAAACTGGTTGATCGAGGCGCCCTTGTTAAGCGCAGATAGCACCTCTCCAGTTCGCTTGGAAAGATGGAAATCGAGACTGAGAGAGTGAACGTGGTTAAAGGCCGCTGTCGTCAGTCCTCGGTAAGAGTATTGCGAAACGGGGATCCAAAGGATGGATCGCGCCGAGCCCAAGAGTCCTGACTGGCCTTGCAGGATCCATAGAAGACCAAGAATCACAAAGTCCTTGAGCGGGAAATTATCCATGGAAAGTCGTTCGCCGTCTGCGACCAGCTTGATCACCTCCTCAAGAGAATTGACAACTTGCTTCACTTGCATTGGCACTGCGACGTTGACCAAGCGTTGTAGCAAGACCAAGATGAAGCAGATGAGAACGTTGATCTGAAGCTTGGGCGAATCCTTGGGCCAGAGATAGGGGAAGAAGAGGGAGTACCCCTTAAGATACTCCCACCAGGTCTTGTGTGGGAGTTTCTCTGGTCGATAGAAGGCGGTCGATTCGTCCTTTCTAGAGTAACCGGCCGATCTATGGGCGTTCGAGATGGTCCTACCACGCGAGCGACGGCCATTAGCCTCTCGACCATTCGGCTCTCGGCCATTAACTGCCTGGCCATTAGCCGGTTGGCCATTTGCTGTATCGTACGACCTGCGATGCCCATTAAGCAGCGGGGTTGACTCGGCAGGACGTCCTTCTTCTGCCTTCTTGTCCTCGCTGCGGACTTTTCGAATCCAGGCCAGGCTGAATACCCCAATGAGCGCCAGAAGGTGTAGGATTCGAAGAAAGTAGAAGACGAGATCAATCTTGGTCCAGTAGTCGACACAGTTCCCGTCCTTTTCCGAATCCTTATTTCGAACTGATCGGAAGAAGTGGCAATCGGCGGCGGCAACTGCGGTCGTGGAGAAGAGGATGACCTCACCAATGAAGGCGAGAATCCACACAATGAAGTGGACGATATTAGGCCCTTTGCGCCAATCAAAGAGCGAGATGAGGATGTAGAGATGGAAGAAGAGGGCGCCGACAATGTGAACCTAGGCAAATTGGGTCAGCTCAGAGCACAATGGCATTGTCAAGATGTGTCGAGGGGTCACCTACCACGCTCCATTCGCCAGCCCACGGCAGCCCCTCCTTTGACCAGTGGTAGGGGTCTTCGTACCAGAAAGCATGGTAAAACATGAAAGAGGCACTTCCAGCATAGCACAGGAACACAATGCCTGCGAGGTAGCGGAAGACGTTCTTCGCGGTGCGGCCGAAGCCGGGGCCAATCTTACGTGCACCATCGCGGGAGCGCTTCTTCTTGGTGATGGGCAATGGCTTGCCTCCGGGCCCTTTGACGGTGGGCTGGACCAGATCTTCCTGCTTCTTGGCGTTGACGACACTGTACCAGGCAGCACAGGATATAAAGGCAGTGAGCAGGACGAGAGCGTAGAGGAACTGCGTTTTGCGCAAGATGTAATCCGCCAGCGGCAGATCTTCGCGGTCAGAACCGCGTAGAGCGGTGGTCGGCATGTCGTCGGCGACAGCCATCATGGCAGTCTGGGATTGCTGGTGAGCGTCGATCGTCAGGTCAAAGAGCGGCAGCCCATATGTGCGCTATTGTGAGGAAGGGACGAAGCAGACGAACAACGAAGACGAGGACGGGGGAGGGAAGAGAAGGCCTTCACCGCGGACAAAGCATTGCCCTGCCCGTGGCAATTGGCGGGGGAAAGAAGCCGAGAAACGAGTGGTGGTTGGGAGATGGTGGAAGAGGCACGAGATGTAAATGTTGGAGAGTTGAGTCTCGAGGCTGCAAGTCGAGCGCGGTCTAAGTCCTGGTTTTGCTTCGGACTGAGCAGGTGCCACTCACTCCCAGGCCCAGGTGCGTGCAGGGCAGGTGCAGGCAGGTGCAGGTGCAGGGAAGGTACATAGGATGCCGGGTGCAAGGTGCCGGATGCCAGGTGCCCAGGTGCCAGCAGGGCAGGTGCCAGTCTATGCAAGTTACAGGCAAGCGCGACCCGACAAGTATCGTGCAGCGAGCGACAAGCAGCCGGCGGGTGGTGCTCCCCAGGCAGTCCCCAGTCTCCCGCAGACGCAGCCAGGCGCAGGCGCAGGCGCAGGTGCAAGCATTGGACACTAGGCGGGGCAAGAGCAAGAGCAAGAGCGCGGGCAGGCGCCACCACCAGGCCAGTAGGGCCGCTCGCTCACCCAGCTGCTCAGCAGAATAACACCCAGCGAGAAGGCAGGTGCCAGGCCTTGCCTGATGGGCAGGAGCGGTCTTTGGGTCTTGGTGGGGCAGCTGACTTGGGTCAGTGGCGAAAGCCACCCGAAGGTGCCCTGGTCGAGGTCTTCGTGTCGTTGCTGTACGGAAAAAGAATAGAAAAAACGGGTACGTACCTCGGCGGTCGCAATCCAATAACCACTTCTACCGACCGAACCTTGGCTGTCTGTCGTTCAAGGGTCCAAGGGTCCCAACGAGAGGAGCTAGGAAGAAGCGTACTGTAGCGTGTAGCTTTTTCGGTTTGCAGTGCGTCCGGCAACTGGGTAGAACCTTGCTGAATGTTTCCGGCGGCGGCTGCTGTAGGCTTGATTTCGTTTTTTGTAAACAGGCCGAGGATGAGAGAAGACGAGAGGAAGGGGGAAAAACAAAGCAAGCGTGAGCAGATGAAGAATAGGTATCAGGTCTTTGCCTGTCCTCGAGGTTGGATTGCGCGGGCGCCTCCGGTGGTGGGCGTTGCTGGATCGTTGCTAGATCGTCGGTGGCTCGATCGATAACTCGCTTGTTGTTGCTGGCTTCTGCTCGTGGTGGCACCGGGGAATGGAGAAGAGAAGGGAGCTTTTCATGAAGGAGGCAACCAGTTGATCGTTCCAATGGCCCCGTCTTCTACTCTGACTCTCTTCTTCTTGCTCAGTCGCTTGCTCTGAGCAGAAACAGCGCCTCTTCTAGGCCCTCTGAGCCTCCCGGAGTTCTCCTGGAGTGGACACACACACGCCTCAGGCCAGGCCTGCACACGCCTCTTTCGCACGCTCCCACACACCTCCTCTGGGCAGCAACTAAGGTGGGGTGGGGCGTTTCTTGTGGTGGAGAAGCTTGACTGAGGGTCCTTTCTGGGGGGGCGCTTCTTGGGTCGCACGTCGTCTTTCTTTGGGTCCGCTTTCTGGGTATGTTATGGGTCTCTGCCAGGTCTGATGCTGGTCTTTGCTGGGTTTCTTGGGGCGATGTGAACTCGGGAGCCACGCGAATCAATGCTTGTCTCTGCCTGACAAGACGTCCGTGTTAAGCGTGCGTGTAGGAATCACGATGGAACTGCACAGTAGCAGAAATGACCTCCGAGGGCGCGTGGGCGGAGGTTGATAAATGGCGGTACCTCGGTGCTTGATGCTTGGGGAAGAAGAAACGAGTGACGTGAAGGAAGAAGAAATGGGGAGGTGATGAAAGAGGAACAAGTGGAACGAGAGGTAAATGGAAGCGCGAGATGAGATGAGGAAGGAACTCTCTGGCGTTTATCGTTTTGGGAAACCGCTTCTTAAGAAAGGAAGGCAGGAAGGAAGGAAGCTCGCACACTCTAGGTACTCTCTTTTAGGCCTGTGCGTGGGTCGAATTGCTTCTGACAATACCTATGGAAGTAATAAGTGCATGTGCTTCTCTGCTCTGCTCTGCTCTTCTGCTGTGCTCGAGTTGCTTGCGCGTAAGTGCCAGCTGAGTAACGTGTAACCGGTGCAAGGGATGGAGAATGGATGGTGGATGGATGGATGTGATTCTTCTGTTCTTTTCAGGGAAACGGGTCCTCCAATCCAACCTAGCAAGGACCGCTTCAGGTGAGGTCGGGACAGGTTGGCGAACGGCCAGGTTCCCCCAGATGGCAGGTCAAGGCTAATTAAGAAACAATGTCGGACCAGACGGGGAGATGGGATTCGGATGGATGTCATGCCCAGTAGGTCCAGTATTAGAGAGAGGGTCCGAAAGGATCAGATCGAGCATGGTCATGATGTATGTACCTGGGTACTCCGTAAAGTACCTACATTGGAATCACTGCTGCAGCGCACTCTAATCCCCTACCGGCATCATGATAGCGCACCACCTCAGCCCTGGAGATGCCCAATTTGGACCGAAAAGGAGGTCTCGACACCATCTTCTTCCACCCGCCGCCCCCGGTAAGCTTTCGTTAACTCGTTGCACTGACGGACCGAAGGCAAGGGGCGCGTAGATAGTGGTGGCCGGTTCGTGCTGTGCTGCGCTGCGCTGGGACAGTCAGCAGCTCGGCCGTTGTGTGACACTCAGTCAACCCCCGAGATGCACAACTTGGGACGGTTGGGACTGGGGTAGGCATGGCAGCGTGCAGTCCACATGGCAGAACCAGACTGAGGGAATGAGTAGGGGGGGTATCATAAATGAGATGAATGCTGTACCGACGAGAGCCTGCGCTGCTACTGAGACGGCACCATGGTGGTTTCCATTGATTCGCTTCCTTTTTCCCCAACGATCCAGGCTGCGACACATTGTGTAATTCGTGTAAGTGATCATGGTGGCTGCCATGGTGGTGAAGGGTGGTGATGGCGATGATGTAAGTGAAGACCACCAGCTCCATGTTCCATGCCTTAGCTCGTCGTGATGGTTGCACAAAGGCCTTGTACCTCTAGCTTCACCTTCAGAGGCTGGTCTGCCCAACAAGCTGTCCGCAGATACCTCCCATCTTCCCATCCCAGTCCTCTAGATCCCCGCGACCTGTCCAGCTAGATCTGAGCTCCAGACTCCTGACGTAGTTTATGTGCCTGCCCTTGGTCCCCCTTTTCACAACACCATCTTCACCCGCCGTCGTCATCCGAGTCAAGTCAGTCAGATGGGGCCGAGTCAGGAGGTCGTCCCTCGGCCAGCGGCGGGAGCAGGCGCGGGCGCGGGCGCCGACGGCGGACACGGCGGTTCACGCAAAGGCCATCATGGATGTTATTTCCGAACCCAGTCGCTTTGTGCTCGAGAAGCCGGGGATGGGGGCCGTTCTCTCCGTCAAGGTCAAGGAGACAACCCCAAGCTTCCGGCAAGCCATGTCACAAACATAACTAAAGTACATACTATGGGCTGCGACATGCTGCGAGGAGGTCTTGATCTTGCCTTGCTCAGCCGACTAGCTGCTGTGCGTGTATGCAGGTCCCCAGACGCGAGAGAAGAGACAACTCAGCATCAATTGGCGAATAGGCGTTCGTGATGCTGGGGCCGGAGCCGTTAGCCAAACGGCACGGCACTGCGATGTGCAATGCATGGTGTAGCCACCAAGAGCGCGGAACCAGCGAACGACAGGCGACTAACGGGCATATCTCAAACATCGCGGGTTGTAAGTACCTGCAGAGGGTGCGTCGTGCGTGCGTGATTGTCTCTGGCTGCGCGCATTCATTGGAGCTCGCTTCTGCGCATTCATCCCCTCTTCAAGATCGATCGTGTTGGTGGAGAGAAGAATGCAAGTAGCTGCTGACCCCAGGTGAGGGTGAGGGTGAGGTGAGGTGAGATGAGATGCCAGGTGAGGTCGAAGCGCGGTCCCCGGTGTACATACGGCCAAGATTGGCGATGCCCAGTTTTGGAAACCGACAAAGATGGCGGGCAATCATTGACTTAACTGGGCGGCATTGCACTGCTAGGTCTTTTCTGGGTTTGCTAGGATCATCCATGAACCCGGAGCTTCTCGATTCCGTCCATCTTTCTTCTTCTCTCCACCTCTCCACCAGGTGTCACCATCTCCAGCAGCATCAGAGGGGGAGCCAGACTACCAGAGACGGCCTGACCTCATCTGTGCCTCCACCATATTGCATCCGGCTCCTCTTGACTCTCCTCCACTGTGGTTCCTCCGTTGACTCCACAGCGACCGCTGCTGCTTCTATTGTTGTCTCGATGGAGGCCTTTGCTTTAGCCTGACCGTCCTTTCAGACAACTGCCGTGTCCGAGTCGTAATGCGTCACTGCTTCAAGAACCAGCATCGGCTGGTTTCCGATTGTATGTACATGAACCCTTTGGGCTTCAATCATGCTCACTTGCGCATGCAGTCAACTGCCTCGGTAACTGTGCCGCCATTCCCTTGAGCAACCGAGAACGGAGTAAATGGCTCTCTCTGTATCCGTCTATCGAGACAAGGTTCAACAGGCCGTGGCTGGCTACCTCGGAGCTAGAGAGCATAAGTTTCATTAAGACAAGGTATTTATCCACCGCTTGAGGTTTTTCCCGTCGGCATCCAATATAACAGCATTGGATCGTGGGCCGCGCTAAAGTATACATGGATGATTTGATCTTCGGTTGCAAATGAAAAGAGAGGGACGTACCACAACCTTTTCCATAACGAGGTCAAGCAAGTGTCCATCTTCCGGATCTGCAAGGCCTTGCTCAAGCGCCCCCGGGGAACAACAACCTGGGCTGTCTCTTCAGCTGTATAACCACGCAACGCTACCCTTTTTCCTCGACCATGAGAGGATGAAGCATCATTCACCGCTTGCCCTGGATGCATGAGTCTGCGGCCGGTTGGAGCCCAGCTCCCGAATCGTTGTCGTCCGTCCATTGTCGGTGTCATTGATACACACCCGTGGTCCCCCCAACGTGCCTATCCGATTGATGCAAACTCCAGCCGCTGGCGACCAGCCAGAGCATGGGTACATGGGTTCTCTTGTCGTTGACAGGCCAGCCCATCTCAACCAGACATGGTAGCCACGAGAGCGAGCGCCGAAAAGGATGGGCTTGTAAGACCTGCAGTCCCCAACGCCAGACCCTTTCTGAGGGCTTCCGATGTGACTCGACCAGGCCTCAGGGATGTCTTGCTTCTTGATGGGATGGGTGCCCCTCATCGAGTGTCCATTATCATCATCCATCCATCTGTGTCCTTGACCCATGCATCGCGCCGCCAATCCAGCATCTACAAGTCCCATGTCCTCCCCCCCAGCACCCCCAGCACTGACGGCCCTTCACCACCATCACCGGCGCCGCCGCCAGCGGACTGGACTGGTTGCAGCGATGATGGGTTGGATCTCGTACCGCTGCAGAATGGGCTGATGCCCACCCAGCACAAGGAATCGACAAGAGACAGAAAATTGTGGAATGTGGAATGTGGAATGCTGCTCCAATCCAAAGTCCGCGTCACCTGTCCCATCCCAGGTCACGGACGCCGCCAGCCATGAATGGGGATGAACGCTGGATGACTGGCTGGAGCGTGCGTGACCAGGTCAGGCTAGGCCAAGCGGATGGTCTCCAGGGCGTCCTTACTCGCCAGCCAAGGGCTCAAAGAGCCGCTCCGTCACGATCCTAGTGCTGGTTTAGAGAGCCACCACCAAGCGCTGCGTGCAGGTAGTAGAGTACGTACCTTGCTGTAGTGCGCAACGGACCGGACGTGCCTAAATTGACACATGCCCCCATCGCCAATTGATCAGTAATAAATGATGTTTTGGACCTGGAAGATGGGGATGCCCTTTCGTGCAAAGGAGATCGAAGGATTCTGATCGGGGATCATGATTGTTTTCCTGACAATGGCTCCACCCACCAAGACAAGACTGCAGTGGCCCCGGGCAAGTGAGTACATGCGGCGTTTGTCTCCAAGGTAAGGTTGTCTTGTCCAAGGCCAAGGTTGTCAATGCCTTCAAGATACATCAGGTCACAGGCAAACAAACCTCCTCGACCATGCAGCGCAGCGTTCTAGACGAAGGTTGTGCTCCCCAGCGTGCATCTATCCGCGTGGATCATCCAGCCAGAGTTCCGAGTGCAGGTCACTCAAGCCTTGTGCTCCCATCCAAGACCTGGAGCTCGGGAAATGGTGTTGGTGGTGTTGGTAATGCGTACCGCGCAACGAGGAGGTAGAGTGAGGGAGGGGCGGTGGGTGGTGTCATCTCTGCAGACTGCATGTGCGCCTAAAGACCAAAGCAAAGTCGAGATCCAACACTTCCAGGGCCATCCTTTTGCGCGCCCTTTTCTCAGTCACAAGATTGAGCTACCTGCGTCTGCACTCGGTCAGGTACGTGCTGCCCGTGGGATCCTGGAGGATGGAAGCGAGACAACTTGGTGAGATGAGGCCAGACGAGGCCAGACTGTCTGATGTGAGATGTGAGATAAGTTGTCTCGCAACAGCAATAACAACAACACCTTCGCAGCATGAGCTGTGCTGAAACTTGATTTCCTGCTGATACAACACGACGGTCAAGGTAAGAAGCATGAAATGATATCCAGCATCTGGGCTGCAGGTCATGTTGGGGATGCTGTTCTTTCGGGCTTCATGCATCAGCTTGTGCGACGTGACCAAGGTAACCTTGGTTGGCGCTTATCCAATTGATTCAAATGTCAAACCTAGACATCGTCTGAAGCCGCGCCTTCTTAACGTGTCGCCTCCCGCATTCACATAGTCATTGTTACCAATGCGAAAATGCCATCCGTTGATTTGACCCAGGTCTCCCCTCTTGAGGTGTCTTCCCTGATCGCGATGCTGCCAGCCGCCCTTTCCTGGCAGTTGAGGCCAACAACTCCGGCCTTGCCTTCCAATGCCTTCCTTGTTTCCAGTTCCTTCTATGCTCAGAATAGATTCAGGGGATGGCCATCATCGCGGAAGGAAAGAGAGAGACAACAACGACCGGTGAGTCGTGTCCCTGTCGTACTTGCCGGCATTCCCATGGATGGATGCTTTCCGGTTTCTCTTCCACCTCCATTGAATCCAGTCCAGTCCAATCCAATCCGCCTCATCCTCACTCACATCCACAGCAAAGCACAGCACCTCACAGCACCGCACCGCACCGCACAACGCAGCTCTCCGGCAGCTCTTGTCCGTCCATGTCCCAGCTTCTCTCTCTGTATACTCCCGTCCGTGCCGCGGTGGACAAACCACCAAAGTCCCAACCCTTCGGGGACGAGCCGTCTCGAATCCGGACTCGACGCCTCCCTCCCTCACTCGATGACAAGCTTCAGTGCGCGTTCATCTTAACCCTCGATCCTCGCCACTCCACCCAGCGGCATCAGTAGCTCCGCAGCCCCTTTGCTTATTCGGCGACCCCTTCTTTGTCCTCTTTGTCATAAGCTGTCACGTTTGCTCGGTGCATGTCTTTGCTCATTTGCTCTCAGTGCTTCCTCGGCTTGCTCCTCGCATCAGCTGCTTACCTCTTGACTCCAGCTCGGAACACCCATGTTCTCTCTGCTTGATATCTGATCTCTCTTTCAGCGGATAAGCCACAATCAGTCAACGCCCCCGGTTCAACCGGTCCGTCCGGTGGGCCTCGATTGCCAAATTACAAGTGATAGGTCGCCTCTCGTCGATCCCGTCCCCTTGCTCATAAGCATAGACCGTCGGCGACTGCGACCCCGATTCGTTTTCAGCGAAGGAGAGAATGACCTATCGACACGAGGTGCCGGGCGGCAGTGATATTGTCTCCAGCCTGGTCCTGGTAGGTCTGGGCAGCCTGGCCTGGGCCTGGGCCTCGAGGCATGAATAGCTAAAGACAGGCTCAACAGCCTTGTCCCAGCGTCATTGAGCGCTGTATCGAGTATCTTTCGACAACTTGACCAGTGGCTTTCTTCTCAATTCTTCTTTGGCCCCCGATGGCACGAGCCTGGTTTCTCAATGCACTTTCATGCAGGTTTCCTCTATTCCATTCGACAGAACGGCGAGGAAGGGTCACCTTATGTCAAGCGTATGTTCCATTGGGCGAATCTTGGCCAAGCAAAACGTTGTTATGCGGCTCGCCATCAGGTCGTGTTTCATGGGTCCACCCGCCTCTATCCACACGACACGACACAGCTTCATGCAAGGTCATGACTTGGACACTTTACAGATTGGAGCGGCGACTCTTGGGTTCAGCTTGCCATCCACTCCCTGCCTTGGGCGAACACACGCGCAGACCATGACAATCGCCAAAGGAATTCACAGGTTCTCTGAATAGCTACAGACCTGCCCAAAGACGAACCAACCAAGCGGATGCCCCTGTCTGTGACTAAGCTCAACCAAGCTGCCCAGACGTCATTGTACACAGGGCCAATGCAATTGAATGCACTCCAGCTGCGAGGCGACATGCCTTGATTTTCCGGGGAAACGTGTGTGGCCGCGGTGTCAGAGCCTGTCTTTTTGGGTGGATGCGCGGTGGGACGCTGACCGTGGTATTACTTGACCGGGCATGAGGAGATCCTGGAGACTCCCCACAACATCCCAAACCCCCAAACATTGATCTCTGGACTCGGGTTGATCCCCCACATCAGGAACCCCCATCAAAGATTTCAGCCTCAATCACGCCCAGGGAGAGTTGGAACTAACTAATCACCAGGACGGACTGTGTGAAACCTGGGACTTGGCGGGCTTCAATTGCGAGCTTGGGCAAACACTGTCGACATGAGCCAACAGCTATAGTCATGCAGGCTCGACCATAGCAACAACCCGTCTTGGCTAACAGGACTCGTCTCGAATTTCAACACTGTGGCACAAACTTGCGGAAGCCCACTGGACGGGTCGGTCTAGCAAGCCGCCCTGCGAGGCGAGGCGAGACCCCGAACCCTTGTCAGGCAATATCTACGTCAAGTCGTAGGACTTGAGGGCATTGAGCGACGAGGAAGAAGCACGTAGAACTCCTGACACCCCAACGGCTGCGGCTACTACGATGTCTCTTGTTCCACCTCCCTAGAAAGAGATGACACAGCGCCGCCGACTTGACAAAAGCAATGCGGATGGTTGTCGAAGCGGCCACACGCTACTTGGCCCATGGAGGCTTAGACCTCTTTATGCATGATGTCCAACTGGACAATCTACTTTTCTCTCTTCTCTCATTCTATCGGCTAGCTCCTTGGTCTCGGGAACAAAGCAAATGTCGGGGTCTGCAGTTCGGTGTGCGCAATGTCCCAAGCCTACGGATGTCACCCAGCTCCGTCTTCTGGGTTTGACCATGTCAGGTTAGATGCAAGGCGACTATTCTGATTGCTGATCATCATTGCCACTGTCGCAGCGATGAAGCTCTTCACCGGGGACTCGCTGTCATTGCCCAGATACCCAGGTTGGGACGAGCACATGTTGATATGGCCAGTGTTGGCACGTCTCGGTCAACAGGAGGGCTGAGGCTGCTTATTGGCTCTGTTCCTCTGTTGCACTGGCTTTCTCCAATCATTGTCGAGCGACGTTGCGGACAAGTGTTGGCGCAACGGGTACGCGTTCAACTGCCTGCTTCTACTGCAGGGCTGGTAATGGTCGTACTAACATGTCTAAGAGCCGGTATTCGTTGCCACCCAACCGCGCTCAGGTCCAGTGCCTTGAGTCATGGCCAGGCGAGGTCTTTCACGGCAGCCTGTGTCAGATGCATTCCATTCCTTCGAGCGAGGCCGGGATTCACACAAGTCTCCCCGGAGATGCCTGTCGTCATCAACTTGAGGGAAATATTAGGGAAGACTTTCCTTGTGTGCCTGTTGAACCAGGTACGGTGTGGAGCATCCAAGCGCTCTGCACATGTGTACTCCGTACCGGTCATGGCTGCGAAGGGCCGGTGAGATAGGGACAGGCTATAGGACTCGTCATTGCTTTGTTCCTCACCGCCTATACAAACTTTCGGGCGGGTGCCGGGGGTGTCCGGCGCGGTGCCGAAGTGTGGTGCATCCCCTCTGGCTGGGAATAGTTGGCAGCTCTCCCCAGGTGCCATCTCATCTCGCGGCGACATAGGCTCATGTGACGGACCAGGACGCACCCGTGCAGCGCGGGGTGGAAGGGAAGGGCATGTCGAGGGAGGGAGGATAACGGCAGAGTGTGCTATACGACAACAGGAAGGTCAACGGGGACGGTGCAGAGTGCGGAACTGGCAAACGGTTCAAGCGACGGCTTCTTGAGTCGGTGTGAAAGAAAACGGCCGAGCAGGTGTCACTTCCGGGTATCCCAGCGGGCCGGGCCGTGAGTTGTAGCGTTGGACGGAGGTTCGCGACCAGCAATCAGGCTTGAACTCGAAACTTGAAGGATTGCTGGTGTGGCCCACATGGGTATGCTTGGTTTGAAGCCGTCCGTCTGGACTCTTACGACAGTTGGGCTCGGCAATATTGGCCACAACAGGACAGTGGTTTGCCGAGGTTGTGAGCAGAGAAGTCAGCCCGGTGACCACGTTGTGTTACCACAATGCGCCGAGAATTGATCGAGTGGACGGCTGTAGATGCCTCTAGATGCCTCCGGATGGCATCCGTGGCTGTACTCGTTGGTCGAAGTTGGTTGCGACTTGAAGCTAATGCGATAGCCAAGTCAGGAAACCGGGAGGCAATCCCGATGGTCAGGTAGGCGGCGCCCGCGCAATATTCCTCCGATGACATGTCACGGCAGCAATTCCAAGGACATGACGGATGGCTGACTACAAAGCCAAGTCGCATTGTATTGTAGGGTAAGGGAGTCGGCAGGGGTGATGGCATCTCGTGGTGGCCATCCATCTCGAGCTGAGCCCGAGCCGTCGTCGTGTCACTAAGCTCTGGTGCTCCGGGAAACCCGGGACGAGCTAGAATCGGGCTGCATTCAAGCGGCTCTCTTAGCTTCGTCCGGTCTCGAGTTTGTCTCGAGTGGATTTGACAAGTTGGCGATCCATGTGGTTGACATGGACATGGTATGCTTCAGGAGCGCCGCAGGCTGACACTGTTTGATTACAAGGCAGATGATGAAACTCATGATACGTCCATGGTCAGGCAAATGCCAGCTGATACATAGAGTCCGAGATACTCAATTGCACAATAGCAGCACAACAGACTGAGTTAGAGTACATACATGCCTGTCGGCGCGTGGAGACACAAAACGGCGCCGAGGACTTACAACTTCAGGGCGAACGGACCCGCGCATCTAAGCTTGCAGCAACAACGTGGAGGCGATCCGAATAGTCGCGGGAAAGAAGTTGCAGACGCGGCACTGCACGGGGGTAATTGCATCAACGAAGGAAGTACGGACAAGGTTATGGCTCGTCAGGGTACTTACTGTACACACGAGCTTTCATGCACCATGTATCCATGTCCATGGCAGAGAAGCATCAAATACCGCCGGGCCGCGGCGAAGAAACAACGGGACATATCAAAGACGATCCACTTTACATGTTGTCGGGGCTCGAGCCTCCGGCTCATGGTTCGGGGCTGAATATTGAATGCCAGGCTCGGGTATCATGCCCCTTGAAATGACGCATCGTGAGACCACTGGCGACAATAACCAAGCGGCAGTGGCGGGAGTTGGAAATTTGTCTGACCCGAGAGTGGCCACAGCTTTATACCGGGCAGTATGCGGGATAGAACGCATGATGTATATGCCGGACGGGCTCCAGCACGTCGTTGCGGGAGGCGACATACATACCTAGAACAGAACAGAACTCGACTTGTTCTCTCGACGACCCGCCATGGAGACAACAACTTGCAAACCTTATGGAAGCTGGACCAAAGGAACGGAACGAAGGATCAAGCTGGTTATCTCTGGTGCGTCCCAAAGCTGGCAAAGTGCCAAAGGGTCAGATTTGGCGTCACTGCAGACCCGCATCGTGGGAACCATGGGCTGGGCGAAGAAGAATGGCTGATGGATCATATTGTCGGTCAACGACATTTACAATTACCTACCTACACGAGACATCCATTGGCATAGCATGGCATGGCATGGCACGGGAGGGTCGAGATAAGAGCCCAACAGCCTAACAGGCTTCGTCGATTCAGGCGGCAGCTCGTCTGGCTGATGAGCCGGACGGTCAGTCACAGAAAAGCCAGGGCGCAACCAAATGCAGGTTATTCTCCGAGGCTGGGTCACTCGAGTGAGGGAGAATTGGAGTATGATGCAAGGGAGTTGGGTTGCGGGCGAGACAAGACAAGCAGACGCGTCCACGGACAGACCAGACGAGACGGCCAAGGGATGAGATGAGGGCATCCCAAGCAAGAGGTTGTCATGGATGGTGTATGGACTCTTGGTCAGCTGGACTGGGATTAAAGGGCCGGGTGATGTGGCATTGAATGGATTGGACGTCCAGGCATGGTATTGGTGAGGTGAGGGAGGGCTGAAGCCTGAAGTGCGCGGGTGCGGGTGCGGGTGCGGGTTGCAGGCGCAGGAAGACCTATTGAAAGTTTATTCAGTTGTCAACAGACGGGACGAAACAGGACATGGTTAGCGAGATTAAGCAGAGCTGGCTCTTGATGCCCAATTTATGATGTAAATCAATGAACTGGGGGCGAAAAGGCTGGCTGTATCCGCGTCCAACCACGGATAGCAGCGTGTGAGCAACTCGCCAAGCGAGACGAACTCGGCCGGGGGGAACACATACAGAAAAAAAAAAAGCAAACATGGTGAATTTGGCAACAGATCTAGTTATAGAACCGACTAGCTTGGGTTGGTTTTTACTGATGGGTTGTGATTATCTCTGATTATTCAAAAACTTGCATTTTCTTAGATGGATGGCCGTGTAAGTGCCCACGCCTGCGCATACATGATTGTTTTTTTTTCCCCGACCAAGTACCATTGTATCCATCCATTCCCGACTTATCTTATCATGGTGCATAAAGTGCGACGGAAGCTCCGCCGTCATCGATGAAAGGTGAAGCTCCACAATCTAACCTCACTCAACCAATCCCCATCCTCCTCATTCCATTTTTAGGCGTATTTCATAGGTAAGCCGCCACGGCAAGGGGAGAGTACGTACCGATTATCAGCACTGCCACAATTCCCAAGGGTGACCCTCCTCCCTCCCCCCCCAATTTCTCTCAGCCTTGCGCAACCTGGAAAACCTTCCCTCACAGCCTCGCCCACCACGACCGACCAACTTCGAGGGGAAACAAGCATTTTTTTTTTCCCCTTTCCTTTCCTTTTCCACCCCCTCCCCTTTTTCCCAATTCTTTTACGCAGCTGGCCCTTGTGACGATCTGTTTTCTCCCCCGCACGACACTAGACAGGGGGTTGAAAAGCTGGGGGGCATTTTCTTATGGTGCTCGAGCTGTGACGCTGTTCGACTTTGCGACGTGCAGAAGCAGACGAAACTTTGTCGGTTATCGGGGACACGGCCGAACAAAGAGAGCCGCGGCATCTTTTTGAAAGAATAACGGCCGTCTCTTCTGTCTCATTGGGTCGTGGATACATCATTGTTGGATAGCAAGAAGACGACACCCCCTCAAGAACTCTCTCTCTACACCGTCACACCCCGTCATCCATCGCCATCACAATGTCCAACAAGGCCCCCTCCACACCCGTCAAGGTGCCATCAAGCGCAGCCAACTACACCGCCGCGACCCTGGACCCTGATCTGCGCTCTCAGATCAACTCGGTCCTTCTGCACGACGGACACGTTCCCAAGTATGCTTGCTTTGCTCACCCTCTTCGCATTGACCTCGCAGGCCGCAGGCTAACACACTTGAAAACTAAAAGAATCCAAGAAGCTCTCCTCCACGCCCTCAACTCCGACTCGGCCAACTGGCCCACCACCATCCAATCCCACGCCCTCTCCCTCCTCCGCTCCGGCGAGGTAACCACCTTCCCCGACCTCCTCCGCCGCGTCCTCGAAGACGTCCGTCACGACTCTGCCCTCAACCCCGTCTCTTCGAGCACCAACGGCAAGCCCGCCACCACCACCAACGGCGACGCCGCCGCAAAGGCCAACGGTTCATCTGGCGAAGCAAAGACGACCCCGAGCCTCGCCATACCAGAGTCCGTCGTCGACGAGGCCCTGCGCGTCACGAGGGAGCACCTGGACTCCATCTGCGACATCGAGGACGACGAGGCTGCCTAGACGGCGCTGACTCGGGAGCGGATCGAGCAAGAGAGGAACAAGGCGAGAAACCCAGCCATCCAGCAGCACCGCATGAACGTTCACCAGTCGAAGAAGGATATTCCTCGATATGACCCCTTCGAGCGATGAAGGTGCTGCGAAATCACAAACACACATACACACACATAGTTCACCTTTTCAGAGGCCAGATAGGCCAAAGGATGTAACAGACTCAATGGTGAGAAAGGAAAGGGGAGGGCATAAGGACCATGATCGATACCAACACTGAAAACATGAGTACAAACTTCATGTATGAGATAAATGAATAGACTTGTTTTTGATATCTGCAATTCGGTACCCCTCACCAATGTTGAATATCATGACCCAGGATTACGGCCTCTCTAGGTTTATCATCCCTATTCAGTCAAGCAGCATGTTAACAATAGACACACAGAGGAGACAAGCATCTTTCATCAAAAGGGAATCAATTTCATCATCTATCAAGTCCAAAACAATTGTGCTTCAATGAGCATCTTCCTCCTATGGGGCCATGGCCATGGCCATCACAGAGACAGCAACGCACAAGGGCTACCAAAGTCAAGTTGCCATTCTTCTCGCATCTACCTTTCTACCAACTCCCAGCCCAATATCAGCTGCGACATAGTGTATGGATGGAATCCGTCCCACTGGCTGCTCACAACCAACGCAGAGATGTACGAGAGAAAATATTAGAATACAAAGGACCCATGTCCACAGAGCCGTTGCCGTCCTTAGTCGTAGAGATCATCATCATTGCCAGCGTCACCGAACGAGTTGCCACCGTCGGCACCAGCAGCCTCAGCGCCAGCCTCGGGGAACTTGAAGAAGGCACCGGGACCAGCGTTCTTCATCTGCTGGGCAAAGGCCTCGTAGCGGCGGATCTCAACGTCCGACACGGATCGTCGGGCCATCTGCATAGCCTCCTCGAAGTGAGCCTTGGTCAGCTCAGGCACGGGGTCCTCGGCATCCTCATCAGTGTCCATCTCATCACCAGCAGCCTCGCGAGCCTTTTGACGCTCGATATCAGCCGTGATGGACTCCTTGATGGCAATCTTGACAGCACGTTGGGTGATGAAGCCAAGATCGGCACCAGAGAAGCCGTGGGTCTTGGAGGCGATGTAGCCAAAGTCGATGTCAGCAGCAATAGGAGTCTTGCGGAGCTGAGCCTTGATGATGCTGAGACGGCCAGGCTCATCAGGCAGGGGCACGTAGATGAGCGAGTCGAGACGGCCAGGTCGGCAAAGAGCAGGGTCGAGCTGCTCAGGTCGGTTGGTAGCACCAATGACGAAGACGTTCTTCTTGGAGGTCATGCCGTCCATTTCTATTTCGAGTTAGCAGATGAACTTGACATCACCAGAAACAATTACTTACCAGTCAGGAGCTGGTTGACGACACGGTCAGAGGCACCGCCAGCATCGCCCATGGAGCCACCACGAGCCTTGGCAATCGAGTCAAGCTCGTCCAGGAAGACAACGCAAGGAGCAGCAGCACGAGCCTTGTCAAAGATGTCTCGGATGTTGCTCTCGGACTCACCGAACCACATGCTGAGCAGCTCAGGTCCCTTGACGGAGATGAAGTTGGCAGCACACTCGTTGGCAACAGCCTTGGCCAACATAGTTTTACCAGTACCAGGAGGACCGTAGAACAGCACACCTCGGGAAGGAGACATGCCGAACTTGAGGAACTTCTCGGGGTGATCCACAGGGTACTGGACGTTCTCCTTGAGGTCCTGCTTGACCTCCTCGAGACCACCAATGTCCTCCCAGCGAACGTTGGGAACCTCGACAACGGCGACCTCGCGGAGGGCGGAGGGGTTGGAGACGCCAAGAGCGAAGCGGAAGTTCTCCATTGTGACACCGAGAGAGTCGAGGACCTCGGCGTCGATGGTGTCCTCATCGAGATCAATGAGATCCATCTTCTCACGAATCTGCTGCATGGCGGCCTCAGAGCACAGGGCAGCAACATCGGAACCGACGTAACCGTGTGTCTCGGCGGCAATCTGCTCCAGATCGACGTCGTCGCCAAGCTTCATGTTCTTGGTGTGGATCTGGAGAATCTCGAGACGGCCAGTAGGGTCGGGGATACCAATGTCGACCTCGCGATCGAAACGGCCGAAACGTCGGAGGGCGGGATCGATCGAGTTGGGTCGGTTGGTGGCGGCCATGACGACAACGTTGGAACGAGCCTTCATGCCGTCCATGAGGGTGAGGAGCTGAGAGACAACTCGTCGCTCGACCTCACCGTTGGTCTTCTCACGCTTGGGGGCGATCGAATCGATCTCGTCGATGAAGATGATGGCGGGAGAGTTCTTCTCGGCCTCCTCGAAAGCCTTTCGCAAGTTGGACTCGGACTCACCAGCCATCTTGGACATGATCTCGGGACCGTTGATCAGGAAGAAGAAGGCACCGGTCTCGTTGGCGACGGCTCGAGCCATGAGCGTCTTACCAGTACCGGGAGGTCCGTACAGCAAGACACCTCGGGGAGGCTTGATACCGATGGACTTGAAAAGCTGGGGGTGTCGGAGAGGAAGCTCGACCATTTCTCGGATCTGGGCCATCTGCTTTCGGCATCCACCAATGTCATCGTAGCCAACCTCGTTGAGGTTGTTCTCCTCCTCGTCTCGCTGAATAGGCTCGCCCTCGCAGTGGATGACGGTATCTTGTGCCACGATACCATACTCTGGGGGGTCGACCTCGACAACCTTGAACTCGACTTGTCTCATACCACCACGGACGATAAAGAGGTCTCCTTGTCGGACAGGGCGGTATGCTTCTCGGAAGTAGGGGGCGAGGAAAACATCGAAGAGAGAACCGGTGATACCCTCGACGGTATCAGCGATGGGGAGGACAGCAATTCGCTTGGCCTGCAGAGTTGTTAGCAGCAAGTCAATGTGCCCTTGATGAGGGGGAACTGACGTATTTGATATCGGGGCAAGGGTGGATGGTGATCATGTCACCGTGCTTGACCCGCAGGTTATGGCGCACGACTCGGTTGATGCGAGCGCTGCCATCATCGAGCTCATCATCGGCGAGGACGATGAGGACGGTGTCCTTTCGCTTCTTTCCTCGGACAAGGACGGTGTCACCTCGGAAGAGCTGGAGCGAGTCCATAGTGGCCTCGGAGAGGGCGATGATGCTGTTGTCATCGTTGACGGCATCGGTGACCCTAGATCATGTCAGTCATTGCGTGCGCACCCGCGAGTGCCCGTCACCTACATCAACTGGTTGGGCTTCTTCTTCTTCTTGAGAATCGCGGTCGCGGTGTCATCTTCCTAGTATCGGTCAGCTATCTGTGCGGGGTGTCGACAAGGTCAAGCGGTACGAACGTTCTTGATCTCCGCGCCGGAGGGATCGCTGTCGCCAGTTAGCTATTGCTCATGCTCGACTCATGGCAGGCGCCATGACTCGATGAGGTGGTGAGAAAAGACGTACGTCAAGTTGACCTTCTTGTGGTGGTGCTCGTCAGGCTGGGGAGCCATGATGATTGTCTGGATGCTTCAAGTGAAGCTGCTGCTGGCTCGCTTGATGACGAGAGGAGGGGAAGCTGGAAGTGTTGTGGAGAAAGCCAGTCGATGGCTGTTGCTTCAGAGACGGAGAGGTGAGGGGGGGAATATATGGGAGTGGAGGAGGGAGGAAGAAGTGGGAGGGAGGTTGATGTTGAGAAGTTAGTTGTGAGTTGTAGGAAGAAAAGTCGTTTTGAGGTTTGAGGCCAGAGGCAACGAAGGTTCGAGCTGTTCAAAGGCCACAGGGCACCTTCCTTCGGGACCGGAACCGCAAGCAGCGCAGCCAGGCCAGCAGCAGCACGTCCAGTCGACCTGACAGCGATTCACTGGCCGACCGTGGAGCTGTGGGCCAATGATATCACCGAACGCCCTGATTCGGGGCGGAACAATGTTTGTGCACGTGCCAGAAATGGTTTAGCCCAGCCGTGGGATGGTGGGGCGCCCCAGGCTGGCACTATGATGCAGCAGCGAGCACGGGCGCGAGGCGGTAGGTAGCAACAGGCACACTCAGAGTGACGACTACAGTATCCGGAGGTACTTCTCTCACTTTGCCGTGCAAGACAAAGCATGTAGAAGCCCGAAGAAGCTTCTATTTACATACACTAACAATTACTTTTGTGTCTTAGCATCACCAATCTTACTTCCCAGGTTCTCGTAACAGCCACAATCGTGCAGAATCTCAGTGCTTTGCTTGGCCACCTGTGCCACTGTCTACCACCACCACCTTGTTAGACAGACCGCCACGCATAGAGTTCCTGCATTCAGTTGCTTTGCTTTTCGCCCCAGCTGGATGGATGGACTGGAAGTCCAGGCGGATCAAAGGCTGGCTGGCAGGCAGCTTAGGGCCGCGCAAACAATCGCGCCCGCCTCCACCGACACTCACTGGCTCACTCACTCGGCCAGCTGCGTGCATGTTGGCCGTGCTTGTTGGCGCCCTCTTAGCGCTCGTTCCATTGTGAGACTGAGACCACCCGCGCTCACCTTGGACGGTGAGGATCGTCTGAGATCCAGTGCAAGATGGAGCAGGCTGTAAAATCCGGGGGCTCGTCTCATTTCCGTGACATCCAATGTTTGAGTCCGCCACGATACCTACTTTCTTTGCCTCGACCATTCCTCGTCCACAGGCAGCAATTCACATTTTGGCCGAGTCCCGCCTTAATTGCCACTTTTTCATGGAAACATCCAGCAAACTCTACAATATCGAATTACAAACACGATGGCTTTGTGCATCTCCCGTCGTCAAGGGTCTCGGCAAAGTAGCGACATGGGTGTCACTTTGATGCCCGCCCGGACCACCGATATTGCACAAGCACGTTGCTCAAGGTGATACATAACATGCGGGTATGGATATCCCAGTCGCATAATGTCTAGGTGGTTTAAGCATGGAGTCTTTGTCTTCCTCTCGTCCGTACAGTTGGCTTCATGTATTGCTGCATGTCTGTCTATCAGTGGCCACGCTCTCTACTAACCCAACGAGTCAGTGTTGCCAGACTAATGCCCTCAGTCAACCGTCTTGACTCGTCAGGTTGCATATGGCGGTAACAGAGGTAGGACTTTCAACTTGGAGGCAAAAAGCCTTGGACTTCCGATGCAAGTCCATGACAGCAGGTTGGGTTGTTGTCATGACACGACATCTTGTCGGCCATCCGCCGTTCTCTGCTTCGTGACATGGGTATCATGATGGCTTGAGCGTCTAATGTGCCCACGGCCTATCTTGAGACAGCTGATAAAGACGCGCCGAGAGCATCCTTAACACTGACTTTTATAAACAGAGGGGCCAGGCGTTTGCAATATGGAGCATCGTGACGGAGGTTATGGCAGCTCGGTCGCGAGATAGCACGGCCTTGACCTTCAACAGGGAGCGGCCCTCACTCATCCTTCTCAAATGTATCGTTAAGATACGTCACAAACGTCTCCCTCAGCCTCGCCGCCCTCATATCCCCCACAGCCTCCAGCCCAATACCCCCTCTGTTCAACCCCATGAATGCCCTCCTCAGTCTCTGCAGTTGTGGTAGGCCAACCTTCTTCCCTGCTGGGAGTTGTACGGTAAGTTCACCGGAGCCTGATGGTATCCGTACCTCGTCGACGTCGTCGCCCTCGCGCTGCGCCTCGACGATGCGCTTCACGATATCTGATGTCTCACGGTCCAACACGTAGAGGTAGTCACCGCTAGCCTCACGACCACGTTGGACCGTTGCTTGGTTCGGCCGGACGACCTTGCGCGCCTCACCTGCGATAGCATCCCAGAGGTCTGAAAAGACTTTTGTGGTTTGCGACTCGTCGTCTTCCCAGATAAGTGTGAAGAGGGGACTATCCCAACGGGTCATGGGGTTGGGCTCTTCATATCGAAAGACGAGGTTGTCCCAGTTGCCGGGCTCGTAAGGCTCCGCGGTATCGACATTGGGTGAATCATCAGTCACGCCCTCGGTCTCCTCCGTGCTCTTGTTTCCTGTAGCTTCTCTTCGTCGTAGCCTCTCCTCGTTGACTCCCTTCGCCCTATCCACCCCACATCCAATCTGCAATATGCAACTTGGGGTGCGCATTGCCTTGGCCTCACAATGCAGTTGGTAGCGCCAGCCCTTGATATAGTTGAGTCCGTCGAGAATTACGATGTCCTTGTCGCTGAGGACGCGCTTCACGGCGCCATATAGCGCGGCTCGGGCATCCTTCTCGGAGGCATTCGCGGAGCGAGTATGTGCGGGGAGTTTCTCTGGGGATAGGTCGTAGACGGTGCGGGATATGGAAAGGGACTCGTCGGATATGAGGTGTAGGCGGTACTTTGAGTCGACGATACGCTTCTCGAGGTAGTCGTAGAGCTGCTTTGATCTTGTGGACTTGCCCGAAGTGGGCAATCCAGAGACAATGACGAGCTGGTGGGGGTTATCAGCGAAGAGGCATTACCTAGGGCAAGTGATGGTGCAAGATAGAGAAGACATACGGGCATCGTCTCGGATAGCTGACGCGGCTTGATAGGACCGATTCAACCGAAATGATTCAACATGGACCTTGGGGTCTTCGTCGATGTGAGGCCTCTCGTCGCGAAGCGAATGCGAATGTTGGTGGGGTTGGAGTTGTCGATGGACAATTTTACAACGGGCCGACGTCATTGTGGTTGACTCAAAGTGGCCCACCCTAGGCACGAAACACTATGTGAATATTATCAACCCGTCCAGGTTATTACGCACGCCTTGAATATTTAGAACTACAAGATTATGTTATGATATTTCGCTGTTGAACAAGATGTTAGTATTTGCTGGCCGTTTACTTTGTTTTATCCCAACTACCCTATCGCTCCGGGTTGACTTATCATGCCCATAACATAGATAGAGTCAACCACAAGGATTGGCTTCGCTTCAACAATTGTCGAATTAAGCAAAGATTATCATAGACATCCAATCTAACTGAAACTGAGAAACTCAAGTAACACTTTAAAACTCTTATTCGTCAACCACTACAACACACGGCCGGCAAGTCCTTGACCTTTCCCAATGGGGGATCCGATTCGAATCACTTTAAGCGAAAAAAAAGCGCCCAACGTGCCGTTACCCGACCAAATCTCACCTCTTGCAGCTTCAACCACACGAGATGATGGCCGTGGTTCGGCCCCGAAGAACACGGATACCGGCACTCGCAGCCCTACAGTTTCGACGGGGATCAAAGCCCCCCGCTAAGCCGGACTTGGCATTCGATTCGACTTGCTACCACTCAGCCTCCGCAAGCTTGTTATTTCCTATCTCCAGTGGGAGGTTTTTGATTGAATGGATCGTCTATCACCCAATGGATGTGGTATTTTGGTTGTGGAGAGGGGTCTGAGGCGATGCCTGGATGCCTTGGATGAGCTTGCATCTGGTTGAGGTTGAAAGTTGTATAAAGATGGCTCTGTCCATGGGTTGAGATGAGATATCATCTGCAGCCAAGACCAAGACAACAAGCTCATTGCTTCTATCTCCCCTTCATCAATTGAACCTTTAAGCATTTGTGGTCAAAACAACACAAAAATCAATAAGGCACACCGTCACAATATCACATACTCCTCTAGTTCGCAACTTCAAACTACCATCTACTCCAAGCCCCATACATACTCCTTAGACATCAACCACCATCATGTCCCGTCCTCTCAACGACTACGACAACATCGCCATTGCCGAGATTGCAATCTACGCATTCATCTTCATCGGTGCTCTCGTCCTCTGTAAGAACCATGGCTTTGGTCGCAACGCCGGCTGGTTCTATCTCATCATCCTCTCCCTCGCCCGTCTCATAGGATCTTCCCTCCTCCTCGCCAGCGTCAATGACCCCAACAACACAAGTCTCTACATTGGCTGGCTAACTCTTAATGGCATTGGTCTCGGTCCTCTCATCCTCACATTACTGGGACTCCTGAGCCGCTCCTTCGACTCGATGAACCGAAAGGGCCATGTCATTGTGAAGCCAATCCACCAGCGTGCCATTCAACTGCTGATGCTGGTTGCCATTATCCTCCTCGCCGCTGGTGGCTCCAACTCCAACTACACCCTCAACGCCGGAGCGCCCAAGATCCAGTACAGCACCGAGAGCAAGGTCGGCGTTATTCTCATGATCGTCGTCATGGTACTCCTTGTGCTTCAGACTGTCCTCGCTTTCCGAAACCAGGGCTACATCTCCCAGGGAGAGCACCGTCTCCTGATTGCCATCACTGCATCTCTGCCATTTGTCATCGTTCGCCTTGCCTATACTTGCCTTCTCATCCTGGGTGGTCACAAGCAGACGGTCTGGATATACCTTGGTGCTGGTGTCATCATGGAGATCATGGTTGCTATCATCTGTGAGGCTGTTGGCTTCACTCTTGACAAGATGCCTGAGCCGGCCAAGTACGATGAGGTTCCCATGAAGCCTCGCGGCTCAACTGGCTCGGCCCAGAGTGTATAAACAGAATCAGGTGGAGGATATACGGCCATGACTTGGCGAATTATGATGTACGACTGTGGCTGCAAAGCGTTGTGTTTCAGAGTGCGATTCTTGATGTAGACATAGAAAATGCTTGTGTTGAAATAGAGTGCAAACCAATGTTTGTTGGTATCTTGAAAACATGAATGCTTAACTATCCGTCGTCTCATGCCACCATCTATAGTCCTCTATGCTTTTCCAGATGGCTGGCCATATACCACGCCTTGCATGTACAAGATCATATTAGACATTTCCAACGTAACTTTAGAGCTCCCAGAATATCGACATATTCAACAAGCTCAAACAAGTAGTCCACAAGGGACAGCTCGTAGTAGCATCTCCAACCCTTTACATGACCACACAGCAGTGCTTCTCCAGCTTCTGCAGGAGCCATGGCAGCTGCTTCTCGACAAACTGACCAACCTCGTCGTTCTCCTGCTGCTGAGGCTGGTGATGCTGTTGCTGCTGCTGGTGACCACCGTGGTATCCCGAGTAGCCACCCGAATGGCTGGGCGGTAACGGCTCACCGCCCTGGAGGTTGATGATGATGCGTCCGACATTGTCCTCGTCGGTGCGGTACTGCAGACCGAGCTCCTGGCACAGCTCTTCGACCTTGGGCTTGATGCGCTGGACACCGCCGCTCGAGTGGTTGCCCTTGCCGACGATGGCGATCAGATGCGTCTGGCCGTTGCGCTGGTCGGCGCGGATGCGGTCCTCGAGGATGCGCTCGGCCTCCTCGACGAACTGGCCGTGCAGGTCGATTGCGTCGGGCTCGACGCGCCCGTCGGCATTGTTCTCGCGGAAGATGAAGTCGGAGGCTTGCTGGTTGTAGTCGTCCATGCGGGCGGCGTGCGCCTTGCCCTCGTTGGAGAGCTCCTTTGCGGCGGCGCCATCGCCGTCTTCATATGCTTGACGGGACTGGAAGAAGAGGGTCAGCTCAGTTCAGGTTAAGCAAGGGTAAGGTAGGTAGGGTAGCAGTGCTAAGAGCGCATCGCATCGCGGCGCATCGCGGGGATGAAGATGGAGACGAGAATGGGGACTCACGCGGGCGAAGCAGTCGTTGCGCTTCTCAGCCTCGGCTCGCGCCAAGTCTCTCAGGCGATCGTACTCTTGCTCAATGTCATCGTCATCGTGGGCAAAGGCTGAACGAGTTATTAGTCAGGTCCCAGTGTCAGCCTCATCAAGATCCGCTCCAGCCTTCATCTCAGCTCAGATGAAGCTCTGCTACACCGCGACGCCCTCTCATTCCGGCGCAAAAACGCATGGACGTACCGCGACCGCCCAGCCGGTGCATGGGAATAGACATGATGAGAGTAAATGAATGACCGGGCTCTATTATGGGCTCCTCCTTCGTTCCAGTTCAAGTTCCCGGTAGCGTCCTAGACGTCTCCGTCACCCTATCAGATCAAAAAAAAAAAAAAACAAAGCTTGGGTTGGGGTTTCGAGATCCAAAGGTGGACAGAAAGGTGGTGGCGCCGCCAAGATAGTGCCAAGATGGGGTGTAAACTTGGGGGATTCCAGTTGGATACCGTCCATCCCTAATGAGGCCCAGTAATAAAAGAGCACAGGGGGGGCCTCGGGGCGTTTCTGGCGGCCCGCGCCTCGGCTTGCACTGCCGCAGCATTTTCATTTTCAGTCTTGTTGGTGGGAGCTGGAGCATCCATCTTGTGAGGAGCCTGTGATGGAGGTCCATCCATCATAGACAATTAATTAAATGACAACTCCCATGTTTTGGGAAAGCAGCTCGCCGCTTTAAGACGCCAAAGCACGGGATGGAACCTGTTAGCTAGATCTCATAAATCTATCCATCTCGATCTGAATCTGACCCGAGCTACTGGATATGTATCCATAGCCTCGCCCAGTCTGCAACTGATTCAGTTCAAAGTCAACTCCACTCAACTATTACATAGATTATTCTTCTTCATTCCTTATAGTGGTTTCGAATAGTGCTAAGCTACTACAGAAACATCCATAAAAAAAGACGGTTAACAACCAACTGCTAACCCGTCTCTTGGCAGAGTCTTCCCACGACGCCTGAAACAGCTGAACAAAGAGATGAATAGCCAGCCCGATTCTTCGACCATCTTGAAGAAAACCACCAACTGCCGCCAACTCTCCAAGCATCCATTCTCACATCCCATGTCTCGGAAAACTCTAATGCCTTCGCGGCCGGCAAACATGCAAGCCAGTCCTCCAAGCCACCCGAACCCAGGCCAGGTCACCGGAGCGAGGCACACCCCGCAAAGGATCCAAACTCAAAAGGAGAATCCGGTTCATGCCTATGCTATGCCATGGGAGGCAGGTGGCAGATCGGTACTTGGGTTGATAGCAAATCGAGCCTTCTTCAGCCTCCATTCCCAAACTGCGGAACCCGGCCCGCTCACCAGTCCAGCCCAGCCCAGCCCAGCTAGCAGAAAGACGCCTTGACCATGACCGGCGCTTGTCTGATGATTCTGATGCTGCTACTACTGCAGCTCGTCGTCCACCCTGGGGCATAATCTGATCGGCGGCAGCCCTTCTTTAAAACTTGCTTTTGCCGGGTATTTTGTGCTGGCAATCTCAACTTCAAAGTGGAGTGGCTTGCTGAGAGCCGGCCACTTGGTAGATCCTATGCCTATCAGTAATCAACGTCAATATCCCTCCCGTGTCAGATACTGGTAGGGTCCCTGTCACGCAGCAGCAGCAGCCTTGAGCTTGGCCTCGTGTTTGCTCTCTCTCCCCACGAGCTGAGCCGTGGCTGGGTCTGGAACAAGACTCACTCTCGTCTCTATTCCATGGCTCAGAAACCTCGCGTGATGGGCTCAACCGCCTCAGCCGCTCTGGCTTTGGATCGGAGTTAAACAAGGTTTCCCCCAAGCAACTTGGCTAAACCGAATCACGACCCCGACAAAAGGTTGCTAGACACACCGGGACGACGACAATCTCAATGCCGTTGAACCTTGCCCTTGGCATGCTGGATGATTCGCCAGCCTGCCTTGATTCCCAGCTTCGGTTCAGACACCCCCGAAGCAAGAGGTTTGTCGACTTGAAACACCCCTTCAGGCAAGGTGCGAGCCATCTCGTCGGGGATACCGAAAGTATGTCAAACACCCCGGATCAAATCCCGGAGTAAGATGTAAACCATGGTTAATTCCCGGGTTCCAGTAACCTGGTTGATCGTGAGCAGAGTGAAAAAAAAAAAGATCCGAACCATGGAGGCGGAATTCAGAGTATACGGGATAAGCAGGCTAAGCGTTGAACATACTTGGCTTCCATGCCATACATGTCATGTGCCGAAGAAACTGGCTTGTTTTGGATGGCGCTGCACACAACTTCTCAATAGGGAGCTGGAAGACCAAACCTGGGATTCCCTTGGAAGAGAGAAAAAGGTCGATACATGTTCCGTTTCACCTACGGGTAGCTGTCTATGCTACCAGAGCATGGACACCAGTATCAGATCTGCCGTCACACGCACGAACGGCATATACGGATGCCAGAGCAACCGTCCACTCAGGGCCCAGGTCCGGCATCAACTCGACACGCTGGCGGGTGTGTGGTAGTTTGGAAACAAATATGCGTGGTCCCTCAAACCTAGCGGCCTGCTGCATTGTGTGGCACGACGCACGTTCTTTGCACCCGTTTTTTTTTCTCTCTCGATGCGTCGTGCAGCCCATGACGTCTAAGGGGTGGGTTCGCAGAAGAGAGAGTGAGAGAGCGTTTGATGATATATCACACACACTCCCTGCCCAGAGGCTGGTAAAATGAGGAACATGGCATGGCGGATCGAAAAAAGGAGAACGTGTTGCCATGTGGCCTCCCTGTCTGAGGAACGGGTCTAGAAAACCGCAAAGTCTCCACTGCCACATTGTTCAAGGCTGAATAGCTTCGGCGTATGTGAAATTGCCTTATTTAATCGGAAAAGTTAAGGCGAGATTTGGGGAGGGGGGAGGGGGTGTTCGAAGGGATGGAACCGTTTAAGTTGCTGAAATAGAAAGTCCATGTATGCAACCATTTACGACAGGCAAGGGTCTATCCTCCCCAGATGGAGACTTTTGGATAGTGAGTGCGATCCTACGTTGACGCAATGTAGTCAAGTGAGTGCAGTAAGCAGAGAGTACCAGCCGTCGAAACGGACGCAGCAGCGCGCCCGCGTAGCGTGACCGAACCCCCCCCCCCCCCCCCCCAAAGAGCCCAACGCCAGCAAGATGAGGATCTCCAACTCCGCGTGCCCGGAGCTCGGAGATCTGGAGCAAGGATACCGTTACAATCAGTAAAACAGGGCGCGTCTTGCAAATCGAAAGACAATGCCCATTCATTCTAGTGGAGAGATCATTTTTGTCTTTTGTTGCGTCCCCGTTTCTGCACCGCAACAAGACAGAGAGACCAACCGCAGATACTCATCGCAGGAGAGGTCCGATCACCAACCGGCCAAGCCTAGAGTGGGCCGTTGCGGACTTCTACGTCCACTAACAGAGCTGTAGACGCCAATGAGAAGGCATCGCCGAAGGCCCTCTCCCGTTGGGGGAGGGGGAAGGAGTTTCTCTGTGGCGTCTGCTCAAGCAAGCATCATCTGCTGGCAGCACAGACTGACGCGGAGATGGGACGAAGAGGCCAATCAGTCCACCATGCTTGACTCAGGGCCGCCTCCTCAAAGTGACCGAGAAACCCTGACATGGAGTTACCGTCTCCTCCTCCGTTTGAACTGACGGCTGGCTGGCTGGCTGAAAGCTGGCAGATCATCTTGTAAGCCGTCTTCTCCGCGATAGTCCGTCCTGTCGATCCTAGTAAATTCATCGATGGAACCAGTAAGCATTACGATACGTTGCTGCAACGATGTAATTAGAAGCCGAGGCTCTGGTTGTTCGATGCGCGTGCTGTAAAACCAGACGAACAAGTCCCCCGGCCCTGAGCGGCTCCGTTGTTGATCGACGCGAAATGGAGCATCTTGCCAGGTTCAGGAGCCGGTAAATATGCAGGCAGGACTTTGTTTAGAAGCTTCACTAGGTTCCCCCCATGCTTGCAACGGATGGCCTGAGAGTCCATCATGGCTGAGGTTTGTTGGTTCTGCTTTACAATTCCCATCCAGTGCCTTCACTAGACTCTGGGTTTATGCCGAACGAACAAGATAGAACCACTTAAACCCCGACGAGACACGGGACGCACCTTGTGTCACGAATTGAGCGTCGCACGGCGTATGTGTGGCGTTTCTCTGCTTGGAGAGAGCCTTGTTCGGTACAGTAGCCTCGGCGTCAGCGAGACAAACAACCAGTACAATTACGGATGGATACAGACATACCACGCCAAAGAGAGGGCTATTCTGTCTATGATATGTCAGCCCTCTTGTTTTAAATATCCCATCACTCACAGTGTCAGCAGTCAAAAACGTCAGTACAAAGTGCAGCCATCCTCAAATCGAACAAGTCAGATGGGAGGGGGGAGGGAAAAAGCAATGAAACGGGGACTGATGATGCATGAGGATCGCATCGAAAATGGAGGGAAAGCCCCCTTCTAGATTGCTTCTCTGCCGGCCACTGCTGCTAGTGACCAACCTACCTATCCTATCCCATGGATGGACCACCACCCCCGGCCGCGCTTGGGCGATCCCCCCTTTGGTAGCGCCTGGGACGGAGGGACGAGAGGGGATCCATCAGCCAGGGAGACCCCGGTCAGGAGGCAAGGAGCTTCAGTGGTCCGTGTGTGTACGCGGTGCGTGTGGTTGTTCGCTAGCCGGCGAACATCTGGTTATGGATGGGCTCACGGGAAGAAGAGCTCTAGGTTCTAATTGCGAACCGTGGCGGAAGACGGCAGGAAAGTAGAGATTCCCATGAACCAGAGACAATGGGATAGACGCGGGCTGGGGCTGGGACTGGGTGACGGGAACGGCACGGAAAAGCCTCGATGCTACCATCCGAGATTTGTCTCTCAGCTTTGTTTGTGGGCGTCTGTCTTGTCTACATGTGTTTCTTCTCCAAGAAGCAATCAATCGAAGCACGAACATCTACATACAGTACAGTACCTGTAAGTAATTACTGGGACCCTGCAACGGCATGTCGGCAGCCGCGTATCAACCTTGGCAATGATGTGACTACTACCGTCTATTCCTTCAGAGCGCAACCCCGAGTAATGCAAGGTAAAGGGCGATAATAACACGGTTCTAGAGTGTCCTCGTCTCGTCTCGCAACAGGAGGGTCCTTGTTCTTTTCCCAAGCTGACCAATCGCAACACCAGACGACCAGTTCCCCGAGAGTGAGAGGAAGCTTCACCGTCGTCAGGCAAGGCGGGGAGGTTGCCTTCTGTAACCTACGACCGCATGTTAAGGGCAGGGCACTTATAACGCCCAGAATATGTCACAGAGTCGACCAGGTTTGACGTGACTTTTGATGCATTGTTTCGAGAGACAGCTGCAACTCCATCTAAACCATCTCGTCTGGGCGTTTTGGAAACCTGATACGGAGAGGATCCCCAATATGGACGACGTTTCGACTTTGAGGCTTCCGTGTCTGATGGTTGGCTGAATGTCCCCCCATCTCGCCCATCTCTCCAAAACCGAGCCAGCCTTATTAGCCCGTCGTGCATCGAGAAGGAAAGCTGGAACAACTCCACAGTTCACACCCCCTATTTTCCTGCGGATCACTTCTCCGTACAGTACGGTCACCGTCATGTCCTTGTCCGAGGTACACGCCCACGCTCCCCGGCCAAGTACCTTTTTTTTTTTCTTTGCACTTCGTTTCGAGCTTGGCCAAAGACAAGACATTGAATGGGGTTTTTGTCTCTACGCAGGGCGGCCCAAACTGCAATGTCTCGCCTTGCCGCATCGAGTTTGCGACAGAGTCAAGAGAAAAGAAACGCGACAACAACAGCCCTTTCCGGGCATCCGCTTCTCTCTCAAGACATTCTCTTGAGTCTGTCAAAAGGCTTTCATGATCATCCTGCCCCCCCCGGTCGAGCTGCTGAAAGGGGACGGCGCTATACCCCAGGGGGACAGGTCATGGATGGACCGTCTAGTGGGATGAGCTTCTCCACCCGCCATCAAAGCCAAGATGTTCTGCAAGCGGCGATGGATGGATGGATGGAAACTGTGATGGAAGAGAGGTTGTATCGTCGTCCCCTTATTATTAGCGGGCGCAGGCCCCCCAGTTGCCAATCGGCGCAGGGACGTAGGTTGATTAGCTGACGAGACCAGCTCGCTCAGATGCTTGCCTTGCCATGCCATGCCTTGCTTCCATTCAGAAAAAGCCATCTTCCATCCATGGATCCATATCCACCAGCCAAGCAAATGGCACCATCCAATTCTCCACCGTGGGCCTGCTTTTTGAATTGCCCTTGGCTCCCCCCCCCGAAGAGGACTGATGAGAAGGAGTAAGAAACTCGGACATGGCCGCTGCTGAGATGAAGCTGAAGGGATCGTGTCGCGTGTTGTTCTGTCGTCGGGTGTTCACGAGGTCTTGGGGGTATGTATCTGCGCGTGTCTTCATTTTGCTCTCTCTGGGATGCAATATCGCGCCTCCCAAAAGCCTTCTGGCAGCACAAGGCTTTCCCCCTTGTTTTCGTCCTCCTCACTTCCTCTCGTCCGCCCTGCGTCTCCTCGCAGAGCAAGACTCTTACAGCCTTGACAATGCAGAGAAACGGTGGAACAGAGTGCAAGACGCAGATGCAGACGCAGATGCAGCAGCAAGCAACATCAACAGCACTGTGCGTCAGTCAACAGGCGCAGAGGCCCTCTCTCTCTCTCTCTCTGCCTCAGCAACCAGTGAGGATTTCGCTGCAGCTCAATTGATGGATCGACCGCGACATGGGGTCCAGTGGAAGCATCTCTGGCATTAGTGGACGGGGGAGGCCCCGAGCTCAGGGCTGCGCTCAGGATATGCACACTGTATACCCGGCCGAGAGCAGAGGTTCATGTATACCTCTGGGAGGAAGGACCCCGGATGAGTCTCTAGAGTCCAGATAGGTAGGTAATGAATGTAATGGCGCGGTACCTGGAGCTAGGCTGGGTGCAGGTGATGAGCCTGGGTACCGTACCGAGGCTGGTGCTGGTGGTCTACCAGGCCCAGGTTTAGACGGTTTCCTGTAGCGACCTGGCGTCCCTTCGGCTTCATTCTTAATCTCCTTCAAGTGCGCTGATGGCTGGTGGTGCAGTCCATAATGGAGTGCATTGAGGGTCGGGTCCCTGGAGGATCCGCCTGCGTCTCCCCAGGGTGTCCTGGCCCTTGGAGGTTGCTAGGTCCTTGGCTCTTTTTTTTCCATGGGCGGCCATCCGCTTTGGCTCAAGCGGAGGTACATCGCGCTCGCTAGTAACTCTGCAGCAGCTATGGACGGATACAGTGGTCCAGCACTCTAATAATTAACGGGGATGACCTAATCTTTCGGGGACGGGCCAGTAAGGACCAGCATCTCGCTCGCTGTAAATGAATTGAGAGGTGCTAGCAGCTTGGGCCCAATGGGATGGCACTTTGAGGGTGGTGGTTTGGCTGTTGACAGAAAAAGGGTACATGCAGATGTATGGGAGGTTCCCGCTATTGTTGAGTACCCTCATTTCTCAGCTTCAATTGATCCAAAGCCCAGCCCACGCCTCTCCCTTCCCCCCTCCAAGTACCAGCTGGAGGTTCACGGTGTCCCCGGCCATCCATCTTCTTTTTCACATCCTCTTCCTCTTCGACTGCTGCTCGCTCTTCTTTTTCCATCCCTCCTTTCCAATCCCAAACCCTCTGTAGGACCCATCGTCGCCTCTGAGAGTCCTTGTCGAGTCCTCCGCTCTTTTAGGGTTTTCTCTACCGGGAGTTTTGGCCCATCGCATCCATCCTTCCACCCGTCGTTGCGTTGCGTTGCGTTGCGCATCAACACCAGACGTCCGTCATCCACCCAAAAGTAGCATTTGCCGCCCTCGTCAACCGTATTCTGTCATCATCCATCCATCAAATCAATCAATCAATCTTTCGGCATTGATCATTGTGAATAAGACGTGGGCCCCTAGGTCAGTTTTTCCCTCTTCAACATTCTCACCTTCCATCGCATTGCCCCCCATCGTCAAAACCTCCCCTCTACTGCTTTATCTCCGTCTCCATTTACTGCTCGGCCCATCTCCCATCACCACACATAGCGCGCACGATCCCCAGGCTGGTCTACCTACCTACCTAACCTACCTGGCTCGCTTCACACGCCCCCCTTCTCCACCCCCCGGCCGACCTCATCCAGACCAGGCCCCTCCCCCCCCTGGTCCAGGGGAGGCGCGAGAGATTCCGCCCCGGGCTGGGCCTTTGTTGGCACGACTCGTGTGTCGTGCCCCAAATTGCAGCCTCCTCCCCCCAGTTGCTGCGCTACACCAAAAGCTGCTTCTGCATCTCCTTTTCTCTTCCTTCACTCCACCTCAACCTCGCCTTCGCTTTTGTCTCGCTTCTCTCATCTCTTTCCTCTTTCTTTTTCTCCCTATACCCTTCGCATCTTGTTGCATCGCCCACCAGTCGTTCCTTTACCCACGACTCGCGAGCATCTTTACAACTGACACCGGCCGTCCCAGCCAGACCAGCGCGATCCCGACGACCAACGTAAACACCGCGTCGTCTCGTCTCGTTTCATCTCATCATTCAAGCATTTGTTTAGTATCGTCGAGGCGACAGCCACACAGTCACAATGGGTTGCGGAATGAGCACAGAGGAGAAGGAGGGCAAGGCCCGGAACGAGGAGATTGAGAACCAGCTCAAGAGGGACAAGATGATGCAGCGAAACGAGATCAAGATGCTTCTTCTCGGTATGTTTTCTATCCATCCATTCGACCGCATCGCCAGCGACAACGCTTCGATCAATCTTCTCGCATGCGAACTACTTCTAACCTGTCGCGTCAGGTGCCGGTGAATCCGGAAAGTCTACCATTCTCAAGCAGATGAAGCTCATTCACGAGGGTGGCTACTCGCGTGATGAGCGAGAATCCTTCAAGGAGATCATCTTCAGCAACACTGTCCAGTCGATGCGCGTTATTCTCGAGGCCATGGAGTCGCTCGAGCTTCCTCTCGAGGACCAGCGCATGGAGTACCACGTTCAGACCATCTTCATGCAGCCCGCTCAGATTGAGGGTGATGTTCTCCCCCCAGAGGTCGGCAGTGCCATCGAGGCTCTGTGGAAGGACCGTGGTGTACAGGAGTGCTTTAAGCGATCGCGAGAGTACCAGCTGAACGACTCAGCCCGATAGTATGTGCCTCTCTCCACCACCCCTTTCGCCTCGCTTACCATGAATAGCTACTTTGATAATATCGCGCGAATTGCGGCCCCCGACTACATGCCTAATGATCAGGATGTCCTCCGCTCGCGAGTCAAGACCACTGGTATCACCGAGACCACTTTCATTATCGGCGACCTCACCTACAGAATGTTCGACGTCGGTGGTCAAAGATCCGAGCGAAAGAAGTGGATTCACTGCTTCGAGAACGTCACCACCATCCTCTTCCTCGTCGCCATCTCCGAGTACGATCAGCTTCTGTTCGAAGATGAGACAGTCAACCGAATGCAGGAGGCCCTGACCCTGTTCGACTCCATCTGCAACTCCAGGTGGTTCATCAAGACGTCCATTATCCTGTTCCTCAACAAGATCGACCGCTTCAAGGAGAAGCTGCCTGTCAGCCCCATGAAGAACTACTTCCCCGACTACGAGGGTGGCGACGACTACGCTGCGGCCTGCGACTACATCCTGAACCGTTTCGTCAGCTTGAACCAGCACGAGACCAAGCAGATCTACACTCACTTCACCTGCGCAACCGATACCACTCAGATCCGCTTCGTCATGGCTGCTGTCAATGGTAGGTTTCTCTGGACTCTGACAAGACGATCCTCTACTAACGCGCAACAGACATCATCATCCAGGAGAACCTTCGTCTCTGCGGTCTCATCTAAATGATTTATTTTTCTTGCTGTCACAAAAACACGAATACCCTCGATCTTAATAACGACACTGCTTAGATGGGCCACGGGGACATGGCTCACGATTTCTTCATTGTACTCGTCATACCATTGGGCCGGAAGCTCGGGGCAGACGGCGCGACCTTGGTCGACGCTTGTTTCTTATGGCCCCAACCATCATGCCAGATATAGTACTTTTGGCTGCGCCCCAGGTCGACCTTGGTTCCCTTTCTTTGTAAGGATTTTGCGGGCTGATGGATGGGAGTTGCTTTGTACCACAAAACGTCTTTTTTTTATTACCTAGGGAGAAAGAATTGAAGACCGCTGGACCACAGAAGATGGGGCCGCGAAGGCCAGTGGACACGGCCGCCCACGGACTTCCGAGGGAGATGAAGCGAGTGATGGGAGGGAGGGATGAAAGGGGGGCCGCCAGAGAAGCATGAAGTGAAGGACGATAAAGAACTGATGGGGCCTCTATTTGCATCTGATCAGTATGGGCGATGGAGGATGGTGGTCATCTACTTTGTTTAATTACGAAACTCTTTTCCTACCACGCTTTGACTTGTTCACTGATTGACTTGATTTGACTGATATTGCGCTCACATTTCTAGTGTTGTTGACTTTACTTTTTGGCCTCTTGAGTATTTGAAACAGCCACACCGCCCATTGCCAAATTCCTACATGTCATTGCCGTCTTTGCTTTTTCCATGTTGACCAAGGGTTCACGTTTCTTTTGTGCCCTTTGTTCTCCCGGGTTCTCGTTGGACAAAAGTGACATGACACGCAGAGAACTCGACCTGGAAGGTGGGTTTCCCACGAACTCTTGAAGGTGTACGGCCGGAGAAATCCATGGTCTGAGACCACAAGAGAGTCATATTGGATAGATTTGGATCGCTGCTTCGATCATCAAGTTGACCGGTTGCCGTTTTGGTGATGGGTTGTCTTGGAAGCTGGATGTCATGTGACTTTCTCCCATCCAACAGTTTGGTAAACAAAACAGGATGTCACGAATTTAGTTAAGCATGTCTGGATACTGAGCATCATGGTGAAAATGAATTCATGTCTATACTGGTATCTCGCAGTGAATGTAATAGCAACCTCCCATGTGCTTATCTCTATCCTCAAGACCAAGTGTATATGCACACGTCCATCAACCTTCTTGTTGTTGTGATTTGTGATTTTTGTTTGTGTTTTCGTACAGTATCATACATAGCATTTACCTTTGCCTCATTATTACAATATCATAAAAACCCCCGTGGTCCATTCCTTGGTAAAGTCCGTGTCCGGTTGATCCAGATACAACGAGAGAAAAAAAACAGGTCCAGACAGATCCAAACTAGATCTCCATTTGGGTCCAAAGGGAGTCCGGGTCCATGTCAAACATCCAGAGAAATACCAACCTTATTAGTCCATGGTTCGATTCCAATTGTTAATCTGGTGGGTGAAATAACGAATCCATATGCAAAGGTCGTGTCGACGAAGTTGGTGTGTAGGTGACCGAATGGGTAGGTAGTAGAACGGATCCGATGAAGGGCGAGTCTTCTACTCGAGCCCGGAGAAAATAGGAAAGATTAGAAAATCGAAATGCAAAAACAGTCGCAACAGGTAGGGGATTGTGGCTCAGCCTTGTGAGCAGATGTTCTCGTACAGGATGATTCATCCAAGGTGTAAGGTGTGTATGCTCCAACAAGAACTTGTTAGTGCCTCAACAGGCGAGGAGCATCTCTGAACTCAGACGGACGAATGCCGGCTCCTCTTTGAGCTGACAGTCGAGTTGGGAATATTCAGAAGCCAAAGGCTACTGTAACTGTGTGATCCGGTTAGGGGGAGGTTGGTGCATGAGCAGAAGGACGATAAACTTACCAGTTCTTTACCTTGTCTTTTTTTTTTGTTCTTTTTGTTCTTTTTTAGTTGTAGGATTGCCTTGGCGGCCCGTTGCCACTGTCCACAATGCGGTTGAAGGGCGTCACTTGACAGTGATGGCTTGATAGTGATAGCAAGCTATGGCCGCTTTCAACCGAGCTAAGACACTGTGGTGCATCCATACGGTGAGGGCAAGGATTAGCGATACTCGCTGTCATCCGAGTTGAGAATATCCAAGCTCTCGTCAGATGCAGCAGCGGGTGTAGAACGGTCGTGCTCCTCGTTCTGCTCTGGTACGATGCGTCCCTGAGTCTGCTCCTGGAAAAGACGCTCCGCGTGCATGCCTTCGGGGGTTCGAAGATACTCGTCATATTCGGCAATGCGCATGCCGAGTTCCTCTGCAGCAGCTTCGATTCTTGCCAGATGCCTTTCTCTGCGAGACAGGGTGGTGACATCTCTCATGGCCTGAGATACCAAGTGCCCGGTTGGTGCAGCCAAGTTCTAGTTGCTGGGGTCCAGTCGAGGAGGGAGGTTGTAGGCGGGAGGTGAGGGTTGTGGGGTAGAAGGTTGGTGCGCAGGCTGGACCGCGTTTGTGAAGGATGAGTTTGCCTGCGAAAAGGACAAGGCTTGGGGCAAAGATGACGCCTGGGGGAAAGATGTGGACAGCTGGGTAGACGGGGGCAAAGGCGACGCCTGAGGGAAAGATGATGATAGCTGGCTAGGAGAGACCTGTGGGAAAGACAATGTGGGTTGGGCAAGGGTAGAAGAAGCTTGCATCAGGTTGGGGACCGCAGCCATGGTGTTAGAAGCCGTGTTCCAAAGAGGGTTGGGGGCATAGGTTGAGTTGGCTTGGTTGGTTTCTGATAGGAAATATCATGTTAGAATCGACTCGAAGACAAGGCCCAAAGCGATTAGTGAAGGCGGCGATGGCTTGACTTACCGTGAAAGGTGCATCGCGAGCCGCTGGCGTTGAACCAGCAGTTAGTGCAACTGCCGCAGAGCTGGCCCTCAAGGATAACACATTCATGCCAAGGACCGTGTCCCTTGGCGCAATTCTTGCAGGGTCTAGAGACAGGCACACCAGTGACATAGCCGAGGAGAGCCTCGACGTTGCTGCGGCGCCCCATGTTGAGCCTCGTCTCTGGTCGACGCTGAACCGGCTGCCGCATAGCGGCTTCGCCTGCCAGCTTCTTGCAGAGTGCGGTGTCAACTCTGATCCCACGACCAAAATATTGGAAAGCGACCTGCCCAGCAGTGCCCAGAGGAAGGTCAAGGCCAAGCAAAGCGGGCTGAGGAGAGGCCCACGAAGGGAACGTCACCGAATCAGCCGTTGTAGTGAGCGTCTGAGACTCGGTAATCTGAAGCGAGGTCGTAGGTGGCATGGGGGAGCCGCCAACGGGGCCGCCGTTGTTGAGATTAGCAAAAGGGAGGTCATCGGGAAACGTGAGATGATCCTCGGGGAAAATGTCCATGCCCAGTCCGTTGAGGGGAGAAGTAGGGGACATGAGACTGTCAGTAAAGCTACCAACCTGGAGGTCCTGCCCCATCAGGGGATCAGCTGCTTCTTCGAGAGGACGAAGCCGCTCACGATCCTCGCGAAGCTCTTGCTGCTCCGGAGATTCGGACTGCTGGCGAGAGCGAGAAGCTCTGCGGCGGGCCAAAGGTTGGCGGCTAGAGCGCCTAGAGCTGGTGCGTCGGCGGCTTGTTGCTTTCGGCATCGTCTAAAGATGAACCAAGTGATACTGATATCAAAGAATAGACGAGGCTTACACGGGAAGCGGTTAGGGTGTGAGAATGCGAAGAGGAGGTGGTGTGGTTTTAGATCGTGAGTGTGTGTTGACAGGGTCAGGCGGTTGGTTGCAGGTGTTTAGCAGGTGGGAAATTGCGGGATCAACAAGAAGGGCCCGGGAGGTTAGCGAGGGAACGCGGGTCCGTGCGTCTATGCTAGGGCACAGTGCCCATACGCGTCAGATGCCTCTTCACACTATACGCGACGCTATGCATGTGAGGATAGTGTGAGGGGAGTGTTATGCAAGAGTCAAACGGGTTGTGCAGTAGGCGTTGGTTGCATAAAGAGAGTCGTGGAGTCGAGGCTCAGCTAGTTCATTCAGCACAATGGCTCTGTACATCAAGAAAGGCAGGAGTCAGATCAGCTCTTCTATTTGGGTATGTTCATCATTGGAAGACCATAGCTTCATCTCACTACCTGACAATCATCCAGACTCTAGACCTATTCAGACTCTCAACTAGAAGCTTCATCTCTACCTCCCAGCTCCGCCAGCTTGCTCCCAAATTCCATCTCCTCGTCCCTCGGTAATCTCCTTCCATTGCATCGCAAACTCTCGCAGTCCTCCCTCGCCCGCCAGGCTTGCATCTACAACTTCCTTCGGCAGCTTGTGTGCCGAGTATTGAGGACTGCTGAAGTTGTAGGCCGCCGGGTCGTCCTTTTCAATGATCCTGAACTCTGGAACCATCTCGGGGTGGTACTCGATTTCCTCGTCATCCTCCTCACCTTCTGTCACTGTGTCGTCGCCGCTGACATCCGCACCCGCATCGTTGCTCGAAGTTCCATACAGAGGCTTAGGGACATCCATTTCAAGAAGTTCCTGCCAGCCGAAAAGAAGGCTGTCTGTTCGAGGCGCCCAGGGGTTGATGTCGATAAGTCTCACTCTGCCAAGACCGTCCTTCTCGAAGGAATTCTCTGGTACGTAAACGTCAAAGACGAAGCTGGCGTCAGGAAATGTGAATCTCAGCTTCTCTCGGAAGAAAGTCTTGATCTTGCGCCACAGTTGGGGTCGAATTCCTTCCAGAAAGTCATAGTGGTTGAGATCCCTCTGTGAGATTCCAATGAGAGATCGGTGCTTAACGAAGCAGCGGAACTCTAGAGCCACATGAGGCGTGAAGAATGGCCGTAGAACAAGCACGGGGGCGTATGGTCGAGATGGCGCAGGCGGGGTGCAGTCGTCAAAGGCATGGTCGAGATCGTGAGAGATGAAGGACGATGATTTGAGGAGGAGGTAAATGTCGTTCGGTGAAGTACACTTGAGCGTGTTCTGGTGAGGTGATATCCACTTGGCATCCTTGGGTGACGACCAGTTCAATTTTGGCGCCACGGCGCCACCAAGCTCGGCGATCTTCTCTTTGATGAGTTTGTGAGTCTCCGGGAATCTCTGGTTTGGGGGTAATTTCTCAGGCTCGTCGTCTTCTTCGTCTGAAGATTCAGGATCCTGTGCAGGTGGCCTCGTAGATGTGCTTGCTGAAGTGTGCCACTCCTCGTCGTCCTCAGTTGGAGTCTCCTCATCATCCGCCAGGAAGATGCCATCCTCATGAAGATACTCTATGAATGATGGGGGCAGTGGGATAATTCTCGACTTGAGACATGAGCTTCTCAGCTTGGGAAACCAAGAATCGTAGGAGCAGTTTTGGATATGATCTTTGGTGACGGGAGGAAAGACAAGCTCAGGCGCATCGCCTTCGTTGCCAGTTGAGGCAGAGCCGGAAAAGTGAGGCATCGCTAATAGTCCAGGGAACTGAAGAGAAACCTGACTTCTAAATCTTGAAATATTGTTTTGGATAGAAAGAGGTTCGCTCGAAGGATGAAAAAGATTCCGTCTATGTCTTCAAAATTGCTTGACTCACTTACAAATCTTGTAGAAATATTCCTTGCCCCTCCATCATGAGGGGCAATTTCTAGGACGTATCTTATCAATTCTGCCGCCGTCTATGGATTCGACGTCTCACCGCCTTCCATTCCCGACAAGGAACATACATCACCGAGGCCCACCTTTGCGAACCTACAAACATACATCTTCCATATAAGTACTCGAGCCCGGCGAGTTTATGATTGCGCATTTCTCGAATCCCAAGTCGTATTTGCTTTCCATCAAACATGTCTGACAACGTCGGTCTCTCCACTCCCCGAGGCAGTGGCACCTCCGGCTACGTCCAACGAAACCTTGCCCACATCAAGCCCCGCGATTACGGCGCGCCGTATCCCAAGGACCTCGATAGCTTGCGACATAAGCAGCGGCAACCCGACAAGGGAATATTAGAGCACGATCGCAAGCGCGAGGTTGAAGTTAAGGTCTTTGATCTCAGGGATCAGCTAGAAGAGGAAGAGTACGTCCACCGCCAGCACCAGTTACAAGAGTCTATCCCGCTAACCTTTTCTCGTTCAGGGTCGACGAAGAGGAAATCGATAGACGATGCGATGAGCTTCGACAAAAGCTCCTTGCCGAGATGAACTCCGGTAGAAGGGGCGCTGGACCCAAGAAGGCGTTCAAGCAACACCAAGTTCACGAGATGGCCGATGCCAAGATCAAGGAGAGCGAGCGACTACGAAAAGCCTTGAAGATCAGTGCCGACTACGAAGAGGGAAGTCACTGGAAGCGACAGGAAGAGAGACTACGCACTGCTCTGGAGAAGGAGGATGGCGAGGAACAGGAGAAGGAGAGGGAGAGGGAACCGAGAGACTGAGTCAAACACCACTCAGCGCTTCGCGACCAAGTCTCTGTGGATTCTCGTAGTAGAGAGATGTGTGTGTGGCAGACGAAGCAAGCATCGGTGTGGCCGATCCTTTGGCATAGGTTCTATACCAGGCCTCCTGCTAGACAGGATCAGAGCATTGTCGATGGAGATGTCAGGAGCAGGTGTTACGAGACGGTATTTACCGTGGGTATTGGTTGCATTTTCTATCATGTATTCTTTTCGGCTCTGTTGGCGCATCGGCGTTGGGTTCATATTCAGGGGCAGATCCCCTTTCACTGGTGTACTTGGTATAGGGTATTCTTGGCTCATTAAACAAATACACACATTCACCTGCTTGGATACGATTCTATTCCTCATCTCCTTTTCTCATGGATATGCGCTCATGAGATAGATTTTACGTATTGTTTTTCTGCTTGGTTATAGTTACATTGGTTTGGTCTATCTCGGTGGTAGTGAGTGATGTTAGATGACGGGTTGAGTGGACAATCCTTGAAGCAGAGTTTCATTAACAACTCAATACTGAGTTTCAGGTCTACCATAGTATTGACCCCTTGAATCACAAACAGAGCTCGAATAATAATAAGGAAGAACCGAACCATCCTATAAGCTATGAATATTTACTAAACATGCCAACTTGAACCTCTAGTCGGAGATGCCGTGTGGTATAACATGTGTAAGTGCAATGTGGCTTGTCTCAAGCTCCAGCCACAAGGACCCGCAACACCACGAGCATCCTTGAACCTCACACGTCACTTAGACACCTTCAGTTTCATGAGACCGTCTGCCACCGACACATCATGGCAAGATTCACGCAAGCGCCGGGCGCCGCCCTTAACAGAAGCTCGATTGACACAGCCTCGGCTGAGCTGGGGATTCTCCTCCTGAGAATACAGAATACGATATTGCATACCGACGGCGAGCGCGAACGAAGACTCCGGACTAGCGAGTATGAGAGGGCCAGGGTGGCATCTGTAAGCGCATGTTGGAAGAAACACCATACGGTCTCTAATTATTGGCATCGCAGAATCTTGAATACGCGCGAAACTCGTTGACGAAGCTGGAACATGATGCGCTCGGCATCAAAGCACCAGGGCGCCGTCTCGAGGTACAGACAGACCTGAATGGGAAGAGGGAGCTATTGGAATTGCTGCTGGACAGGCTAGAGGACCTCCGTCAGGTATGAAGCGGTAGCCTTGGTGAACGTGCAATGCTTACGGCGTACTAGGTTGCGATTAATGATGACGACGATGACGCAAGCACAGATGGGGAGGACATACTCTCAGAGATAATACCCACGCCGAGCGATAGCATAGTCGATTCGATACCTACAGATCTACAGACGGAAGGGTCAGATCAAAACGAAGAGGCAGAACCGGAACCACCAGAGATAACGCCAGAAGCTACCACGGAGACGAGACCATCAGCTCCAGCTCCAACTGCACCACCCGACTCGCCCCCCGAGGTGCCGACTCCTCCAGGACAACAAGATCCAGAACCCACACAAACAACACAGACTCTGCGCCCAAGAGGCACAGCTGCATCAAATACACCTTCAGCGCATTCAACTGCGCGCGCCGCCCTCTTCGCCAACCGCAGCAAGCCTGCCACCGCGCAAACCTCCACAGCCACAGCAGAAGCGCTTCTAGACCGCCAACGCGCCGAACAAGATGCCCTCTCAGAGTCGATTTTAAAAATGGCCGGGGCCCTCAAGTCAAGCTCGCAGCGCTTCTCCAGCACGCTCGAGGCGGACAAAGAGGTGGTGGGCCGCGCAGGCGAGGGCATGGACAAGACGGAGCGGGGCATGGAGGCGGCGAAATCCAAGATGAGCATGCTTAAGAGGGGATCAGGGGGATTCCAGATAATGGGAATGGGCATATTTGGAAAGTTTTACTTTTACTTTCTTTATGCTTGCGTGGGGGTGCTCATGTTGATGTGCTTTGCGCTGGTGTTCTTTGGGCCGAAGCTCAGGTTTTGAAGATGGGTTCAGCGGCAAGTCTGGTAATTCGGCAAAGACAATGTTGAATGGAGTCCATAGGATGTTGGGATAGCGATCAAATGTATCAAAAAGCAAAATGGCAGACACTGGGACACTCTCCTGAAGCTATCTTCTGTCATCTCAGTTCGCAAACGCCCCGTTGTGTCTTATAGCTGACCCCTTTTTCCTATATCGCATCGTCTATCCCATGTGATTCCCCAGAGAGACTTCAGAACTCTGTGTAAGTCCCGAAATCACGAGAAAGAATTCGACCGTATGCGCCGTTTGACCAAGTCGTTGATTATCCCCATCCGGCTGCCAACAGAGGTATGACCTTCATCCTTCAACCACCCACATGGTTTGTTCTTCACGGCTCTCCACCAGATTCAGCATCGCTTGCTGAAAATTCCATATTCTTCGAGTCCTCCGCGTCTTTAGAGACATGATTCTCAGACGACTGCTCACCGTCACTCTCCTGGCTTTGAGAAGATGGAGCCGTGGATTCTGTAGTGGTGGTGTTGTCAAAGACGACCGAGACTGGAGTCGACGGGGCATCTTCAACTTCCACACCTCCATCAGGAGACTGTATCTCTTGGATAGGATCGTCATCGGGATCCATGTCAACATCCTGTTCATCTCCACCATCCTCGTCGCTGGCAGCATCCTCCTTTGTGGTATCGTCGTCAGCGGGAACAGACACGCCTCCCTCGCCCTCCTCATATTCCAAAATGACTTCTGGATCATCGACCTCTTCGGGAGTATCGGCCTGGGTTTCTTGAACAGGGGGCCATGGAAGACCTCGCAGCTCGGCGTTGATCTGCTGGCAATAGTCGGAATCGAAGCGGAGACGTCTCCCTAGAGGTTTACCACCAGTCTGAGCCCAGTCAGCCAACTATTAGCGTGTCTTGGTCATTTTTAGATGTGAAACTTACTGGGGGCTCATACTGAAAGTACGAGCTCGGCATCGTCATGGCCAATGTCACTCGATCTTCCCAGGGGATACCGGTCTTGACCCGAAAGAACTCCATAAAGAGATCCATCTGCGGGCGCCACTTGTCTGGGCATACGCTGGGGCGATGGTAGGTGGGTTGAGAGTTTCCTTTGCGCTTGGTGAACTTGGCAGTGAACCAGTACAGATGAGGCTTTGCATTCGACTCCCAAAGCTAGTTGGGGAGTTAGTATAGAAAGACTATAAACTGAGAACATTACTCACACAGAGTGTATACTTCTGCCCGAATTCGCCGGCAGCTTCATCGTCGCGTGTAATGTCAAGCTGGTAGACAAAGTTACTTCGATCTCTGTAGATGTGGTAGAAGTCTGCCATGGGTTAACTTGAACCGTCGAATACTAGATTGGGACCATACTTGTGTCGACAAACTTCTCACCATCTCTCTTCCCCTTCTCGATACGTGCCCTTTCACGTCTCTTTGCGTTCTGCTTCGCAAGGATGTTCCTCATGGAAAACTCCTTCTCAGGGAGACGTTTGTTCTTGACGGCCGAGAATTCGAACCAGTCGCAGTGAACAATGTGGAAGCGTTTCCCACGTTTCAACGCATCTTTGACTATGCATCTGTGAGCAGAGCCATGACCAGACGTGGAAGTCAACAAAACAAAATGTCAATATACATACTCCTGGGAACCCTCTTGTCAAACTGTTCTCTGGTGCAGAGTAGATGAGTGACATCCTCGTCAAAGTGATCGACAAAGTCACCCTTGCGGATCGAGGCCCATCGCTTCAAGTTTTCAACTGTCAACTGTCCTGGGAGAGGACCTGCCGCGGCGAGGACACGCCCTTTAAAGATTTGAGGAGGCATTGTGCAGGTGATTGTTTGTTGAGAGTGATAGAGTTGACATGTGAAGAGGAACTGGGAGAAGAAGTGATTCAAGAATCCAAATTAGTAGCAATGAGGAAACTGAAGAGAGAGGATGAATGGGCGAGAGAAGGATAGATGAAAAAAAGGGAAAGAGAAAACAGAAAGAAGCCTTTGGAGTTGTCAAGGAGTGCTAGTGAGGTTAGATTTGGAGGTGATGAAGAGGTGTTGTGGAGATAGGCTGGTGTTGCAGCCCATAAGTAAAGGAGCAGCAGTGCAGCTCATGTAAAAGCGATTTACCAAGACAGGGAAAGAAATGTCCAAGCCCTAAACATCAGAGGGAAACTGCCACCTCTCAGACGGAGCTTTGGGGTCTTGGACGCATATGCTTGGTGATCTTCCTTGTTCTTATTTGAAGCACCCGTAGGCGTCCTTTGTTTTTATTTAACCATCTATCGAATTTCTTTTGCCGCCTTGATAAAAGCCACGATCTTATCCAAGCTCTGCTTTCCACCCTCTTCCACGCCACTGCTCACATCGACACCAATCACTCGCTCAGCCAGAGGTCCCAAAGCCTTGACAGCCTCTGCCACATTGTCAGGGTTTAAGCCACCAGCCAGGAAGACCCGGAGCTCGGGGTCCTCCTCAAGGACTGCCTTAACATTCGAGACATCGAGGAGCTTGCCTGAGCCCGAGCCCGAGTCAAGCAGGGGGATGGTGTGGTAACCACGACGGCCGACACCAACTTGGCCAGGCTTGAAGCATCGGATGACAGGCACGGGGATGAGGCTTGCCCACTCCAGAGGCTCCTCACCGTGAAGTTGCACCAAATCGAGGTTGTACTGCTTCTGCTTCTCCAAGACCTCACTCAGGGGCTGGTTCTGGAAAATACCGACGAGCTGAGTCCGAGGGCTCCTCAGTCTGGCAGCGGCGGCAGCAAAGAAGTCCTGAGCCTTATTGTCAACCTCTGCCACCTGAGTTTCGTACTTTTGCGTGCTAGAGTACGAGTGCACGGCTTCTGAGATCGCAAGAGCAGTCTCATGAGAAATGCATCGCTTGGCACCCGGGACAAGGCAGATGCCTACAAAGTTGGCACCGGATTCGGCTGCCTTGAGTGCGGCCTCGGCGCTTCGAGTGCCGCAAATCTTGACATAGAGGGAAGACGGGACATCTGTAGTAGCCGGAGGCTCAGATCCTGAGCATAGTTGGCTGATGAAGACGCTGGCATCAGGTGCCCTCATGATAGCCTCACCGACCAAGACGGCGTTGACACCATCCTTCTTGTTCATCAAGACATCATCATGGGTGTTAATGCCGCTAAGAGCACAGATGATAGTGGTTTCGGGCACCATGCTTCGCAACCGTCCAGTGGTGTTGAGGTCAACCTCGAAGCTTTCTAGGTTGCGGTTGTTGACACCAATGACCTTGGAACCAAGTTTGACTGCTGTTGTCATCTCCTCCGCATTCTGAACCTCAACAAGAGGCTCCATTCCGAGGGAAAGCGAGTACTTGTACAAACGCTCCAACAGCTCGGTCTCGAGCATCTTCACGATGAGAAGAACGGTATCAGCACCGGCCAATCGCGCCTCAAGGATCTGATACTCATCAAAGATGAACTCCTTTCGAAGAATCGCGGGTCGGTTAGGCATGCCATCCAAGACCTGTCGAACAGCCCTCAAATCTTCAATGCTGCCCTTGAACCACTCAGGCTCAGTGAGCACTGAAATGACACTCGCTCCGGCAAGGGCATACTTGCGAGCCTGCGCGGGCGCGCAGATGTCCAGGGCAAAGATGCCCTTAGACGGGGATCCACGCTTGATCTCAGCCATGAGAGCAACGTCGAAAGGAGACTGTCGTAGCCGGCTAACAAAAGGGATCTGTGGAGGGGCGGCGTTGAGATCGTAGGCAACTTGAAGATCCTGCATTCTCTGGGAAGGAACCTGCTTTTGAGCATCAACAGCGGCCTTTCGGTTGGCATAGATTCGCTGCAGGATGTTGTTCTTCTTGGGCTTGGGGGCCTCCGACTCCTTCTCCTTGGCGGCAGCCGACTTCTGGAACTCGGCATTCTCCTCCCAGGTACCCCCTTGCATGCGAAGGAAGTTGGTGATCATGGCCCGCCCACCTTCAGTCAAGATACTCTCGGGATGGAACTGAACACCCTCAATGGTGTACTTCTTGTGACGGACACCTTGAATGACACCAGGGGAGCCATCAGGCTTGGCAACCCAAGAAGTGACTTCAAGCTCGTCAGGCAGAGTAACATGAGTGCCAGCAAGAGAATGATAACGAGTGACTGGTACACCTTGGTTAAGGCCAGCAAATACACCCTTGGCATCATGAGTCAAAGGCGAAGTCTTGCCATGGAGCCACTCCCCAGCAGAGCTAACTTCTCCACCATAGACGTTGAAGATGCATTGCCTGGGAAAGAATTAGGGAAATAATCTCAAAAAGCAATGACATAACTCACAAGCCCATGCAGACACCAAAGATGGGGAGCTTGCCCGCAAAGTGGCGGATGACATCGCGGCTCACTCCAGAGTCGGACTCGGGATGACCAGGTCCAGGGCTGATAATGATCTGCGTGGGCTTCTTGGCGACCAATTCTTCTACCGTTACCTTGTCATTTCGATAGACAGTAACCGTAGCACCGGCGAGAACGAGGTATTGGTAAATGTTCCAGGTAAAAGAATCGTAGTTGTCAATGAGGATGAGGTTGGAAGCTGTCGGGATGGGAGGCGAAGGGTCCGCTTGGTGCGGTGAGTGATCAATGATATCTGCGGAGCCCATTTTGAACACACGAGAATAGAAGAGTTCCTTGAGAGCCGTATCCTCGATTTGAAGCTTTTGACGAGGTTGAGCGGCGATGTTTGGTGAAGGTGACTCAGTGAGCTGGGACGGGTGAGTACTTATGATTCAAAGAAGTTGTGAAGGTGCCTTTGTGAAATCCGTCCGTCCAAAAACTGTGCACTGACACTGTGCTATAGTGCTGAGGAACAATCGTAAGGACAGTGCGCATTTCTGCCTTCTAGACCGATTGTGCTCCGATAGCCAGGCGCCACTAAAACTTGGAGACGGTCCCCCGGCCGGCTGAACTCCGGCGTCTCAGCTCTGGAGCTCTCCCGAAAAGTTGACCTTGTCTCGCCCAGCCCCAGGTGCAAGCTTCATCGCGATCAGGCGCGTCAACAACCACCAAACTTTGCATCTCACCCCATTTTCTAGGTGATGCAGCATCGCATGCCACTGTCGCCTTTTTGACGCTCTCTGCAATGGCGTCGGTGGCCGATCGCATCTATTTTCCCTCCCTGGAGCAATGTCTGACCGGGGAGCGGGTGCTTCTGTAAGTTGCATCTTTCTCTCTTCGCAGCCGTCTATTTGCTGCCTATGAGAATGTCAATAAACATGACGCTGACCTCCCACACAGCTCTTGGAAGCTCATCGCTACTGCGCTTTCCGATAGCTCTGGACAGCGAACAGCTAGTTCGGCCGTTATTCAGTTTTTGAGCGACGATTATGTCCACCGCCTCCTGGACGATCCAGCCAGCACCTTTGCACCGCCGAACGATGCCACCAACAAAGATTTCGACACCAAGACTGCCCCGATCCATGTGCCTGCGAGCCCGGACGGCCGATTCGACATCGATTCGATCAAGAAGGATGCAACATGGCTCAGCAAGAACGCCAAGATCAACTTGGTCGCGGCCCTGCGCATAGTTGTTGTCGAGTACCAGTCCCGTCCTGCCAGCCACCTCATGGGACCGCTTTCATCACAGGATGCTACAAATCTGCAAGAGGCTGCTGGACTTTATAATGGCCAAGGATCAGCATTTTTGTTGGATTTGGGCTCAGCGTCTGCCCTGGACGCTGATGAGATCTGGACCGAATTCGAGAAGCCCGAGACGAGGCAGCGACGGCTGTTTAACATCTATCTCTCCGAGCGCCGGTATTTCATGATGTCTGCAGACTACGCCAACTCGATCAAGTTGTACGAACGGTTACCGACATTCGCCAATGTCAACCTCGACTTGGCCAAAACCTTTCGACTCAAGTTGCCTGCGCGAGACGATGCAGAACCACTACTGCCGACCTACCTTCAAGTCTTGACGGATGCGATGAAGCTCATTGAGTCTGGACTGAGTTCTGTAACGGACGAGAAATGGGTTACCGAAGACGTGGAGTTGGACTGGCTGAGGACGCTTCTCACCGAGGCTGTCCACGCTCTGTCTGTGGTCTTTCAAATCGTGGACAGCTTTGACGGGGAATTTGCGCCATCCAGCGCAGTTAACCAATGGTTCACTTTGATGGAGGTCTATAGGTTTTTTGACGCTGTCCAACCGGTTTGTGTGAGCCAACCCTCTTTAAGAAACACCTCTAATTCTGGTACAGATACACGAGAGCATCGCCCCCTTGGTGTTGCCCCTGAAGACACTATCAGTTGCGGTGTCTCTAATCTTGCTCAAGCCCGCCAGATCCTTGACTTACCTTTCCGAGAGAGAGGAGGATGCTACTCAGGCTGATACCACTTACGACACATATCTGCTCTCATCTGATGTTCTTGAGCAAGTCCACAAGAGCGTCATGAATGCAGCTGAAGCCGACTGTGAGAGCGCCTTACCTGTTATTTTCGCTTGGACTTTACTTTTGCACCGCATGAATGTCTCCTACCAGAGTAGGACAGAGAAGCGGGACAATCTTCTCCAACAAAATGCCCGAGAAACCTTTGAGGCTGGTGGTGTGATTCGCCCAATTGCAAGGCGCAATTCGGCGGGTAGCATCTTCTCAATCGAGTCGTCCAAGTTTGACAGCTTTCTTGAGAATGCAACCTCCTCCAAGGATCTCGTTGTGGTTGAGCAGCTTGCAACAGCTGTTACAACTCGAGGCCGCGTCTTTGATGTTATCTCAACCATGGCATCAAGCTTGGGTCCTTCAGATGAAGGCAGCATGACACCTTTGCTCAGCTCTCGCATTCGGAATGTCTTTTTGGAACTCCTAAAAGTATCATATCCCTTCGTTGGCTACCAGTCTGAGCCTGTGAGCTCGTTGCTCTCCGTGCTTGGCGCCGGTCGCAATTATTGGGATCTTTCAAACCATGAGAACCTCTCGGAAAAGCAGGATATACTTGCATCGATGCTTAACGACGACCTTGCGCTCGAGTTCTTCTTCCAGCAAGCACTCGACAGATACCCCTACGAATTCCTTCCCTTCATTACCCTCTGCCGAACATTGGCTAGTGCTACTAGTCTTCAAGACAGTGAGCGATCTCAGCTGATTCTCAGTCTTCTCCGCGTTACCCCAACTCTCACATTCGTACTCCCCGAAACCTTCCAGGAATATGAGCTGGTGCAAGAAGACGAGAATACCAATGCTTTCTGCCTGCTCCAGGACATCCCCCTCATCTCTCTATCGCCATCTTGGCGCGGAAGACGGATCGAGGATGACGCATACCGGATACCCGCAGGAACTTACGGACGATTTGTTACGGACACTGGTCGAGTTGTCTCAATGGAGTATTCTCACTCAACTATTTCACTTTTGGGGCGACGGCTTGAGATTAGCCTCATGAAAGAGGGCTATCAATCTGAACTTGGCATGCTCCAACCTGATGAAACCGCCGAGGTCATTGCTCTGTTCGCAACTCTCATCCGAATGGATTACTTGAATGCTACGAGGGAAGGTTCTACTGAAGCCTTGGTGTCTTCTGAGAACGATATTCTGCTCGAAGCAAAGAAACATATTGATGCTGGAAGTGGCAGAGACCTCCTGACGGTCGTTTGCGAAACGATGGATTACTACATGCAGGTTGACTTGGCGGAGAGCGAGGATGTGGTCGTGGCCATCCTCAACTCCTGTATCCAGTTCCTGGACGCCATTCTACCTATCTACCCCAGCCGAGTATGGTCTTACCTTTCCCGGTGCGAGTTGTTGAGCTCCGAATCTAGAGCTGGCAAGCTCACCAAGATCATCGGAAGCCTGGATCTTGTCCAGGAGAGGTTTGACTTCCTGTCCTCATGCCTTCGTCTGTTCTCTAATATGATCGATACTGCATTGACGTCGGCCATTCAACGCCGAGCTGGCATCCAAACTATGGGCAGAAAGAAGACGGACCTCAACCCCTGGCTTGGCACTGCTGACAAGGTGCTGTCCAAGGTTAGCTATTCGATCGCCCAGGCAGGAGTCGACATCTTTGAGAACACATCTACTTGGAGATTTGCGTCTGACGCTTGCCGCTCCTCGATTCTCCGAGATGTTGTGCCTGTGCTCCACAAGGTGATCCTGCACAGCTATAGCCTCGGTGATTCTTCGACCTCTGAGAACCTAACTTCTTGTCTCCGACCTGCTGCTACCTATGTTCTGGATTCCTTCATCTCCCCGTCCACGGGGTCGCTGAGGTTCCAGCCTCTACTCTCTTCTCTCGTTGCAGCTTTCACGTCAACTGATAGCACGCTTTACCCCAGACGTACGGATATGATCCAGTCTCAACTGAGCTCTGTTTTGGAGTTCTCGGCAACACTCTTGCGGGTTGCCAACTATCTCGAACAGTCATCGAGCATGATTGAGTCTTATCTCTTCAAGAGTTCTACCTTGCTTGCGCGCCTATGCGCAGCATCTGATCATTTCCGACGACCGACTATGTGGCTGCTGGAGTCATTAGTGGTGAGCGCAGGCAAGGCATCAAACGAGCCCCCGTCGCTGCTCGGATATCTTGGTCCCCAGATCTCCAAGTCATTTTTGCAGCTTCTCTCGACTTTGGGCAAGCCATTTGAGTTGACCAAAGACGTGAAAGCCACTTGGAAATTCTTCTCTGCCATCTTGAGAAACCGACAACAGTGGATGTCTAACTGCCTTCTCACAGGTCAGACGCCGAGAGAGGCAATGAAGAAGGACAACAAGAAGACAGAGATCTCGTCTGACTCAGTGTTTGCGACAGCACTTGCACGGCTTGGAAAATTGAAGGAGCTCGACGTGAACGAATCCATCGTCGTTCTCGACTTTGTAGCTTCAGCCCAGAACTTCTGGCCCTGGACCGTCTTCACACTTCAAAAGGACACGGTTTATCTGGATGGCCTTCGAGCATATGTTCGTGACCTGAAGCCATCCAGTGTCACCGTCAAGACGGATGCCGTTCTTGCCAGTTTCGAGGCGAGATTGGCCGCCTACGTTGCCGAGACTTTTGCCATGCAGCTTTACCATTCGCGTCACCTGGGCAATTCCAGCGCTCTGGCAAAGAGCCTGGTTACTGATCTCGACTATTACCTACGCGATGGAGTTGAGGTTGCCGGTTACAACAAGTCTCTCCACAACAACTTTGCCAAGAACTTCTCCAACAAATACTCGGGTTGCCCAGTGGTCGACTTTAAGCGAACCTCGCTGGAGCCGCGAGAGCTGGGAAAGAGTTACTATTACGATCTGGAGCGCGCCGATGAGATGCTCAGGTTCGATCCTGGCTGGAAGGGTCGCAAAGACGATGGCTTCAAGGCGGAGATGGAGCGCGCAAACACAAACTTGTCACTAGTTGACGCTCAGCTTGTAAGTTGAATGATGTCGAATTTATGACATAACTAACTTTACTATAGGCGCTTTTCCATGCCTGGGAATTCCTTCTTGTGGAACTCAGCACATGCCTTCCTGACAATGACATGGTTGCGAAACAGATGCTACAGGTTGCACAGCAGTGCCTGAATGCGAACCAAGGGATCCCTGGACCCGAAAGCATTTTCCTCAAGCTTGTCGAGTCTCGTGCCAACCTTGCCCTGGTTTTGATCCAGCGTCTCGTCAAGTCTTCCATACCAGTCAAGGACATTAACCAGCTTCTATCGACTCTGGTTGGCACAGTCAACGGAGTTGAAGAACCTTTTGGACCAGACTCGATTTCATATTACCGGACCTTGCTGAAGGCACTGTTTGTCACACTCCGTGCCTATCATACCACGGGAACCAAGGGGGGTGACTCCCATGATGCGTTTGAGGGAACTACGGTGACTGTAATGCAAACCGTCCTCAACATCCTCGATCGTGTTGTGGGAAGAGGCTTCCGCGCACTGGTTAGCTTGATCCACGACAACGAGGCGACGGTGGCACCTGAAGACCTTGCTCTGTTGACGGCTATCCTGCAAGCTTGCTTGAGTCTGCCGAATATGGACCAATCGCAAACCCAGGTTCTCAACATCATGTCAGAGCACCGAGCTCTCCACGCCGCAACATCTTTGTATTCATGGGCGGATAGATTGGCAGACCAGGGCGACCCTATCTACGGCGAGCTCAGCATGATCTTCCTCCTCGAACTTTCAGCGCTGCCCTTAATTGCCGAGCAGATGGCGTGTGACGGAATTCTGAGCAACATCCTATCAGCCAACTTGACCAAGTTCATGCTGAAATCCAACCTCTCCCCCTACTCGGATTCTCCCGTGGTACAACGCTGCTTCGGCATCTGGTCCAAGGGACTTTTGCCTCTGATGCTGAACTTGCTGACGGCTCTGGGCGCTACGGTCGCCCCAGAGATTGTATATGTGCTCAACCAGTTCCCTCATCTGTTGGAGTCAAGCGTGGACCGCTTTGAGGCGCCTGGTGCGAGCCGCACACAATCTAGAGCATCACCTCATTACCTAACGTTGGTGGCTATCTCGGAAGTGCACTCGTTGGCCCTTCTTACTAAGGTACTTGCTGCTCTCCGGGTCAACAACAACCGCGACATTCCTGATGTTGAGTGGGATTCAGCTACTCTGTTGGAAAACGTGGACTTTTGGCTCAGTACAAAGAAACTCTTGAAGGAGAGACTCATGCCATTGGGCCAGCGAGAGATTGATTGGCGTGGCATGAAGTCCATCACGGGCTCATACGACAGCCTCTTGGAGGAGAAAGCAGTGGCTCAACTGGATGCTATCCGGGACGTGCTCAGTGATGAAGCAGAAGGTTGAACAAGAGGATGACTTGGAGTCAAGGACAAGAGACTAGAGGAGACAAGAAGGATTGTTCATGGTGATGTAAAGTACTAGTGTCATAGGTCAAGGGCGTTGGAAACGGTCCGAATGCGTTGTGGAAAGACATGCGATATTGTTTTCGTATCTACCTACCTTACTCGATGGAAGACGAGAAAAGCGTTGCCACGGAGGATTGGCTGAGTTTTTAATGATGTCATATTTTTTTCAACCCAGACTGGCCTCAGTGATTTTTATACATATGAATGAATGGATGGCAGCATTATTCGTTAGCTGAGTAGAAACGGGGTTATTGATTCCCAACCCGAGCGAGGAGGAAGATCTCCTTTCTATAACCCAGGATAATATACAAGTACAGCTCGGTGTTGGTGCGACAAGAGCATGCCATGCGTTGGCTCACCACACTCTCTAGATGGCGACGCCCTCCCTTTGGCATGATGGAAAAATCGTCTGCTCCAGATATCTGACGCCATATAGCCAGCCGCAGTCAGAGTTTTCCCTGCATCTTTCCCCCCTAGTCGATCCATAGTCATACACACGTCAATTCTTTAAAAAAGTCCCCCATGCTCGATCGTTGCGATTTTTACTTGTTCATCTGCGCCGTGAGCTGGGCGTTGTGCTCCTGGAAGCGGTCGCTAATGCGCTGCTGGGAGGCCATCCACTTTTGGACGCAGCGGTTGATGCAGCCGCTCTCCTTGGATGAGATGGCCTTGGAAGTGAAGTCGTCGACGCAGGACATGAAGCAGTGCTCAACGAGACCACCGAAAGCCTAGGATTGGTAGATATGTCAGCTTCTTTGGATCTTGGGTGATGTAGAGATTCATGTAAAACATACACCCATGAACTCCTTGACCTGGCGCTTCTGCATGCGCTGCTCAAGAGTGCGCTGCTCGGCGGCGGTTAACCTGTCGTGAGGGAAGTCCTGATTAGCATTGTTTTTCGACGGTGAAGACCGCGATTTCGAGGAATTGAGACGAACATATCCATTGTGGCGGTCGGAGGGGGGGATGCGTGGCTATGGGTGGGTTCTGGGAGGTTGCCGTCGTATCGTAGGTCGTCGTCGATGGAGTTAGAAATTTTGAAGTCCGCCGCCGTCCACGGGCTAGAGATAAGCTCGGGACTCGGGTGGTTTGGGGCCTTATCGGCGGGATCGCATTATCGTTTTTACCCCAGATTGAGCCAACCACACTCCGTCATACGTCAGGTACCTGGGGGAGACAGGTACGGCTTCATTAAGACAATTGTGCTACGAATTGCTCGGGGATAATTTCTTGTGAATATTGGACTAAATTAGGTACTGCATCACTCTTGGGCTACATGATGCATGCGTTGAACTTTCTAGATGCAATGCTGTGCTCTGATGTGGATGTCTTGAAGTAAAGCTTCCTCCGTCACTGGCCGGAGCCTCGTAAAACGCTGTGTAACGGAGAAAAGGACCGCATCCATGGCAATATTAAAGAGTTGATTATATGAATGGAATGAAATGGAATGAGCATTAGTTATGAAATCAGAGGTTGATGATTATTTCCTACTGTGGAATGCTTTGTTTCATCCTGTCCTGATTATTCTTGATCACATTGAAGATCTGGACTCTTGTTTCTTGTGGTGCGCCACATATCGTATACCCGTACTTGACTCATCAGAACCAACGACCCGGGACAGCATTGATAAGCATGACAGATTACTATTCTGGTGTTGTAGACTTGCCAAAGGCAAAAAAAGATGAAACAACTGATCGGCAGGGTTCCCGGTCTGATGATGGCAGTTATAGCTCGGTAGTGGACGAGGCGGACAACGGAACTCGTGTTTGATGGGCAAGCTAGTGGGCGACCTTTTTTGGAAACGTCGTCGATGCATTGGTAGACGGGATGGATGGATGGCATGTTTGGAGGGAGGGGGAGGGGGGGACGACTGACGTGTAATACTGCATCCCGCAAACAGTCCGTGAGGAGGCCAATGCCCAATTTTGGAAACTTGGAGGGAGGTCCCTTGGATGTTGGATCCATGATGAATGATAATCTATCAGTCCTGTACTCTATAGAACCTGATAACCACGAGGAAGCATGGGGTTTAGTTGTGAACTGGTGTAAGCTTACGGTTTATACCAAATTTTCACAATCTCTCTTATTATCCCCATATTATTCCATAAACCTCAACTTTCCCTCGTTGCACAAAAACTGGAAACCGTGGCTGGGGGACCCTGGGATCCAGGTCCACACCCAGGATTTGCTGATCGAGTCGAAATGAAATGGCGTCGATATGGGCTGCGGCCCTGCAGATGGGCTAAAATTAACAAAGCTCTCCTCTTCTTGTTTCCTTCACCGTGCCTAGCGGCACAGACAAGTAACAGCAGCATACCATACATAAACCAGGTTTTTTTCTTTCCTCGGCCACGCAGCAGATGATGAGTTCGTATAGCTACAGAGCTGGGTTGCAGTAGTGGTTTCAGCTGGAGCAACCGGGGGAAGCGGGGGGGGGCAATGTCCTGATGATGAGATGCTTTGTCAATCTCTTGCAAAATCTTGAAATCTCGCATTTCCCGTATTGACGTGAAGCTCTCATCTCTCTCTCATCTCAGTGTACCATGTGCTGCTGTAGGTAGGTAACAGTACCTACCTCGCCCGCTGTGGGGGTCCCATCCCATCCATGGATCAAATCATGACCTGCTCTACTCTGCCCTACGGCGGGAGTTCCAAGGTTGGATCCTGGCAATCTCCATGGTCCACGACCACTCGCATTCTGGGCCGCTACTGTAGGTAGGAAGCGGGATCCACTGATTGGGACCTTTGGGTTGTTGCATTGGATTCCATTTGGGTAGGGTGAGGAGCGTTTGCGGCCTCCCACGATCCCATTGTCAATATCAACATTGGCAATGGATCTTGAGACACTCCCGTAGCTACACGGAGGGTCATCGTCAACTCTGCCTGTCCGGTTCAACACGGCAGCCCTTTCACTTAATGTGCATCCTCTACTCGTAATGTGACTAGAGTCTCGGGTTCATCAATTCCGCCCAGGCACGCCTCGAGGCTGGATTCCTTGGCCGTGGGGTTAGAATGGACAGCTCGTGGCATGCCCAGTAACTTAACTGTAAATGCACCTCAGCGGAAACCCCGCCGCCCACTTCACGGCCTCCACTGCCTGAGGTGCAACACAGTCAGAAGCCTCATCTGGGCAGTCCAGCTGAACTAAACCTCCACTGGAAGGAGAAGTCAGCTTTGCCGGGGGGGTGTTGAATGGGATGGAGGCTTCAAATGCCTGAGCTGCTGCATCCACTTTTGATTCTCACCTCTTTTCTTTTTTTTTCTCTCTCCCCCTCTCCCCCCTCTTCTTGTTCAGCTGTTGCTGTTTGTCCCTTCGTTCGATCCCATCGCTCATTCGCTTTACTCGATAAGTGGTACTTGTCTGCTTCAGCGTAAACCGGCCCTGTCAACAGGTACCTCGTGTCCATCTGACTGACCCCCCGCCGCCCACACTTACATTTGCTTGCTTGCTGGCCTGGCCTGACGTCCACCATCGCCCGACGCCTAAGGCCCTACTCGCTGACGGACGGTACCTACATCATTCATTGCCCTCCATCCCATCGGGTCCAGTCCAATCCATCTCTTCCCTCGTTGCCCAGTTCAGCTCAGCCCAGCCTCTTTGGCCTTGCAACCAACCTTGTCTACCAACGGAACAAACTTGGCTGTGCAGAAGAGTTGCTTTGCTCTCGCTGTCAATAATCATTCATCCCTTGACTGCCCCCCTCGGGTTCCTCCTCCACTGCTTATTAGAGTCGCTCGCTCTGCCAAAGCCTTATCCCGCCCCCCGGACTCTCTGCCACCTAAAGGTACCTACAGTACAGACAGCTTAGGTTCAGGTACTGGTCCTCCTACTGGAGCTCCCTGCCCCGAGTCCCCCGCCTCACAATTCTTTAATCTTACTCCCTCTCTCGCTTTCCATGCCGCGGGCTGTTCCTCTATCGCGCGACAACCATCGACTTGAAAGATAATCAGCGCTCTCGTCAGCTTCGCCTCAAGTTGCTTTAGCCTCTACGGACTATACACGCCCGTGTCGCCCTCTCCACCGCCCATCGTCCCGCTCTGCGCGCGTTTGTCCCGGCTCCTCTCCTTCCGCAGCCCGTGCCTCACCCACCCCAAGCCAAACGTGGTAGCCCAGCCCAGCCTTGACGCCCTAACGCCTTGCCTACCGCTCTGACGCCCTTGACGCTGCCAATCATCGACCGATCCCTCAACTGGCGCCCACAGAGTCGTCCTCGACTCCCTCGTTTGAGCTCCAGCTCTGCTCTGCTCTGGGCTTCTGGCTTCTAGCTTCTTGACTTGCAGTCTCACATCGTTCCGTGCAATCGACATCGACCACGACGCCCTCCCTGACGGCCCGACTCGACTCGGCTCCCCTCCAACGCCGTCGACGGGTCACCGCCAAGCGCTTATCCTCGTCGCTGTTGCCCTCGACTGAGATCGAGGGGCTATCGTGACTCAGGCAACTGGGCCGGCCCAGCTGTAGCGTCGTCGCCCTCCTCCTCCTCTTCGCCGTCCTTCTTCTCCTCCTTCGCACGCGCAGCCGTTCGTCATGACGTCCGCCGCACCCAACCCGAACCAGGCCAACCAGCCGCCTCAGCTTCAGATCAACAATGCCACATCGCCCCCGAACAGACGCGATCTCAAGTCATGGTGGAAGGGTTTCAAGCTGCCCTCAAAGCACCAGGATCCCCAGGGTATGCTTTCTCCTATCCCATCACCTTTGCGCAAACCTCCAGCTCCTGGTTGTGTCGTCCCAATTCGATCCACCGTCTTGCTTTCACTCCCCGCGACGTTGCGCCAAGTCTAGTTATACCAGGCATCTTTGGTGATGCTCTTCATGGTTGATCTAGTCGCTTGCATCAAGCGATGTGATCTGCTGAGTCCAGGAACCCCCCAACGCGCATACGCCCCTCCTTATTCGCTTGGTGTCTAACTTGAGCATTTAGAAACCCGACCACAAGGCATCTTTGGTGTGCCTCTACGGCAGAGCATAACCTATGCCAACGTCGCCATCTCTCTCATCGACGAAAAAGGGCAGAGTTACATTTACGGCTATGTTCCCATAGTCGTCGCAAAGTGTGGCGTCTTTCTCAAAGAGAAGGGTAGGTGGATATGGTGGGCTTACCTCAAAGGATCTTGCTGACACTATCGCCAGCCACTGGTATCGAGGGTATCTTCCGTCTGAGCGGCTCGGAAAAGAGAATAAAGGAGCTCAAAACAATCTTCGATTCCCCCGATAGATACGGCAAGGGTCTCGTTTGGGATGGTTACACAGTTCACGATGCCGCAAACGTCCTACGACGATATCTCAACGACCTACCCGAACCTGTTGTTCCTCTCGATCTTTACGAAAAGTTCCGCGACCCCCTCCGAGGCGCAACGAAGCAGGCTGTGGGTGATCTGGAAGGTCCCCAGTTTGTCGACAACTTTAACGAGAAGGCCGCTATCGAAAGGTATCAGCGGCTCATCACCGAGCTGCCACCCTTGAACAGGCAGCTGCTCCTCTACATCCTTGATCTTCTTGCTGTCTTTGCCGCCAAGGCAGATGAGAATCGCATGAACTCGCAGAATCTGGCAGCCATCTTCCAGCCTGGTATGCTGTCTCACCCGAATCATGCTATGGCCCCGGAGGAGTATCGACTGAACCAGTGTGTCATCATTTTCTTGATTGAGAATCAAGATCACTTCCTCATTGGCATGCAGGGTACTGCTGCTGATGAGAAGACTAAGAAAGAGGTGGAATCTGGCACTCCTAGTGCACCCCTCACCCCTAACCCGAACCGAAGCTCCAGCTTGGACCGATCTGCATCCAACGCAAGTGCCGGTGCAGCCAGTGTACGACGAGATGGAAAACTCCGAAGAAATCGATCCGTATCGTCAAGGAACTCAAGGAACGAGGGAACTTCGACTCCCAACAGTCCTGCCCTGACAGCGACCCCTACAACAGGTGGTCTGGCCAGAAGTAACACGGTTCCATCTAAGAAGTCACCTGCACTCGCTGGCGGACGTTTCCAGAGGCAAGATGGCTCGAGTCCTCGCTCTCCGGCTCACTTGGAACCCTTGACGCAGCTGAATGCTGGTGAGAGTGTTGACCAATCTCCTCAGTCAACACGTTCGACCGATATTAGTGGTAGCGGACATCTCACACCTACCCGGGCCCCAGTGACAGGCCGCAGCCAAGAAAGGCTACTCGAAGTGCCCCAGGAGGCTCCTACACCCACCAAAGAGCGAAATCTGCCTAGCATCTTCCGAGGATTGCCGTCAGATAACAGTGGCAGGCAGCCTAACAAGTTGAGGAAGAAGAAGATACCTGGCAGCTTGAACCCAAGTGCGCATAGCTCCAACGCTTCGTTATCGTATACTCACCAAACCGCGACCTCCCCTAACTTCGAGCTACCCAACCCCATGGAACACCCGCAACAGCACGAACAGGAGCAACGCGTGCTGCCACAACAACCGCAATCGCATCCACCAGCGCCGATTCAAGAAGACCGGCATCGCGAACTTCTTGAGCAGCAGCAAGATCGACTCCATGGTCAACAACATCCTCAAGAGACTCAGCTCACTCCTCTGGTGCAGCAGAAGAGTGACGTCTCATCGGAACACACTCCAAGGGCATCTCAGGCATCTTCAAACCAAAGCCTTCATCCCGACAACACATTGAAATCGAAAAAGTCGCCACCGACATCCCTGCACTCGTCTTTCAATGAGGGGTCGGATCTGGACCAGGTTCTCGATGAGCAGTCCATGACCACCATTGAACAGGCTGAGAGGGAAAAGAAGAAGCGATGGCGATTGTCGAGAAGTAAGAATGCTGACAATGGCGCCTCGACACCCTCTGGGCTGACCTCGCCACGCATGGTTCTCGGACTAAATGAGAACGCTGACGTGAGCAACCTCTCGATCTCAAGCTCAAGCCATCGACCCCGGAAAAGCGAGAGTTCCGACCGACCCATGATGTTTGGTGATGCACACAGCAGTTTTGATTCAGGCCGGGATAACGATTCCAAAGGTCCCATAGGATGGATCAGGAACAAATATCGCGAGGCAAAGGAGAGCGCCGACGCGAGGAGGAATAAGTCTCCTCCCGCCGATCGAACCAACTTGAGCGCGACAAGCTTCACACCCCGTGGGAAGAGTTTGGACATCAAGCGAGACGGGCCCAGGGAGGGCGAGAAGCAGGCTTCTAGCCCTCCGGCACAGCATGCTTCCCTTGCGGCCGCCACTGGAGCTCCAGCTGTTGCTTCAACTATTGCCGCAGCTGTTGGCCCGACGTTTGCCCCGGCTCCCAGTGCAGCTCCTGTTCCTCAACCAGCGACTATTACGTTGGTGAACCAAGTTCCTCAGCAGCAGCAGCAGCCCCGACCGTCACAACTTCAGGCCCAATCTAAGCCTCCAGCTCCGCAGCAATACCAGGCTCCAGTTCAACATCAGTCTAAGCCACAACCTCAGCCCGAGCCTCAGGTTCAACAACAGCCCCAGCCTCACCAGCAGCAATCTGTCCCACCGCCTGCACCTCAGCCTGCGGTAACCCAGACTTCTGCTCCAGCTCCAGCTCCAGCTCCAGTCCCAGCTCCGGCCCCTGCCTCAACCTCGGCACCAGCTGCAGCCCCGGTTGCTCAGTCACCACAGCAGAAGGAACCTCAAGATCAACCCCAGCCCCAGCCTCAGCCCCAGCCTGAACAGCAACAAGAGAAGAAGCCGGAAGAAAAGCCAGTTCAGGTGTCTGAGCAACCGCCTGCGCCAGCCCCAGCACAGTCGGAGCAGCCGCAGTCGCCGCAGTCACCGCAGACACAGCCTCCACAAGCACAGTCGGAGCCAACAAAACAGGAGCAATAGTAGGGGGGTGACATTTCAATTTGGGCTGGAAAAGGAGTCGAGGTGAGATGGGGGGCTATGGGAGTGATACCACTTTATGAACTTGTCACGGGGGGAGGAAGGGGTAGGAACTGGACGGGACGATGATGACGGAGGACGACATGTAGGCGGCGGGTTCATCGACGGGACCTGTTTACGCCCTTTCTGCCACCCTTATAGTCGATTACATGTGTGTAATGTAGCCCGGTGTGAGGTGAGTCTTATTTTCGTTCAAGCGGGTGGAGGAGTTACAATTTAAAGGAGTATGGGTTGTTATAAAAGAAAGATTCGGATTATCCAACAATGATGATATTGTTCATGTGTCAAGCTTGGTGAATTGTAAACCATAGCCAACGTGTGAGCTTCTTGTGAAATATAACCAATATTAGTACAGGGAGAGCTATATGAGCATGTCTTAATATCTCTTATTACGCCTTTTCAGGTGGCGCATTGTCGTATACTCCCGTGTCCCAGACGATCATCTTGCCCGCACGTCGCCAATCCTCATTAAAGAAGCCGTTGAAGCCTCCCCAAACACGGCGAATCTTGGATAGACCAAGGGCATGGGCCTCTGGTGTCTTGATAAACTCATCCAGCCAAGACTCGATGCCCTCAAAACCGACAATGTAGCGAGGTACAGAAAGGGGCTTGGCCGGGCCGAACAGCTCCGTCGTGAGGAAAGGGATGGGGTTGTCATAGAAGCGATCGGCCTCGTCCCGGTAGTTGTCTCTTTCAGGAGTATTCGGCTGAGTGTGCAGAGGTGGCTCGCATGTAAGAGCATAGGCTCGTAGGCCAGGGTAGACAAGGTGTGAGCGCCAGGGCGTAGAGTGGCAGGGCATGAGGAAGAGGGCAAAGAGCTCCTCCTCCTCCTCTGGGGGCGAGGAGAAGCGGGTGGTTTGAGCAAGCTTTACCGAGTCTGGATGGATGCGCTCGTACTCGTGGCGGAGGTATGAGAGGACGTTGAGAGGGGCCGCCTGGTGTAGGAAGGATAGGTAGCCGGCGAGGAAGATGTTGACGCCCAGGGCAGCAAGGAGGTATGACTTGTTGCGGATCTGAGGGCGAGGGCGGGGGTTGTTGGTAGTGGGTGCGGGTTGTGAGGTGAAGAAGGAAGCGGCATATGGAGCAGCGAGGATGCTAAGCGCTGGGAGAAGGGGATAGATGAAGCGGACCTCCTTATGAGAGATAACCGAGAGGGCGCCAATAGTGGTGAAGATAGTATACGCCAGGGCCTTAAGAGTGTTGAGCTGGCCTGCTGAGACTGCAGGAACACACGCAGTTAGGGCTGTAGAGAGCGAGGAGCGCAAAGGGGAGACTAGTGGTGCAGATGAGAGGAAGTCCCTGAAGAATATAGTAGTGCCAGGGGTTCCGACCATAGAAGACGGCGAGGGACTTGGAGAGGTTAAAGTAGAGAAAGTTGTAAGGGGGAAACGTCCAGAAGCCAAAGTAGAGGCGATCAGAGGTGATAGAGACGGCAAGGACAAGTGAACCGCACAAGATAGCCTCACGCAGCAAGACAAGTACAGCAGATGGCGTGAGAGGAGATGATCCCTGAAGAGAAACCCTAGTAAGAGCGACCAACGCAATAGTAGCCCAGATGAGAAGGTTTGTCGGGCGGAGAATAACAGCAAAGGCGGCGAGGCAAAGAGACGCGCGGAGAGACCAGAGGTTGCGGAGAACAGGGGCTGGCTTTAGGTTCTCCTTTGTCGTCTGCGCAGCGCCAAGGAGCTCCCAGGGCCAGTAGTACAGAGCCATGACAGTGAGCGTCATCTCGAGGGAGTTTGAAAAGGTACGGGTGGAGCAGTACCATTGCCAAGGGTTAAAGAGTTGAAGGAAGAGCTGACGGCGTGTCAGGAAGATAGTTTCAAAAAAGGAGAGGGAGGTAACTTGCAGCAAAAAAGGAGACATTACTATTGTCCCCGTAGATGGACACGGCGAGCTGCCAAGTGTACCAGTCGCCAAGGGCGGCGATACCAGCCTGAAGAGTCCGAGGAGCTGCGACTAGGATGGCGGCTCGGAGGATGCCCATGGGGAGAACATGACTGGCAATGAAGTCGGCGGCGAGGTATGCGCCGGCGAAGAGGGCGGGATGGAGGGAGGATCGAAGCTGATGTTGCCATTCCTATGAAAGAGTTAAAAAGAATTACATGATGAGATGCATGCCAGAGATCAAGGTATAGGTGTGAGTGATAAGAGATTGACCGATGAGTGAGCATGAGTTGATGGTGTAAGTGGCAGAGTGAGAGATACAGCTTAACCAAAGTCATGATACATCAAGTTTCGGATCATGAGATGAGGGTATAGAGTCATGACACGAAAATCAAACATACCCATGTCAGCCAAGCACCGCTCCGAGGACCAAAAGCAAGATCCCAAGCTGGCTCAAGAGACTGAAAGAACTCATCAGGTTGAAAAAAGGTGGCGATCCACCAAGCATTGATGAGACGGATGACGAAAATGTCACGGAGAAACACAGGACGGTTCCTCTGATTTCGAGCGCGATCCAGAGACGACGGTGGTGATGTAGTTTGTATTGAAGGCATGATGGGCTGTTACTGTTGGTGCTGCTTCAATTGCCTTGGTTTGGAGACAGCTGGTCTGTTTCCATCTTGAGGGTGTGACGTTGGTGCTGATTGGTTGGGTACTGATCGTCATGTGTTGTCGGAGAGATGCGAGGTGGGTTTCACCAGCCACAAGTGTGCCACACCACCACCACCAACAACCACACACGGAACCTCTGTGTATGTTGGAATAGCATGGCATGTTGGTATTGGTGCGAGTTGTAGTAAGAATTAAGTGTAAGGTTCAGTTGGTAATCAACAAGATCGCTTGATAGTCTGACCACCAGTAAAGCATCTCTCACCATATCCTACACACCCAAGATCTGGGCCAGCGTCATCATGGCCAAAATCGGATGATGATCAAGTACATTCCCCAGTCTTCTCAAAGCATGGATAATCTCTAATCGCGGCAAGAGAGGAGGAAAAAAAAGAGTTCCATCCAAAAACACTTTCAGCTTCGGTAACCAATTCGGTACGTAATCGAGTTTGTAGAAAAATGGCCGCCGGCGGCATCGTACGTAAAACCGTGAGGTGGGTGTTTTGAAGTTTTGGTTGTGCCACAGTTCTGTGGGCCACTTGTGGATGGAGTTGGAGTTGATCAACTCTACGCTTTAGTTTATGAACTACTACTACTACTATGTTTTTAAGGCTGAGTTTGGAGAGGGCTTTGTTCTAGAAGATTTGGTGAATTTCCCCTTTGGGACCTTATTTCGAATGTATTCAAAAGTCTTGATACCTTTCATCTGGTAGATATTTGTGATCGAGACCGAGATAAGACTATGACAGTAGCGGTCAAGATACACGGATACGACGACGGTGTTCATCTACCGTTCCACGAAGGCGGGGGCGTCGGCGGCATTGGCGGAGTTAAGAGAATTTCAGGCGGAACAGGCGGGGAAAAGGCGGAACATGTTCACTCAGCTATTGGGTGCGTTCCTATCTGTGGAGCTGAGCGGCGGAAGAGGCGGTGCTTGGGCGGTTCCCATCTGATCTGAGATGTGAGGCTCGCCCAAGCTGGGGAATGGCCTGATTGGTCAGGGATACCGTTGCAGAGAGAAGAGGAACGATTGTTGGTTTGTTGGTTGTGGGTGAGCCATGACGACATGGGATGGTATCTGTAGCATTGGCGTTTTGAAGAGCGTCTGCAGAGTCTCTTGAGAGAATCCTTTTCAGTAGAAATTTACGGTTCCTATTCATCTGTCTCTTCAATGTCAAAGTCAATCTCCAACTGCCAAAATCATGGCTCCTCGTAATATCCGTCCCTCGATTGGCCACCATTCAATTTAGCTTCTCCTCCAAGCTTGCATGACATGGCATGGCAGCACATTGCACCCTTGTCAAGTGGCCCCCCCCTCTCACCCCAGATTCTGCTGTCATCAGGCAGAGCCTCTTGTGCCGGATCGACGACCTGTCGAAAAATCTACACCGTAGACCGAACGCGGTGTGTTTGTTGCCGCGAGACAATCTGTCAGGGCAAAAAGAGTCCAGACGTGTTACACTGTCAAAACGTGACGGAAACAGATGAGATCCCTCCACTTGAATTCTTGTCCGAGTCAGACAGACCCTCCATCATGACATAGTTATCCCATTCTCTTGATGCTTCCCGTCTCCTCCTCCTCCTCCTCCTCCGGCCGCCGGCGGCATCCTATCCCGCCTGGATTCCGCCGAGCTTTGCCCCCCCTGTCACAACAATCAATTCCTTTGCAACCTCCATGGGCGAATGCGCCCGCACCCGACGCTTGTTGGCTCCTCCCACTTGCACTTAGGGGTATAGTCTATAGACGACTCAATCGTCGGCCTCGGGCTTCTGCAGTAATAATTACCTAACAGAAGGTGAGAATCTTGGATCTGCTGACCCATGGATGGTTTTTTTTGTCGTCACCTCCGCCTCCGTTCCGCTCGCCGCTTCCGTCCTTAAAGAGCCTCGACATTCCCGCCTTGATTCAAGTCTTTTCTTTCTCTTCATTCTTCTCTAGACTCAACAAGCAAGCGAACTGAACCTTGACCTTCATTCTTTCGCTCATCTCTTGAACTTGCTCCTGTCTCTTTGATAGAGACCATACACACCACGTATCGCATCAACTCCAACACCGCAAACATGTCTCAGACCAACGGCACCGTCTCTCGCTTCCACGCCTCTTCCACCGAGAAGGCCATTGCCATTGAGGAGGAGTACGCTGCCCACAACTACCACCCTCTCCCCGTCGTCTTCTCCCGCGCCGAGGGCATCAACGTCTGGGACCCTGAGGGCCGCCACTACTATGACTTCCTCTCCGCCTACAGCGCCGTCAACCAGGGCCACTGCCACCCCGAGCTCGTCAAGGCCCTCGCCGACCAGGCCAGCCGCCTGACCCTCAGCTCGCGCGCCTTCTACAACGATGTCTTCCCCAAGTGGGCCGAGAAGGTCCGCGACGTCTTTGGCTATGACATGGTCCTTCCCATGTGCACTGGCGCTGAGGCTGTCGAGACCGCCATCAAGATTGCCCGCAAGTGGGCTTACAAGGTCAAGGGCGTTCCCCAGGAGAAGGCCTGGATCTTTGGTGCTTCCGAGAACTTCCACGGCCGAACCGTAAGTCAATTGATCTTCTATAAACAAAAACAGAGAACTAACAGCACGCCCAGATGACCGCCATTACTCTCTCCGTCGACCCCGAGTCCAAGGCCAACTACGGTCCCTATGTCCCCAACATTGGCGCTTTCAACCCTAGCACTGGCAAGCCCATCCGATACAACAACATTGCCGATCTCGAGGAGGTTCTTGAGGCCCACGGCAAGGAGACCGCTGCCTTCATCTGCGAGCCCATCCAGGGTGAGGCCGGTGTTGTTGTCCCCGACGAGGGCTACCTCGAGCAGGTTCAGGCTCTCTGCACCAAGCACAACGTCCTCTTCATCTGCGACGAGATTCAGACCGGTATCGGCCGAACTGGCCGCATGCTCTGCTCCCAGTGGGCCAACATCAAGCCTGACCTCGTCACTCTCGGTAAGGCCATCTCTGGCGGTCTCTACCCCGTGAGCTGCGTTCTCAGCAGCAAGGAGATCATGCTCGTCGTCGAGCCCGGCACCCACGGCTCTACCTACGGAGGCAACCCCCTGGGCTGCGCCGTTTCCATCCGCGCCCTCGAGATCATGGAGGAGGAGGATCTCACTGCCAAGGCTGAGAAGCTTGGCCAGATCTTCCGTGACGGCCTCAAGGCCCTCAACACCCCCATCCTCAAGGTTATCCGAGGAAAGGGTCTCCTCAACGCTGTTGTCATTGACGAGGAGGCTGCCTCTGGCCGAACTGCCTGGGACCTCTGCCTGCTCCTCAAGAGCAAGGGTCTTCTGGCCAAGCCTACTCACGGCGACATCATCCGCTTCGCCCCTCCTCTGGTCATCACTGAGGAGGAGCTCCGCAAGGGTCTCGACATCATCGCTGAGGCTATCAAGGAGCTTCCCACTGTCGAGAAGGCCGCTGGTCACTAAACGAAAGATACAAAAAAAAAGACCAAAGATCAGACGCATCCGAGCGCGAGCTCATTGGAAAGAAAAAAGAACTTGGTGTTTTACATTTGGGCATAGGTATCAAGGTATATGATGCCAAAGGGGGGAAAAGCGAATGAGGATGAGACATGAATTGCATAGATACCAGATACCAGCATCGGTGATGCTCTGGGAAGGCGTTTTAACGGGAGTTCCATAGTCGGCCGATTGGCCTTGTACAGGTTGGATAGCCCGCGATGAAATAAAATGCAGTTATTCTCCTAAACTTTTGGTGTCATGACATGATGTGAAGATTCTGCCGTAGTGTTCAAGTGGCTTCATCTCTAGCTATCCTTGAGATATGAGGTGAGATATGAAGTGCTGTGTTAATCCAAATACACAGTGTGATCTGGGACTACTCATGACAAACTGCATTATTAAACAAGCTTTGAATGTACCTTGATAGGTAACATAATGAGCAGCCAACTTGATGAATATGCACATTGTGAAACCATCATCAAGGTTGCAATGAATGTCCAGGTAGCACCAAAGACACCTCTATGAGCCCCAAGACTACTGCTACCCTTTGTCTCAGGATCATGTTCGCGTCAAGCCGACAATTGATGATTCACAAACCTACAACCAATTACACTTTCAACAACGCCATAAACATCATGTCTCACACTGTCTCCCCGAGATTAGAAAGAGAAAGGGCCCCGCAGCCGGACGCCGGATCGGTGGGCCCTTGAAACACGGCGATTACGGGACCCCCGAATCCACGGCATCCGAGAGGTCCCCGGGCAGATGCGGTCCACCGATTCGACCAAGCACAAGGTGCGTGCATTCCTCGGGTCTCCGGCGCCTACGAATGGGTGGGGCTAGCTTTGACAAAAAAGATGCAGGGTCATAAGTGCGAGTGCGTTGCGAGCAGCCATGATTTCATGCACTGTATATCTCGGTTCCAGTTTGGTTGGGGAAACGAACGCGTGGCATGCGGCGTATGGGAAAGCAGGAGACATGTGTGTGTATCTGGAGAGGGGGTTTGAGAGCGTTGAGGGCCTCATATGATGGACAAGGTGACACTCCGATGTAGCGCCTTGGGGGGTTTACCTGAAGAATACTACATGGGAAGACGGTCCTACAAACGGACAAGGGGATTTTCTAGCTATGCATGTCATTTACGACAGGAGGTGGGCTATGAGGCCATTCACTGGTAGGCAAAACTGGCGCCAGTAATGGGATAGTTCTAGGTGTCGTGGTTGCTCTTACAATCGTATGTTACAACTAGGACCTTACGAAGGAAGAGACGGTCTTGCACCATGGCGGGAATAAAACCGTAGGAAGAGGCATTTATGATGGGGATTTTTGGCTGAAACGGGCTCAAGAAAAGTGACGCCATTCTGGCATCTGAGACCCCGTGGTGATGTGCAGCGGAGATAAAAAAGAAGCCCCTAAGCTGTGCTGCGAGAAATGGAGCAGAAGCGAGTCAAGGACGGACGCCCGATGCACGTCCTCTTTTTGATTTGTGAGAAAACGAAAAAGCAGCCTCTTTAGCGTTGAAGCGTGGACGAGCCTGTCGCCAGTAGATGCACGTGTGCCAGGCGTCTCGGTCAGGCACCGCGGTCTTCATCAGGTGATGGGCGGCATGAGGCAGCGTGAGTGGTCAATGGGAGTCTGGGGCCGTTGATCCCCTTGTGTTTGGTTTGAGGTGGCATATTGTGTATTGGGTGTGAGGAGCAGCGTGGGGGGGAAACACGAGGGATGATGATGGTTGTCTGTAGATGGATGGCGGGGACGGATATCGTGATGGGACGTTTGTTGGAGGTTGTTGAACCGCCCGCTACCTATGTAGGTGGAATCCATAAAGGAAGGACATGAGAGTCAGAGATAAGAGAGGCGATTGCATCGTGTAGATCCGATCGAGAACTGGGGCGCGTATGTCTCAAGAGGTGGGATGGGCAACCTACTGTAAGCACGAGATAGTCGTTGCACTGCAGGCCAAGCCAAATATCCATCCACGGATAGGTGCATTGAGGAGACAAGAGGGTAAATCCGCTGCACTCCAACGCAAGGCAGCGCAGCACAGCGCAGCACAGCACCCTTTATCAATCCCATGGTGATTTCTAAGTTGACGAGGCAACACGCCTCTCTTACCTAGCGGCGTCTAGCAGCCGATGCGGCGTCCGTCCCGTGGCAGAGCCAGAAACAGGGGCATGATGATGCCGATCAGGGCGGGCAATGACGAAGCCGGGTTGAATGATGACGGGATCTTGGAGCGCTTTTTCCCACTTTGCTTTTCCTGAACACGGTGAGTTTCTTGGTGAACACAATAACAGAATACCGCCGTCAGATCACGACCTCTCTTGCACACTCTGTCGCCCTGCTGGCGTGATAAGCGACTTGGTTGGATCTGCCCCTGTACATCTATTGCTGATGGAGTGAGTGTCTCACTCTCGTTCTCCGATGGATGGGATGGGTGGATTGGGGATGCTATCATTGATATCTCCCATTGTTAGCCCATCCAATTGCTGGCCGACGAAACCTCAAGGCTGCCCACCCATCCGACAAAAAGAGAACGATTCACGCATCTCGCGGCGGCGACGAGCCAAAGTCCTACAGTACTTTCTTGTCTCAACGGATTCCCCAAATAGGAACCGGCAGCTGCACGGCTCTCTCTCTCTCTCTCTCTCTCTCTCTCTCTCTCTCTCTGGAGCGCATGGATGGGGTAACATGCGCTTCGCAGGGGCCGCCGCCCTGATAACGAGAGAGACAGACAGGCAAGATTGATTGCCGCTGTTTGGATCTGTCTGTTTCTTTTTTGGTTCGGCCCACCTCGTCGTCAGGCCATGGGGTAGACAATGGCGAGTACGGGTTTCCGATCCCGAGAATGCCATCAGCTGTGGGTGCGTGATTGCGAGCGGGTGAGCGTCTGCTGACGCCATTTTCGTCTCCTCCCAAGTTTCGCCATCATCTCTGGAGGCTTGGCCCATTAATCACCCGTCCGGTTGAAGGCCCGTTTCCGTGACGAGCGAGCTATCTCCGGGGGACGAGCGGTAAACAGGGAAAAAACGAGTCGGGCTCTCTTTACTCTTCCCGTCAACAAACAAAAAAGCCCCGGCATGTGTTCTGTCCCCCCCCGGCCCGGGGCTTGTCCTATCTTCTTTTCTTCTATCGGCGGCGATCATGTTTCCCACCCCGGCCTGGCCTGGTTTATTAGGCGGCGCGGGCTTGTCGTACCTCGTGGCAGGTAGCGCCGTAGCGGGCCATGGCGCCCATGGGGGAGGAACCTGTCCAACCCGGGCTGGAAAGCCGATTACAGTGGTGGTTGATAAGGGTGAGGAAGTTGCTGTGCGATAGCAGCGAGAGTCCGGGAACTGATAACGTTGGCATCGCCACTGTGATAAGCACCCGGCATCATCCCATACGCTACGGGTCTTTCTGGGGAAGAAGAAGCCTTTCCCTCTTCACACAGCACAGCAGCGACATTCATGGTTAGTTAAGCTTAGGTTGGTCGGAAAAGGTGGACGCGTGAGTAGCAGTGACCGGAGTGGTGGGGCCGAAGGTACCTCGGTACCTGTCTTGTAACTCTCAACCTAAAGCCATGAGGCAGACGGATTGGATTGGAATCCAATGAAACCCTCGTGTCAAGTCATAAAACAGGGCTAAGCTGAGGCTTCAAGACCGATGACGGGATGCCGTGACATTTTGACTCTCGAATAAGGGGGGAAGAGCTCTCCAGCAGAAGTGGAAAAAAAACAAATGCCTGAGGCTCATGTCTCAAGGCATCATCATCCATCTTTTTCCCATCACAAGGCATCTCTCTTTACCCCAGGTCAGGCAACAACTAACTCTACCTCGAGGCACCCACGTACTCGCAATGTTTCGATGAGCAGGTTGGCTTTAGCTCAACCAAGGTGGTTTAGCTCTTGTCACTTTCCGTCCTATCACGCATCATGACTGCTTCGGGTTCGGCTACTGTTTTCTGTTTTGCTGCTGACTGACTCACTCGTTCGCTTGCCTCCCCCAGCCTGGTCTGTCTGCTCCGGCTCTTGTCGCCCTTGAATCCTGGTCCAAGGCATGGCATGGATGGGGGGACTCCTGCTTTAGGTGTATCACGGGGTCGATCAAAAGGGATCAATACCAGTTGCTTTTTGGCTGGGTCCCCCCCGCAGAGTTGGTTCTTTTGTTCGCTTAGAGAGTTGCTTCTATTCGACAGAATCTCCTTTCATTCCCTTGAAGAAGGGAGAGAGAGGGAAAGAAAATAAAAGTCACCGGGCGTTCAAGTCATTGGGGACTCCCATCTCGAGGCTCCGTCCACCACCTCCACGATCCCCTGCGTGAGCCTGCGTCCTAGCTTCCCACCCCCTTCCAGTCCTTCCATTGCGATGGAGCCCTGGGTTGTGTGCACTGCAGGCGGACAGGATACATGACCTAGATACTTGCGCCCCAGGTCCTGTTCCCACACAAATCTAAAGTACCCGTCCACCGGGTCGTGACCTTTGCCATGCTGGCCCACCCCATCCATGTGCCCAGGTCTTGGTGTGCCCCCTGGTTGAGTCGCCCCCCCGGACAGCCAGCCCAAGCCCCAGGATCCCTCTGACGCCTGCGCAGGCGGCAGTTCCCTTCCATGGGGTGGACGCGCTAAAGAGGTACTCGTGGACTACGTACCTACTTTTGGGTGTCGCGTTGCGTTTCTGTTTCCGCAAGGTGCAGGCGTCCACCCATTGATCGATTCAAAAGCCTCCATCCCAGCCCTGGGCCCCATCCATATGGATCCCCCATCCTGATGCGCGCCCTTCTAGAAACCCGGCTGGGCTCCAGTTCAGTACAGTTCAGTCACTCACGGACTTGTCAGCCTGTGGGTGCAGAGTCTACTTTGTTGTCAAGGTATCCATCAGCTTTGTCTCGAGGCATTTCCTTTTTTTCAAAGCTTCGTCGAACCTTGATTCTTCTCTTTCTATACTGGATCCCTTGTCTTTTAAACTCTTGTCTCTCTTTCGTCCCTTCTAACACAGCCGCCTCCGTTGCCGCTCCCGTGGATGTGTGTGTGTGACTGTGACGCAACCCTCCACCCGTCATCTCTCGCACACAACCCAAACCCGTTTCAGCAACCCCCAAGCAGCACCAGCAGCAGCGACAGTGCAGACAGCGCAGTGGCCAGCCCTCCATCCATCCCCCGGGCTCCCTACGAATAATCGACCTGCATAATTCTAGACTCTAGCTCTTCTCTGGAAAGTGGACGATAACATCCATCAAGCAAGCAACCGTCCGAGTCACCGCTCGTTGCTTCTCTCTTTTACGTCGTCTAACCGCCCCATCCGCCTCCAGACTGATACCATTCGCCTCCGATCACGCTCTCCGAACTCTCCAGCTCGTCGTCCGCTCGAGCTCTCGACTCAGGTCAACGGCCAACTCTCGTATCGCGCCGGCCGCCAACGCCTCGAACCGCCTCAGACGCCCTTCCCTTCCGTGTTAGTCACCTGCCCGCCCCCATCTCATCCGTCCTGCGTCCTATTCCCATCCTGTCCTATCCTGTCCCGTCGCACCAACAAGCACCAAGCACCAACACCGGCCAGCGCAAGTACCCTAGCGAGCTAGGTCTAGGTCCCCCCCCCCGGCCACCGTCTCCCGGCTCTGCTGCTCGCCCTTGTCGCTCGCTATAGAATCATTAGATCATACCGACCAAGGCCGCGATCGCCGTCGCCGTGCCGTCACCATCGCTGTCACTGTCACACGCATCCCCCAGAACTTCATACCTCTTCCACCCTCCTCGACCTTTCACTCTCACCTTATCCTTCCTGTCCTCGCATTCGCCCTCGGCCTCGACCTCGTCTCGTTCTACCATCCACTAACGCTTGTGTTTGGCTCGATACTGCAGTGCAGGCGCGCACCGAGTCAAGTCCGGTCCACCCTTTCGGATACCTACAGCAGCACCTACCTACACAGGTGCCTTTGCGCTGCTCTCCCGTCGTCTCTCCCCCATCCGTCCTCGGCCATCCATCCAAGCGAGGGACCTTCGTCCTCACCGACTGCTTGCTTGTCCATCAAACCGTCAGCCTAGACTTGCCAGCTCTGCCCCGTACCTGGCACCTTCGATCTGGTTGATAATCATCCCCCCCGACCGCTCTGCCTCCTTCTCGTGTCTTCTATCTGAGCTCAGCTCTCCCAACTGCTCCCCATCCCATCGATTACATGACGACCTCATCTGCGGCCGACGTCTTCCGAATCTTATAGGCCTTAGGGCTACAACAGAGCTCGACAGTCTTCCTGCCATCGACAACACCAACAGGAAGCCATGGCGGGCCCACAGGAGTCTTCCACCTCCTCGGGGTCCAGGAAGTCGAGCGGACGTGCTGTAGGACAGTTCAACATTGGCTCCGAGATTGGCAAAGGCAGCTTTGCCCAGGTGTATCTGGGCTGGCATAAGGTATGACCAAGCTTTCCTTGTCTCCTCAGCCTTCTTCCTCCCCCGGCATTGCACCATGTTGCTGTTGCGCTGCTTGTTGGTGCAGCTCCATCACCTTGGTAACTTGTCAGTCATCAACTCGGTATCACGGGGACTTTAGCTCGAAACACTACTTCATCTATTACATTTCCCATCAGTAGCTGACAAAGGTTCATCGAATAGGAAACCAAGGCTGCCGTCGCCATCAAATCCGTCGAGCTGGAACGGCTAAACAAGAAGCTCAGAGAGAACCTATATGGCGAAATCCAAATCCTCAAAACATTGCGCCATCCCCACATCGTCGCCCTCCATGACTGTCTCGAGTCAGCAACACATATCAACCTCGTCATGGAATATTGCGAGCTTGGCGACTTGTCACTGTTTATCAAGAAGCGAGAGAAGCTCGCCACCCACCCTGCCACTCATGATATGGCACGCAAGTATCCCAGCGCACCAAATTCTGGTCTTCACGAAGTCGTTATTCGACATTTCCTGAAGCAACTAACCAGTGCTCTCGAGTTCCTGCGTCAAAAGAATTACGTCCATCGAGATGTCAAGCCCCAAAATCTTCTACTGCTGCCCTCACAGGCCTTCCGGGATCACAGAGGTCGACCGGTCATGAAGGCCAGCCAAGGCTCAATGATTCCTATCGCTGGCCTCCCATCCCTTCCCATGCTCAAGCTCGCCGACTTCGGTTTCGCCCGCGTGCTTCCCTCCACTTCCCTAGCCGATACGCTCTGTGGGTCCCCCCTGTACATGGCCCCAGAAATTCTCCGATACGAGCGATATGACGCGAAAGCCGATCTTTGGTCTGTGGGAACGGTCCTCTATGAAATGAGCACAGGTCGTCCTCCGTTCCGGGCTAGAAACCATGTCGAATTGTTGAGAAAGATCGAGGGTGCTGAGGATGTTATCAAGTTCCCGAGGGAGGTAACTATCAGTGCTGACCTCAAGGCGCTGATTAGAAGTCTGCTCAAGCGAAGTCCGGTCGAGCGCATCAGCTTTGAGAACTTCTTCAATCATCCTGTCGTTACAAGCCCAATTCCCGGCCTGGTGGAGGATGATATTCCCCGTCCCGAGGAAGAAGAACAAGAAGAGCCGGAACCTCAGGAGTTGAAGACAATTCATCAGAGGGAGAGACTCTCGTCATCATCACGCAGCCCGCGACATACTGGGCAAGAATCACCACGAGAAGCCGTGGCGTCCAGATCACCCAGAGAACGTCATCCAAGGTCGCCTCAAGCAGGAAGCCCAGGTGAAGGTCGATACCCTCGGCAAACGACTGAAGGCCATCGGGTGGCTGGCAGTTCTCCTCGTGAACTCGCAGAGGGCTTGGGCATCCGTCGTCCTGTTCCTCATCATGCAGCATCGGCACCCAACCAAGCACGCCTTCAGGACCGGGTATCTGGTCGTGATAAGGTCTCACCACCCACGTCTCTTTTGAGAGAGGCGCGCAGGGGCCGAGCATCGAGTAATCCGCCAATTTCGGAGGAAGAAAAAGCTGCTCAGGACGTCGCCCTAGAGCGAGAATACGTTGTTGTTGAGAGGCGCCACGTCGAGGTCAACGCGCTCGCTGATGAGTTGGCGGCCAACGAGAAGTTGGGTGATGGCTCACATAGATCCGGACCCCTGGCTCGACGATACACACAGCAAGGAGCACCCAACTCAACAACAGGGGCAGTTCCAACTCCATCTTCACGTACCGCCTTGGTAACTCAGGGGCGGCACGACCGGAGGTCATCCTATGAAAAGGCGCTCTCCGCCAGTCCCGGATCGGCCTCGAGCGCCATCTCCAAGGCTATCCAGGATGCTAGCCTCCGCCTTTTTGGCTTCAGGGTTTCACCTGGACGAGGCCAGAAGGGGCCATCTCCCCCACTTTACCAGGCGTTTCCGGCATATCCGACTCCGCAGACATCGGCCGGATTGCTCGGTGACGGTAAGAGTACCCACAGCACCGATGAAGATGGACGAGCTGCGCAGGCCATCGAAGAGTTTGCCACGCGAAGCGATTGTGTGTATGGCTTCGCCGAGGTCAAGTATAAGCAGCTGGTCCCTCTGGCGCCGTCGGCAGATCATGGACTGGGCGGTCTTGAACCCGAGCAGATGGTGACGGAAGAAGAAGGCCTCACGGTCGAAGCCATTGTTGCTCTGTCGGAGGAGGCTCTTGTCCTGTATGTCAAGTCGCTCACACTCCTCGCCAGAGCCATGGACATAGCGAGTCTCTGGTGGTCCAAGAAGAGCCGAGGAGAGCCGGGCACGGGTCTATCAGCAGCGACAGCTCAGACGGTTGTGCAGCGTATCAATGCCGTGGTGCAATGGGTTCGGCAACGCTTCAACGAGGTGTTGGAGAAGTCGGAGGTTGTCCGTCTGAAGCTCATGGACGCGCAGAAGCAACTGCCTGAGGATCACCCGAGCCACCCGTCGAACCACGGAACCGAGTCGATTGCCTCTACAGCGGGATCGACGACGAAGCAGGTTTATCTGACGCCTGGCATCAGCGCTGAGAAGCTCATGTACGATCGGGCACTTGAGATGAGCCGTGCGGCAGCGATTGATGAAGTCACCAACGAGAATCTCGGCGGTTGTGAGATTTCGTACATTACTGCGATCCGCATGCTCGAGGCGGTACTGGACAGTGATGAGGATCCTCAGATGGAGAAGAGGAAGCTGTCAACGGGCAAGGAAGCCGACAATGCTGTCAGGGAGACGAATGGCGGTGAACTTGACAGCGACGAGGAGGCTCATGTTCGAAAGAGTAAGTGATACTTTGAGTGGCTGTTTCAGAGCTAGGAGCTAACAGATGGATAGTGATCAAGATGATCACTGGACGGCTCGGCGCTGTTCGTAAGAAGAAGCAGATGATTGCAGAGGCCAACAGCCATGTTCAACATGCCTACCAGCAGGCACCACGCCGACGAAGCGGCGATGTGACACCACGCAGCGTTCCTTCACATGCATCCTCGTGAGTACGAGGTGGACGAAGTGATGGCGAAGCAAGCACCATGAAATACACGACGATATTCATCATACCATTCTGAGAACCCTATCTATGGGTCTACATGTGTTACTCGCCATCATATTTGGGATTCAGGGCGTCACGGGAGCTTGGCCTGCGGCTCACAGAAGCAGGCCAGCAGATTGTCACCGAGTATACCTAGGTATAGGATCTATCTATATGGAGCGGGCGTTTGGGATTGTTTTGTTTTGATTTGATTCGATTCGATTCAGTTAGGCATTGGACGGAGAGATCTCATTGGAGGGCGTTTCTGGATTCCTTTTCACTTAACTTGCTGCTCGTTTTGCTTTCAGTGTGGAAATATTGAAAGCCCTGGAAGTCGTTCCTTGGCCTATTGGCATTGGGGGCCTTGCCACGTATGGCAAGGCAGATTAGGAGGAGGACAAAGAAGGCGTGCTACTAGGCATTTCCAGGTGCTTCCAGGGTTGGTTGCTAGAGATGACACCTCATCTCTGTTTGTGTTGGCAAATTCATGGCGGTGCTTGACGCCGTCCCAGGTGCAAGGATTGGCTAGGGAGAAGCCTCTCATTCGTGTTACGATATGGAAGATGTATAGGGACATAGGCATTCCCAAAGAACAAAAAAAATGACAACGTCTAGGTTTCCGAGGTTGGAAATCTGGGTCACAATATCTGGTTCATGGTGATTGTTTGGGTGGAAGCTGATGGTAACGAACACCCCTTTTACGTGGAAGATGACATTTCATGTACAGTCAGAACTTGACCAGCTCAAGAGTGATCACGATTTTGAGTCACTGGGTGTTTCCAACTTGTGCGCATTCTGCATTGATCATTTACATTAAAGGTTGCATCCAACTTCTTTGTTCTGCTGCAGAAACGGACAACTCAGGCTTGTTCACAAACTCCAACCCACACCACCAAGATTCACCTCGCATATTAAACCAGCACACATGAGTTTCATGGCCACGTCACATTATATCCATTCCTTCTCTTCTATGAAGGAAAAAAAAAAACTTGCAAGTTGACTCTCCCCGACCTTCAAACTAAAGCCTACTCCCAGATATACATCATGCCCAGCAAGAAGAACACGATCAACCACCCCCCAGGGCCTCGGCCACCTCGACCTCCCCCTGACCTCCTCACCATGGTCAAACTGGTGTTTTCCATCCGTGTAAACACGGTCCTCCGCCAACGCAAAGAAGCAGAAGAAAAAAGTCTGGCAGAATACTACCGCCTTCAAGACGAAGAAATCGCCAAGATCGTCGTGAAGCCTATCCGTCAAGCAGCAAAGGAGAAGAGGGAGGCGAGAGAGGCCATGGAGGAGATGCTACGCAAGCCTGTGCCATACATCTACCGTCGTCCGGTGTTGGAACCTCGTGAGAAGCTCACGTGGACCGAGATTGATCGTCTCATGGACGACGAGGTGCAGAAGGAGTTTTCCGTGGGACTCGGGCTGAAGCGTGCAGAGGGAGAGACGCATAAGAGGTATTCCCAACGGATGAGGAATCTTGAATTCCGTCTCGACACGTGGATCAGCATCGAGTACTTTCGCCAGCAGAACGGTCCGCTACGATACATGGACGGTATGCCCGTGAGCTTGATAGCGGTTCATCGTCACGTACGTCCAATAATACCACCCAAGCCAACCAAGAGGAAGTCATGTCTACAGTGCAAGGCCCGAGGACTGCCGTGCTCGCGAACGCTCGATTTCAGTTACGGGCCCGCAGCCTCTCGGGATCCGAAAAAGGTGGACTGCTCGAGATGCAAGAGGAACGGGGATCGGTGTTTGTTCATGTGGGATTGGCGGACTGAAGAAGATGAAGTTGACCATACGAGATGGAGGTATACTGGTGGTCCCAGAGGGGATCAAGTCGAATGTGCCAAGATGTGGATTGAAAAGATCAAGGAGAGTAAACCTATCCCACCACTTCCGGCGTGGCATGAGAATGATAAGCCTGAGAATGTAAGGGATGATGAGTATCAACCCAAGGGTTGGTGGAACGTGTTGAAGGATGGACTCACTGAGTGGTGATGATCATGTAGATAGCAACCTTTGTTTGTCTGTATTAACCCCAGTTCCATGGGTACATGGGCCAAAGAGAGCATCGCACCAGATTCATAAACCCGTTTCCCAGGTACATCTCCATAATTGCGCTTCCTCAGATCCTCCTTGATGCGCCCAGATCCTTGATGTGAAATTTATCCGTTAAACGCCCTGAAGAAGAAGAAGAAGAAACAATGCCCTGTTCCTGTTCCCGTAGTGAGTTGTTTGGTGAACGACCTCAACCCCAATTAAACATCAAAACTCCCAATCCCTCAAAGTAAACCCATTTGTACAAGTGTCTCTGCCTCAGCAGAACTGAATCTTGGGCATTTCCAGCTGTTCTCTTCCGGTGGATTTGTCCATTGCGTCATATGTGCTCTTTCGCTTCTTGGGGCTCAATGGAGCCGGTGCTGTTCCTGGAAGCATCTCAAGAGGGGTGCTTGGGATAGAACAAGATTCGTCAACGAGAAACTTGGAGTTCGATCTCTGAAGCTCCAGGAGGACATTCTCGCGATGGAAATGGTTGACAGACCGCGGCAAGTGTCTAGCCAGTCCAGGCAGTGGGTGCAGTTCGGTGCCGTGGACCTTGATCCTGGGGATTCTCTTGCGCTTCTCTCCCACAGCGTGTCTTGGATGTTCCGGCTTGAGAAACCCATGCCATGGCGGCTGCGGACTCTCAGACTTGACATCTTTCTCCTCCTTCTCGTGGGGGCTTGTATCCTTTGAACGTGATGTTCGAGCTGGTACCGCAAAAGGCGACGAGACTCCATCGCCCTCAAGGCCTCCTTCATCCACAACGGTCGATTCGTCGGCTTGTCTCTTGCTTCGCACTGGCGTTCCCGTAAAGTACTGACTGGAAGACCCAGGCTCTCTCGTCGGCGTAGGTGGGCCAGACTTGACCAGGCATGGCAGCTCCCAAGGCATTGGCTTCAGCTTGCTCTGAGGCTTCCAATTGGACATGATTCTCTTGTCAAGCAGTCGAAAGAACTTGAGATGCTTCAATGGACTGCACATCCATTCGTGCTCTTGCGCCTCATCGGCCGTCATTCTCGCCGATGGGTTTCTCTGAAGACACATCCAGACAAAGTCATACGCATCTAGCGATGGCAGGCGCGGTAAGCTGTGGAAGAGAACGCGGATGTATTGCTCAATCTCGTTGTCATCCATTCGACTGAGGTCTTCGTCATGTTGTTCGGCTGCAAGGAGGATGGTAGTAACCACTCCCAACGACCAGATATCAACCGCCGACGTGTGAGATTGCCCGCTTCGCGTGAACTCCCTATTCGTTATCAGATACCAGCTCCCTTCGATAGTTGGTACAATGAACTTACGGTGCCTGGTATGCTGTCGTTCCAGCATTGGTAGTCATTCTGTTGCAATGATGAATAGCCGAAATACCAAAGTCGGAGAGCATCACCCGATGATAGGCAACCTTAGGAGAATACGCCAAGAGAATGTTCTCCGGTTTGAGATCTCGATGGACGATGCCTTTCTCATGGAGGTAGCAAAGTCCACGAACCACCTGACGAATAATGATTCGTGCGTCAAACTCTTTGACTCTCCCGTGGCGAAACAAGAAGGACATGAGATCGCCGCCGGAGGCAAGTTCTGTGAAGGTATAGCTATTTCTTGTGAGATCAATGATATCTTGATGAAGACAACATTACTTACAGGGTGTGGGGAGAAGTGATGGCATCGACATAGGGCAGAATGTTGGGCTATATCAAGTTAACAATGCGACTGGCGCGGAAGAACGGGTACTCACATGTCGCAACTGGCGCAAGATGTCGGCCTCTTGGAACTTTCTTCGAATGTCTTCTTGAGCATTCTTTCCTTGAATCTTGTCTAGATTGACGATTTTGCAGACCAATTGCTTCCCAGTCCAGACTTCGTTTGCCAAGCAGACGGCAGCTTCTGCCCCTTGGCCGAGACGGCGTTCAGTGACTTGGTACCTGTGCGCAAACAACTGCGACAACCATGTCAGGTAAGACTTTCACGAGATATATCCAATAAAACATACCTCGCACTCCTCAAGTTGCAGACTGGTTAGTTCATGACGGGGAGGGGCATGCTCTTGAACGACTGTGAACTTCTAGTAAGGTCGAATCTCGATTACATCGCCATCCTGCAGCAGGTATCCAGAGGTAATCTCTGGACCACGGCCAATGAGATGATCGTTGACGAATGTCCCATTGGATGACTTTCTGTCGCGAACGTAAATGTGGTTGACGGTTGGTTCGTACTCGATGACATAGACTTCACAGTGGTTTCGAGAGACCATCAAGTCAGCATCATCGTCGATCGCCAACGTGCTGTAGATGTGAGTAAAGATTCATCAGATGCCTTCAGGATAATCTCACTTGCAATTAGGATCTCGCCCAATTTTGAAGATGTCTTTGTGCCAGAGTGGAAGCAGTACTATGAAGCTAGTTAGGAGGAGCCACTCGAGGTGGAGAAGGGCAGTTCGTGAAGTGGGAAAAAAAGGGCATACTCTGAGATTGATGAGTGCTTCGGCTGTCGACGAGGTGAAGGTAGGCAGCTGGAGAGCCCGGTGATGGCGCTTGATCTTGGTGTTCGTAGTCCATGTTGAGTCTCACAAGTCTCAATGTTGATCCATCGAGTCGTGTAAGTGGCCTGCAGGGATCGTTGAAGGAGTAGAATTCGTCTCGCAGGCAAAGAAGCGCGAGGTCTAGATTTGAGTTGGCCTTTTGCGACCTTCGGGCGAGAATAAGGCCTTCAATCGAGATTCCGTTCGATTGTCGCCGACTCTCTCGACCCCGATTCAGATAATTGTTCCTTCCCTCGCCTGCCTCGAGGCAAGCTGCACTGTGCGCATTACAGTGTGTATCATACGCACTGTGCATCTGTCACTGTCTACACCCAGAAATGTGGTGGTGCCTCCCCACGTGACCACGAGGGGTTGTGTGCCCTACCTATGACCTCCCAAAAGCTCTTGAAATCTCCCCGCGCAGCACCAGAAGTTGTTCCTCATCCCACCACGATTCTCATCCACGAAAGAGTAAGTACACGCGACCCCGGCCCAAGCTGGTCTTGGGACAGGTACTGAGTCATGCTCATTGCCCCGTCTTAAGCTACTTGCTTGCGCCGATGCGCATTTGCACTTCAGCTGCTAACAGTCTGCGACAGCATCGTCGATCAAGATGAGAGCCAAATGGAGAAAGAAGCGGGTTCGCCGCCTTAAGCGCAAGAGAAGAAAGATGAGAGCTCGATCGTGAGTTTTCCCCTTGCCACCGCCGTCGATGCGATGCGCCTTACTGACTATGCCCTTACAGCAAGTAAACAACTCGCACTTCAACCTGACTCGACTCATCTCTCATGATGTTACGACTTCACGCGCCTGAACGATACCAGCAGCCGAAGCTGGGCGCTCACCGTCCGCGACGCCTTTGGGATCTCCCCGCGACCAACTGGAGCTGGGATTTGACTTTGGGATCTACGTCAGGGTGGCAGAACCCCGCACAAGAGCGGTTGTTGGTGGTCACATGGGACATTACGACGGATGGGAACTTGACAATTTGGACGGTCGGGAACAAAGGCGGTGTTTAGGGTCGAACCATCACCATGCTCGCAAAGACGATGCACTAAACGTGAATGAACGTTAAATGAAAAAGGACGAAAAATACCTTCGAATGTGTGCGCTTCCTGCTATGTGCTTGTGCCCTCGTGACGTTGATCCAAGCTCCAAGTTTGTGCGTGTGAGCTTGATGCAGCAGAGCTCTGTACTCGGCCTAGGAACGTGTTTCTGAATGTCTCAAGGTCCAAATTACTCGAGGGATTCGAATTGGCTATTCGCATCATTATTTGAGAAGCAACCTGTGTCTGGTGTTGAGCATCAGCTCAATATGGGTCGACGTCACACAGACTCGCACCACCAGCGCAACTCGCGAGGTTGGTGGGGCGCACTCGAAGCTGCAGAAGCATACAGCGGTTCACAGATTCAATTCCCATCTCACCATAGTAAAGTGAATTAAGTGATATCATCGATTTCTAATAGAACTGGAGAATACACAGCTTCAACAGAACAATTGACACGCTCATTCACAATCACATTTCCAAAATTCCCCGTATTCTGCATTGCCTGCCCATTAAATCTGCTTCTATTCCTCCCAGCTGTCACCGCCTTCACCTCGGGCGGCTAAACAGCGGGCTCCCCGTTTTCTGCCGCCCGCCCAAATTTTTTTGATCTCCAACCAAACTCCATCCCACCTCTGGGAGATCAAATCCTCCAGCGACGAGACGAGTCAAGTCGGCACAATTGACCTGACCATGGCCTCGGAAAGCAACAAGAAGCGCAAGAGGAGCGGCGAGTCCGCGGCCAAGCCCAAGAAGAAGGTCGCCATCGATGCGCCTCCCTCGTCAGCTACCGTCTCCTCCGTCCTCCGACCCAAGTTCTGCCCGCCCGTCATAGGTACCAACCGCCGCCATCTCGAGATCGCGAGCCACGCAGTACTAATTGGTTCTTGATAGCTACCGTTCCAGGCTTCGAATTAGCGAAAAATACCCCCTTCCACTCCTATGCGCCCAAGAATGGCGCCAAGTCAAAAACGAAGCAGCCCAAGTCGGCAGGCGAGAAGGAGTTTTTGCTGCACTCGACGGCGCATCGCAGTCTCGACTACACAGTCAAGGCGGAGGGTCCTAGAGGCACCAAGCCTGCGCTGAATCACTTCCTCGGCATCTATGATCCCAAGACCGGCAAACTCCAGGTGGTGGAGGCTAAGAAGATGACGGTTCGAGGCGCCGTGCGCGCGAAGCAGGCCTCGGCCGCTGCCATGGGCGAGCGCGATGCTAAACAGGTATGCTCACGATGCAGATTTTCTAACGGCGCATTTTGCTGACTTGATACAGACCATGATGGAGCTCAAGACGGATCTTGGCCAGACATTTGGTACTAAGAAGGCCAAGAAGGCTATCCAGGAGAACGTCCTCAACGCCATCGCGCCTCAGAAGAAGGTGGGAGATGCGCCCACCAAAATCGACGCGGCAGCTCGCGCCATGCTCAGCTCTGTCGGAGAAGTTACATCAACCATGGCGTCACGAGAAGAGCTGCAGGCTGTGGTGGACGAGGCCAAGCCTGTGCCCGTCGCCAACGTGGACGCGACCGAGATCCAAGACGTCTACGACCCCAAGAAGATTATCGGCGCCGACATCCTCAACCTTGTTCCCGTCCGAGAATGGCAGGAGAAGGTGCAACACAAGGAGAGCATCCAGGTGCCCTCGCGCTTTGTTGCGGCGCGCGTCAACCGGGTGGCTGGCAACGAGGAGGCCGTGACACGACTCCGCGTACTACGCTACTTCTTCTTCGTCCTCCTCTTCTACCTCCACAGCAAGCCCGGCAAAGCGAGAGGCACCCGAACCATACCGCCCCGTGACAAGCTCAGGGAGGCTCTAGCGCCAGCGCCCGAGGCCGTCATCGAGAGCATCCGGCGCAAGTTCTCGGACCGGGGCGAGATGCGCAAGTTCCACATAGACCTGCTGATGACGCACTGCTGCGTCTTTGCCAGCATCGTCGACAACTTTGAGGTGGACACGCAGAACCTGCGCGACGACCTCAAGATTGACCAAAAGACCATGAACGGCTACTTCCACGAGATTGGCTGCCGCGTCAAGCCTGTGAGCAACAAGGACACCAAGACGACGGTCCACCTTGCGCGACTGTCCCTGCCGCTCAACTTTCCCAAGCAGAGGCACATTGCTCCCAAGCGTCGTTAGGAATCTTCTGCAAAAGTTTTTTCTGCAAAGGTTTATGTGGTGGTGTAGAGGGAGGGAGACTGGAGGGGTCTTGATGGCGGTTTTTGCTCTTGATGAAGATAGAAAAATTGCATGCTCGGGTTTGCCTTGGAGGCATACCTTTGGTCAATGGAGTTGGTTGTGTGATTTGAAAAGACATTTAATTGCCTTTATTTGAAGCTCTTGAGACGTGATATCTAAGAATGGTTTCCTCTTACTTTCAAATGTGTTGCATCTATTCCTCACCGTGGCACTCCGGCTCTTAGGACCCACAACAGGCCGAGGCTCCTCGGTGCAGATTGTGGGGAATCCTTGTCCGGGTGTCATTGAGCGAGACCCCATGTTCCGTTACCCTACAGATAAAGAGAGAACTAAAAGACTCTCCTTGTTGATGACATGTCTTTCCATTCAATCTCACTCATCCCATCTCTACATTGTCATCCTTCAGCTTCGGTCTCAATCTTTTTTAATTGTCTTTCAAAATGTCGACCGAATCCATCATAACACTCGAGTATCGCGGCCGCGTTGCCGTCTTGACCATTGACAATGCGAGCAAACTGAATGCCATGAATGGAGCTCATTACTATGACCTTGCCCAGAAGATGCGAGAGGTTGCAACCCATGATGAGGTGTTTATCACCGTCATCCTAGCCAAGGGCCGTTACTTTTCCGCGTAGGTGCCCCTTCAAGTTAAACAATGGCAACACAAGTCAGAGTTACACATGGATATTCAAAGCTAACACGAACGACAGAGGAGCTGATGTGACATTCACCCGCGAGTCACCCTCGGGCAAGGACTCGCACAAGACCTGGCTCCAAACCTTTGTCGCCTTCAACCTCAACATCACCCACGCCTTCGCGACGCACCCCAAGGTGCTAGTCGTAGGCCTCAACGGGCCCGTCGTGGGTCTTACGGCAGCCTTAGTCGCCCACGCCGACTTCATCTACTGCGCGCCCTCTGCCTTCCTCCTCACACCCTTTTCATCCATCGGTCTCGTCGCCGAGGGCGGTGCGTCGCGAGCTCTTGTACTCCGTCTTGGACCTGCCCGCGCGAACGAGGCGTTGTTGATGAGCCGACGCATCAAGGCTGAGCAATTGGAGCGATGTGGATTTGTTAATGAGATTTTTGACGAGGCGGATGATGTCAAGTTTAACGAGAGGGTGTTGAAGGAGGTTGATGAGAGGTTGGGTGAGCATCTAGTCGGGGATAGCTTGACGGGAATCAAGAAACTCATCAAGAGGCCCGAGATGGAACTCATGCATAATCAGAATGTGCACGAGGTGTTTGCCGGTCTGGAGAGGTTCCTCACGGGGGTGCCGCAGCAGGAGTTTGCAAAGCTTGCAAGTGGTGCCAAGAGACACAAGCTGTGAGGATACCAAGTATATATCGTCTTTGTGCGTAGAATGCGAGTTGGTTTATGAAAGAGAAGGATAGAGTTCTCAAGACTTCATTATATCTAACATCTATTATTCGTCCATATCCTATGCTAGCAGACCAAACAACAAGTGGGTTCGTTGCCAAAATTCGTTGGCCGATTTGGTGAGTCGCTGTCGTGCTGCCTCATCGTCCAGCTTGGTATGCTCGTACATCTTGTCCTCAAGATTTTGGAGAGCGTTGCCCGTCTCCTCTATGCTTCCAATGCATCGCTTTAGGAGAGCAACGTCAAAGAGCCATTGGGTAAAGAGGTCTCCCTTTTGTTCGGGGGTTAGGCCGGGTGTTTGGTCCTTGCCCTCCTTCTCTTTCTCCTTCTCCGCTGCATCTTTCTCCTTTTCTTCCTCCTTTTCTTCCTCATCATCGTCGTCGTCATCGTCATCACCTTCGTCCTTAGAAGGCTCCTCCTTGGGTGTGTCCTTCTTAGATGAAATCTCTGCCAGCGCGCCATCCCACATCTCGCAGAGCCGCTGACTCAAATGTTTCTTGAGAACAGACGTAGCGGCCTTGGTCCATAGATCCACGCCCTCCTCCGACATGGCCAACGATAAGGATCGAAGAAACTGGAAGAGTTCTGGCGACGGCTGGTTGGGCAAGGCTGGCTCCCCTTCCCAGAGTGGACGCCCAACCACAACCCGTTGGGAGACCCCGTGGGTAGAGAACTCATCCAGTGCAGGCGAGGACACTGCCACTGAGATCTTTTCATGGAGTGAAGGCACAATGACCAACCCAAATGTCTTGACAGACGGGCGTTGAGGTAGTTGATGGCGGATGTCTCTGAGAACACGGAGGAAGTACATGGCCAACTTGCCGTTTCGTGCTGACCCAGCCCGCTCGTCCCAGAGCTTCTGGATCTGGTCCTCGAGTTCCTTGAACGACCTATCGAGAGTCGTGTCAAGCTTCTCCTGCAGCATCTGCGGGTCGTCTTTGCTTAGTAGCTTCTGTCTGGATTCGATCGTCTCCTCGTCCTCAATCTCGTCATAGTCATTGTCCCAGCGCTGCTTCCTGAGCTGCTCCACGACATCCTTGACGTCGTCTATCACATGGTACCATGACTTGTAGCAATGCGCCGCCTTGGACACGGCGTCGTTTCGGCCATAGAGTCGGGATACGACTTCCTGGACAAAAGGCGCGGCACCGCCCGAGAGAGCTGCGTCGTAACCTTCTTCGTCCCAGATACTAACATGCTCATCTGTGATGCCGTCTTTCCATCGTCCCAGAGCTGCAGAAACCTCGGACCCGACCAGACGGAGCTTGCTGACCTTGTTGTCGAGCACAGCTAACATGCGTGTGTTGATGGCATCGCGAAGGGCATCCTGCATCTCAGACGGGTCAATGCCCCGTGCTTTTGCGCCATCTCGAATCCAGAGTTCCAAAACGTTTGTTCGCAGCTCCATGATCATCTTGAACTCCGACATGGTGTCCAAGGTCTTCTTGAGCCCATCAAGCAACACCTCAGACCCCTTTTCGGACCAAGTCGAAAGCATTTCTCGGGCATGACTACCATCAAGATCGTCGTGCCGGATGTAAGGAGTGAAGTATTGTATTTCTTCACCACACCACCGCTCGTAGACATCCAGCCGTAGACCTTCGAGCCGCTTCAAACTGGGATCAGCCAAGAGGGGATTGTTCTTGAGCCCAGCCAAGGCCAACGAGAGCCTCCCTGGCACCAGAGCCTGGACATCCAGTAGTGTTCTGGAGTAGAGCTTGAGACTCTGAATGACATCGTCGGCGGTTCTCTTGCGATTGCTCTCCTCCACTTGAAATGACAGCGCCATGGCCTCGCCTCTCACATGGAGGAAATGCCGTAGCACATCTCTTGCTCCAGAGCTGGTTGCCAGGCTGTAGGCGCAGAGCGCTTTCTGCACATCCTCCCTCTCTGTCTCATCACCCGCCCTCTCGAAGACCTTCTCAACGTTTCTCAGGAGTCTTCGTCGTAGCTTGCTGATGGATGCCTTGGCCGTCTCGATAGCACCAAGACTGGTCGGGTCGGTCGCATCTTCGGAAAGGTTCTTGATCAAAAGTCGACTGAGGACGAGAACCTTGGTTGATAGCACCAGTCTATCTCCCTTCTTGACGTTGTCGCCGAGCCCGCCTCCACCCTTCAGTATTCGCCCAACAACCAAGACGCAGGCGTCAAGCAGGCGCAGTCGCGCAGCAATAGACGCTTCTGAGTTGTTCTCCTTCGCCACAAACTTGGAAAGACCTGTTGCTTTGGCACCGATTATAGCTCTCCCGCAACGACCACCCATCTTGCCAAGCAGCTCCTGGACGACATCGTTGTCATCACGCATGTGGACGATGGTGTCAGCCGTGCCTAAGAGATCGCGATACGAGCTTCCAACCTGCGTACGCAGACGGGTTGACTTCTCTTCGATAGCGACATGGAGGTTCTTGTGAATGGCACGGATCTGGGGGAGGGTGTGGTTCGTCGAGAAGATCTGGGAGGTCGAGGTGAGCTTGGAAGGGTCGAAGTCGGCCATTTTCGATTCGTAGCTCGCGAGAGCGGTAATGATGGAAGCGCTCTGTGTTACCTGTTCGCAGGCATCGAGTAGAGGTTATTCGCACTAATTAGTGCCGAGTTGCTGTGGTCGAAGGTGGGATGTTGCAGGTTGCTAAGAGGAAGCTCACCATTAAGCAGCGCAGCTGCAACGTGGAGTTTGGCGGGGCGCACAACCCGACCCGCCCTTTATAATCAGGGGCAGGGACTTACACGACAACCACTATCACAGGAACAATCAAGTATTTGTGAACGTAACCCAATAATTATCGCTATTAACAAATTTTCCAATGCATTCAAATCTATAGTCTTGTGCTCTTGATAACCGCCGTGTTGATACCCGTCAGCTCTCCCTGGTATCCTCCCTTGGGCTCGCCACCTTGCCAGATGGGCTTCATGCTCTTGAGCTTCTTCTGCTTGGCCTCGTACTGCTTGCGCTTCTTGACTCTGGGGTTTCTGACGTCCTTGCTGCGCTTCGGTGCCAGTCCCTTGTTCTTCTCGATGGCATACGTGATCTTGCGCTTGCCGTCCTCGCCAATCTCCTCCGTCTCTACCACCCGGTCCGCCTTGCTGGCAGCAGCATATGCAGCATACCGCTCGGCCTTTTCTTCCTTGTTCTTCTTGGACTTGTGTGCTACCATGTCGTAGTACTCGTCCTCGTCGTCGCGAACAGCCTTGGCGGTTGTAGCATCCTCATCGTCGCTGTTGTCATCTAGGTCTGCACCCATCTTGGAGTTCTTCAGTCCACGCTTCTCTGCCTCGGCATTGAGACGTGCTTGACGATCTCGAAGACGCTCGCGATGGGGAATATCCATATCACCACCAGCATCCCTGCCAGCGCCAGCACGCTTGTTCGCCTTCTGCACAATCTGAGAGGTGTAGAACTTGAGACTCTTCTTGCGGGCGGCCTTGTCGGCAGCTGTCCGCTCGTCGAGGGCGTCTTCCTCTCCAAAGTCCGAGTTGTCATCATCCTTGTCCTCAGCCACGGCTTTCTTCTGTTTCTTGGACTTCTTGCCAGGAAGAGGCAGGTCGTACAGATCAGCAACCGCATCCTCTCCAGCCTTGGCCTTCTCGAGCTTCCTTGCCAACTTTTCAGCGGCGGCCTTTTCTTGCTTCGATGTCTTCTTGCTCTTCTTTGGCTTCTTAGCAGCCTCACCATTAATGGCCTGCAAGAAACCTTCCTCGGCGATTTCTGAAATAACATCGTCCTCGATAGCCTTGGTGGACTTCATGTCCTTGATCTTCTGCCAAGCCTCGCGGCAGCTGATCAGCGTCTTCATAACCTCATGGTCTCGGAGCTCTGCAGGATCCAGTGTCTTCTGCACCTTGGAGGCATCCCTTGCTGGAGATGTCAAGATGGCAAAATAGCTGGCTAAAGCAGCAACATAGCACCCGAGAACCCAGTATTTGATTGCCTCGAGCGACTGTCCTGACAAACCCTGAGCCGCCTTTTGAAGCTCTGACAACTCGGGTTGAAGCATTTGGAACTCCTTGACGAGATGCTCGAATTCGGGATAGCGGTTCTTGAGCAGGGTATATCGTTCCTCCGGGCCCATGTCATCCGTGACCTCGACCTCCTTGAGGACTTCAGTGACAGTTTCTTCGCCACCGTCTGCCTCTGCACCCTCAGCTAGCCATTCGTCGCCATCGAAGATAAAGTCCTCCTCGGCCATCTTGGAGAGCTTCTTCTGCTGAAGTCGCTTAGCCTCGACCTCTTCCTCGAGGGCGTCGGCCTCGGTCTCGATGTTGTCGGCATTGTAGTATTCGTTTTTCGAGGAACCCCACCAACCAGAGTCTCCTTCCTCTCCATCTTGGCTTCCCTCTTCGTCTTCAGAGGCCGCACCCTTGGAGGCAGACCCCTTGGTTTTGCGTGGTCGCTCATCGTCGTCGTCTTCAGAGTCCTCATAACCCAGGATCTCTTCGTCGGACAACTCAATGTCCTCGTCGTCGTCTTGTTTTCTTCGGCGCTTCGAGTTGGGTCCATCCTCTAGCAGAATCTGATCTCGGTTCATGAAGTATTCGTCCTCGGAGTCGGCAACATCCTCGAAGGTGGTGATAGGACCAAGGCGCGCATCGGCAGCGTCAAGCTCCTTGGGCCCAGAGGGCGCATCGTTTTGTCTTGACTTTCTCTTCTTGGCCATTTTTATGAAACGCCTAGAGAAGGCAACTTTGGTCAAGAGGTAGGAGGATGAGAAGAAATTGGTTCCGGTTTCGACCAGCTCTGCCGCCGTCGCAATCGTCGCAGCACTTTTTCCGTTTGGAAATTTTTAGTCTGGCGATAAGATAAGGTTGAATATCACTAGCCACGATATCCCTGTCCCGCATCAGCCACATTTCGCTGCAGGAAGTGTGGCACGTGATATCCGCGTGCCAGGGACCAGACCAACCTCCACCTCCACCTAACCGAGAGCGGAGGAGTCAGAAGCTCAGATGACCCCTGCCCGTGCGGCGATGTCTCGGAGAGAGATAGTCAACTGTACATCCACAACGCCCCGCTCCCCTTGGGCAAATAATGAAGCGAGAGTTCTCGTTGAAGATGAGGCAATGTATTCCCTACCTACAGAGTACGAGGTCTTACATGGCATACCTTGAACTGGACGCCACCCGACGTGCCTTCTGACTTTTGTCTGACCCCACCCCGCCCGAAACGCTACACAAGACCAGGGACGCGTGTAGGTGCGCTTATCAAGAACAAGATCGCGAGTCATGGGAGAGCAGAGGCATTTGACGTCAGATCGCCTTATTTGAGTGGAGATTGGGGATTCTAGTTGGAGTCGGTGCTGCATCGTCAACCAAGACATGTGGTCTCAACTCGGGAAGAGAGTCAATACTGAGTCAAGGACTGAAGATCTGTCTACGCGACGTCAATTGTCGCACAACGAAAAAGAAAAACGTGGTGCGTACGGATGTGTGCCTTGCAGTCGGTTGAATTGAACGGTTGAGAACCTTCCTCTCTAGTCGGAGCTTGCCCGATAACCATTCCCGAGAGTGGAGGATTTGAGACCTGGACTTCAGGGTCCTCAGCTGCAACGGCGCATCAAGCGCCAAAATTACAGTGGAGGGGCTGTCAATTGGCCCCCAGCCAAGGAGCGCGCTGGGCAATGACGAAATGCCCCCAGGTTTGGCACCCGACGGGAGGTACTTTTGAGCTCAGCGAGGGCTTGCAGGAGGCCGATGTACTCCGAAGCCATGACATGGGCATGGGCATGGGCCTGGGTCTGGGCATGGGGGTTGGTTTCATACCTGCCATTCATTCCCTTGTCTCTGTGCTTTGCTTCATCACATTTTCCTTTGAATTCGCTTCCTTCATCGGCCTTCCTCTCCCTCGTTGAAGAGTGTCTGAGAGACCTCTTTTTTCCCTACAAGGTGCGACAGACGGGCAACCGAGATCTCGAGTTGTATACCTTACCTAGAAGAGGACCATTCAAAAGGCCCAAGACCGCGGTCTTAGAGCTGTCCTCCTGCGACCCTGTGGCTCTCGATAAACTCGACTCGGCCGAATCATCCCCGAGTAAGGTTGCCATCCACAGACGGGTACAGAACCGTTACAAACCTTGGTCGAAGACACTTTTGGTGTACCTATTTATTCAACAACAAGACCTACGAACCTCGCACTCTTTTCCTCGCCGATCTCCCCGTCTGTCCCTCCATCTTGCGATTCTCCCCGCGATCCCGACACCGAGCCACGCTTGGCGCCTCCACGCGCACACGCCCATTCAAGGTCACCTGGACCCTGACGGTGACGGTGTGCCAACTGACGAACCATCAAAGCCGCAGTAAGACACTGACGGGCGTCGAAAGGAAAGGCTTGGAGGAGACTTTTCCCCTTCTCTCGGATTTTTCTTTCTTGTTCTCGTTTCTCTCTTTTATTGCTTCTTGGGTGGTGCTGTTGCGTTGGGCTTTGTTTTCTGGATCCCATCTTCGGCGATAATTTAGGCTTACCACCGCGGGCTCCCTCCACCTTGGTCCTTTTCCCACCATCATGGCAGAACGGGGGAGTGAAGGCTCTCAGCCGCCTTCTCCACGGTCTGTTCGACGTCCGCATCCTTTGAGTCGGAATCAATCTGTCGGCGAGCCAGACGAACGGTCACCGCTTCTCGCGACCTCGAGATCGAGAATCCGCATTGCAGGGTCAAGCTCTGGACGGAACCAAAATCCTTCTCTCTCCAGAGATCAGAGCTACACAGGTGCGAAATATGATATTATCGCCAGTACTGAGCTTGGCTGACAGTCTTTTCCCTCCAGGTGGATATCATGGTTCACGACACCACAGCCGACACCCGTCATGGGGCTCGAGAATAATACACGCCCTCTCGGATCGTCACGAGTCCTCCATGGCCGAGTCAAAAGGCACCATTTTCCCCGACGAGCGTGTGTGGTACGATCAATTTACCAGTACCGACTGGGTCCACGACGCCATTGCCGATTCGTATCGTGTCAAACAGCTGCGAAGTCGAAAGGATGTTTGGGGTCGGGTTCGCATCATATTCGACGGTGCCCAAGGCTGGATACTGAGTGCTCTGAGTGGCTTTATTGTCGCCCTGATGGCTTACACGGTAGATATTGCCGAATCATCCGTGTTTGACTTCAAGGATGGCTACTGCTCTCGGGGTTGGTATCTCAACAGACAGGTATGTGCCAACTCGGTGTCTTCTCCTATGAGCAATACAAGGTTGCTTCGAGACCAGCTAGGCTAACTTGAAAATTAGAGGTGCTGTCCGGATGGTGCCTGTGAAGACTGGACAACCTGGGCTCATATCTTGAACTATCCTTTTGGGGACATCTGGAGCAGCTTCATCATCTACATGGTGTTCGTTCTCATTCTTGCGCTTCTTGCATGCTGGATCGCTCTCTGGACCAAGACGGTCGTACCTTCGGCCTACCACCTCACGACTCTTGATGAGAATCTCGCTGCCGATAATCCACAGCAGACCTACGATGAAGCCGGCAGCAGCGAATCTTCGACTCCTCAACCAGTTGCCGACTCGAAGCCGGAGAACCCGCCCATGATTTACTATTCTGCGGCAGGAAGTGGAGTGGCTGAAGTCCGTGTTATCCTAAGCGGTTTCGTCCTTCACGGGTTCCTCGGTGTCAGGACTCTCTTTATCAAGATGGTTGCCTTGATCCTTAGTGTTGCATCAGGGATGAGTCTTGGAAAGGAGGGCCCGTATGTCCATATGGCTGCTTGTGTGGGTAATATTCTTTGTCGTATCTTTTCCAAATACGACCAGAATGACGGCAAGCGACGAGAGGTCATTTCGGCCGCTGCAGCTGCCGGTGTCGCCGTGGCTTTCGGTGCTCCCCTGGGAGGCGTTCTCTTCGGCCTAGAGGAAGTATCATACTTCTTCCCAGCCAAGACGCTGTTCAGGACGTTCTTCTGCTGCATTGTGGCAGCCCTGTCACTGAAATTCCTCAACCCATACGGCACCCACAAGATCGTTCTGTTCGAAGTGCGGTACCTCGTTGATTGGGAATACTTTGAGCTTGCTAGTTTCATCTTTGTGGGAATCATTGGCGGCGCCGTCGGAGCCCTCTTCATCAAGGCCTCCAAGTTCTGGGCTCAGTCCTTCAGACGAATCCAGGTGATCAAGAAGTTCCCACTTCTTGAAGTATTTCTCGTGGCCTTGGTGACAGGCCTGATGAGCTACTGGAATGCCTTGACGAGGCTCCCTGTTGCCGAGCTTCTCCTGAACCTGGCTTCACCTTGTGATGGGTCAGACATGGACTGGGAAGAGCAAACACTGTGCCCCAAGTCCATTGATGACATCCCCCCAATCCTTCTTCACCTATTTGTGGCGCTCTTGATCAAGGGATTCTTGACAGTCATTACTTTTGGAATCGTAAGTCGTTTGTCTCAATCAGACAGCTCAAGATACCTCTAACACGCGTTTTAGAAAGTACCTGCTGGAATCTATGTCCCGTCAATGGTTGTAGGAGGCTTGATGGGCAGAATTGTTGGCCATGCTGTGCAATGGACTGTGCTCCGAGTCCCTGATTGGGGCGTCTGGGGCAACTGTGCATTCAGCCAGGACGGATCTTGCATCCAACCTGGTGTGTATGGTCTCATTGCGGCCGGTGCTACAATGTGCGGCGTGACGAGATTGTCTGTGACACTGGCTGTCATTCTGTTTGAGCTCACCGGTAGTCTTGACTATGTGCTGCCATTCTCACTTGCCATTCTTGTGGCCAAGTGGACGGCAGATGCTATCGAGCCCAACAGTATCTATGTAAGTCTTGATTCCCGAGTATGTGGGCCGGTGTAATAACTGACTGTTTGTAATAGGACCTCCTCACGAGCATGAACTCGTACCCATTCCTGGATAATAAGCACAAGCCCATCTTCACGGAAGACCTTGCAGACATTGTGCCACGGATCCGACGCGAGCGACTCATTGACATTACGAACTCGCCTTTGGTGCCTGCAACCAGCCTGCGAGTCAAGCTCGAGCTTCTGCACCGAGCCGGTGAGCTTGATGGAGGTTTGCCTATCGTAAGACATGGTATCCTGGTGGGCTTGATTCCTGTGCCTGATCTGGGATATGCGCTGGATCAGCTGGTGGAAGAAAGTACGGATCTTTGCTTGATGGACCGCATTCCCAGCATTGACGAGGACAATGGCGTGTTCGATCCGACTGATTTTACGCCATACATTGATCCCGTGAGTTCTTTCTTGTTTGCTTTCACCTGACTGTTGCTGACATGACTGAAAGGCACCGGTTGCGCTCGACATCAAGTCGCCGATGGATTTGGTTTACGAATTGTTCTCCAAGCTGGGTCTTCGGTACATTTGTGTTCTGAAGGACGGCAAATACGCTGGAATGGTAGGCTTACTCCATGAACATACTCAGTAGTCATGATCATGCAATCGAGGCTGACAAGAAACCACAGACCCACAAGAAGACTTTTGTCAGGTATATGCGCGAGCATGGGAGCGAGTAACGAACCCTCTGTTGGAACACTGGCGGGTATTGTAAAGATCGAGACACGAAGGATTTGGGTATCGCCCTTTTGGTAATTATGAGACTCTACCGGAACCAGGCTCAAGCTTGGACTTTGGAGAGATGAAGGAGAAGATGATGATGGTTGGGCGCGAGTTTCCTCGGGTACTATTGGCATTGCATTGCATTGGCATCAACATTGGCGATGGCGTTGTCGTTTTGAATTTGTCCCAGAAGCATCATTAGCAGGTTGAACTTTGCTTTTTACTGATTGCTCGAGATGATTGAATGTTGACTTTTCTGGATATCATTGTCCGGCACGAGATGGGGCGTAACCAAGCCAGTGACTGATATCGGCATTGGTGTGGTCTCGCTTGAAACCAGGTTGCTCTAGCCATCCGGCGAGAAGCGACGAAAGCATGGATACATTGCATGGCTGGCTTTGCTCACAAAGGAGCGAACGAAGCGACCTTTGTATACTAACTAGTCGAGTATGTCAGGTCAAGTGAGACGACTAGCCACCTCAGACATAAACTCCACGGACCCCCGCTCCCCATCTCCCTCGACCTGCCGAAACGGGGAGGCTTCTGGACCACCCTGATGTGCTACGTACCTTGCATGCTAAGTTACTGTGTAGTAATTATTGGAATCGATGGGCTTATCAGGTTGCCGATCTCCGTAGATACTACACTGCATACATACAGCACGTCAACGCCCACCCCCGAGGAACTCTTGCAGCCGATAATGGTGGACGGCTCCGGGACCGGAACCGGCCCGGGGGGTTGCGAATGACGGCTACCAGACCAGTTCGTGGGTTGTGAGGCTCCAACGAAGACGCAGCGTATCTGGGTCCAGAACAACCAGTGAGAATTACCTACCAAAGAGGGCGAGTTCGCGGATGTTGAAGCAAAACTCGGTGAATCGCCAGGATGGGAAATTTCGGCTAGGCCAGCGTAGCAAAGTGTTCTCTCTCCTTGATCAAAAACGGTGTTCGAGCTCGGTAGAGTACCCCATCGTTGATATGGAGATACCCCGCGGCTTGACAAACGCGAAGGTCCCCCATGCGATAGCGCGTCCCACAAACAGGAAGGCCAACCCGTGAGAGCTTCTGTAACGAGAACTTCCCCAAATTCCCGAGGGCTAATTACCACATTTTTTGAGTGCAGGAAGAAATGATTGGCCAGCTGCATCGGCAGATTGAGCCACGAGGGCAGGTTCACGGGCCTCACGGGTCTCGTTCGAATCTGGCATGAAATGGAGAGCAGGGCGAATGATGATGCCGGTACGTATCGGCGCACGGTGTGTTCGGCACTGAGGTTCCCATGCGGTTTGCCTTGCCTATCGAGATCTAGCTGGGGTGGATAAGGTGGCAGGGGGTTGGTTGTTATCACGCCGCCTTGATGTTGACAGAGAGAGAAGGTCAATGGAGTTTTGTAGGAAGGGACTCGAGTAGAACAACTCTTGTAGTTTCAAAGCTGATTCGGTAATGTATCGGATGAATTGAATTCTTTTCAGAACGTTGGAGATGATTTGGGTGTGAGAATCCAAAAAAAGATTGGAAGTGGAGGCCGAGGAAAAGGTGAGAGCTCACTGGTAGCTCGGCCAAGGTACTTTCCTCTAGAGGCAACTTGCTAACCTCACCCCTCTCTTTCCTGTTTCCTCACAGCCCACCCAGCGAGTCTCCCTCCTCCATCCTCTCCTGTACCCAACTCAGCCCTCCCTCTCCGCTCGGTCAAGCCGCAGCGAGCTCCAGGCGCTGGAGCGATTGCGGGGAGACGTTGGTTTTAGTTTCGCTTCTGGCAGCCGCTAACGCCCGGACTCGAGACAAGGCGGGAAGAAGAAGTCATGACTGGATGGATCTTTTGGGGGACGGGAGGGGGAGACAAGACATCCATTCTGGAGGGCGCGGGCGGGAGGTGATTCCAGGGCTGGCCATGATATAAAAGGGCTGGCAAGTCTCCCTCCTGGTCTGTTTCTTCCCAATTGTCACGATATCTATCATTGAGCTTGTGCTTCAAGGGACAGCGAGAGTGTCAGTTCAAGTAAGTTATCCTGCTCCTCTCTTGTTTTGTTACACTTTACTCTTCTCTCTGTACCTTGGTGATCCAATGTTGGCCTATCATGACGACACCCTCCCTTCTTTGCCATGGATCTCTTGAGTCTACCACAAGTTGCTAACAACCTATTTCTTCCTTGCAGTAGACCAATTCTCACCTTCAACACTCGCGAACCGCTTTATCCATCCAAGTTCCCTCCAAACAGCCCAATATCATCGTCATGTCGGCCCTCCGCGCTGGCGTGGCCGCCCGGCCCGCTACCCTCTCCGCCTCCCGCGTCGCTACCCGCCGCTCTTTTGCTACCTCGCGAAACATGCGAATGGCTGCCGCCGCCTCGGAGAAGTCCTTTTTCCCTGGTGAGCCAGAGGCTCCCACCGTCAAGACTGCCATCCCCGGCCCCAAGACCAAGCAGCACATTGAGGAGCTCACTCAGGTCTTTGATACCCGCAGCATGAACATGCTTGCCGATTACACCAAGAGCAAGGGCAACTATATTGCCGACCCCGATGGCAACGTGCTTCTCGACGTGTAAGAGATACCTACTGTGTTCAACAAACCAATTGGCATTGAACAATGGCACTAACACGCACAAAGCTTCGCTCAGATTGCCTCTATCGCCATCGGTTACAACAACCCTGCCCTCATCAAGGCTGCTTCCAGCCCTGAGATGGTCAGCGCCATTGTGAACCGTCCCGCCCTCGGCGCTTTCCCCTCGCATGACTGGGCCGAGCTTCTCAAGTCTAGTCTTCTTACTGTTGCTCCTCGCGGCCTGGACCATGTCTTCACTGCCATGACTGGTTCCGACGCCAACGAGACGGCTTACAAGGCCGCCTTCATGTACCGCCGACAGCTTGAGCGTGGTGGCCCTGATGTTGAGTTCACTGCCCAGGAGCTTGAGAGTGCCATGCTCAACCAGGCCCCTGGTGCTCCCGAGCTCTCTATCCTCTCTTTCAAGACTGGTTTCCATGGCCGCCTGTTCGGCTCCCTCTCGACTACACGCTCCAAGGCCGTTCACAAGATCGACATTCCCGCTTTTGACTGGCCCCAGGCCACCTTCCCCAAGCTCAAGTATCCTCTGGAGGATAACGTTGAGGAGAACCGCAAGATTGAGCAGGCCAGCCTTGACGAGGTCGAGCACCTTATCAAGAACTACCGCCTGCCTCCTTGCGCCGTTGTTGTCGAGCCCGTTCAGAGTGAGGGTGGTGACAACCACGCCTCGCCCGATTTCTTCCGCAAGCTTCGCGCCCTGACTAAGAAGCACAACATCCTCCTGATCGTGGACGAGGTTCAGACCGGTGTCGGTGCTACCGGCAAGTTCTGGGCTCATGAGCACTGGAACCTTGAGACTCCTCCCGATATCGTGACCTTCTCCAAGAAGGCTCAGGCTGCCGGTTTCTACTATGGCGATGCCGCCATCCGTCCCAACAAGCCTTACCGTCAGTTCAACACCTGGATGGGTGACCCCTCGCGAGCCATCCTCTTCAAGGCCATCGTTGACGAGATCAACCGGCTCGACCTCGTCAACCACACCGCCCGCGTTGGTGACTACCTCTACGGCGAGCTTGAGGGTCTTTCCCGCAAGTACCCTGGCCAGTTCCAGAACCTCCGCGGCAAGGGCCAGGGCACCTTCATTGCCTTTGACAACCCCAAGCGCGACCAGTTCCTCGCCAAGTCCAAGGCCCTCGGTGTCAACATCGGTGGTAGCGGTACTGATGCTATCCGCCTGCGCCCCATGCTCATCTTCCAGCAGAAGCACGCTGACATTCTCCTCGACACCGTTGAGAAGATTGCCAAGGAGTAAATGACAAGCTACAGGGCAAAATAATGATCACGGTCGCATATACATATTGGAGTCAAGGGCTGGCTCAGGGGAGCCAGATTGGGTTATCACTCGACCGAGGGCTAGAGACTCGGCATCTATCGCATCTATATTCCGCGAATGTTTGGTGAAGTGTGCGTGGGTTGTGTTTGGAAAAAAGCTTGATGGGATGATTTTTATCTAAAGACAAAGGAGTTTAATGCAACTTGGTTAAAGCGTGTTATCTTTTCTATGCCCTTGTGATTGTGTCTTTGTGGCTATGGCTTTGTTTCCTCGATTGGCTCATCTTATCGTTTGAGAAGTGACGATAGATCTCATAACGAGAATACTCAGGCAATACAAAATTCAAAGTAAAACAAATTCTTAGACTCTCTAAAGGGGTATGTCTAACTATTCCGACAAGAGCAAGATGACCTGCATCTAGACATCCTCTTCCAAAATCGCGCTCTCATGTTCAATGGGATCATCTTCCTCGTGGTATCCTTACAAAGTAAAACAATAATAAACCTCTATCAGTAATCCCGAATACAGCACTTTAACCGTAAACCCGGTGCTACAAAACGTGGCTAGCCAGCTAGCCCGTGTAAAAGAAGTGACGTCGCGTAATTCATCGAGGACTACCAAGGGTATATAGGTAAGACTACCCGGTCCGCAGGTATTCATAGCAATCTCGTTTCGTAGTTACTCCTCTATTTCGAACTCCGTCTCTCTGATGACGCCCGAGAGAGGCGGGACTTTCCAGTAGTAGTACGGTCGTCGCCTCGGGGCTGAAGTCTGAAACCCGGGGAAACATCTTCGATGGACATTCGCGGTACCCCACTAAGGGATCGAGGTCGAAGAGGTGAGGGCTCAGCCAATCTCTGGATCACAGGGCCCTATATGTATTAGTTTAATCCGGGGGTATAGAGGTGTTTCTTCCCTTACCTGGATGCCGTTTTCAATCCCGAGGAGCTGTCTTCGCGCATTCCGACGAGCCACAGCGGGACGTGGATCAGTAGAGATAGGAGGATAGTAGGATGTCGCGGATGGCCCGACATTTGGCTGTTGGACATGGGAGACTTGGCTTGAGGGTGGAACAGCCCCTTGATGGGGAGCTTCGCGATATACTTTAGGTAGAATAGCGCGAGGGGCAGGGCCGTTCGCTGGTTGCAGCTGTCGAGGCTGCTCCCGTCGTGGCTCCTCGGAGGGCTTTGGTGCAATGTGTCGTAGAATAACGGGCTGGTGGCCAGCCGCCTCCCTGCCTGCATATAATGGGCGACCTCTCTTCCTCTTCGGCTGCGGCGCGGTTGACTGAGACGAAGGGGGCTCGTGAGATTCAGTCGATGAGGGGCGTGGTAAGATCGGTACATGTCTCGATGGTCTAGAAGGTCGGGGAAGAGGAGGAAGGTCTTGAGAGCTTGACGATGGCGCCTCCTTGCTGCTTTGACTGTCCGGTTCTTCTTTGTATGTCACCTTGCGCTTTCTGCCGCGCGGTTTAATATCTAAATCATCGACAGCTCGCATGCAATCAGCCATAGGGCGGCCTTAAAAGTAAATCAGTATGGAGACGAGGGAGTGTAAATAGACACGCATACCTGCTGGAAGCTGCATTCGCATCCAGTTGGGCTCGATGCGGTTGGATTTGATAAATCTTCCGAGAATCTTGACATCCAGCTGGCTGTTCTTTATTATCTCCGCGAGAAGCAGTCGCTTTAAGAATACTATGTCAGTGACTCCTAGAAACTACCAAAGGTGGAAACATACCTTCTCTTCCTCGGTGAACGGCTCCATCATTCCTATCGGCTCAACTCAAAGATGAAGTGAATATCGAGAGCAAACAACTCTTCGGGTTTCGAAAACTCGCTGTTCAAGAGTGTGTCCAACAAAATGTCCAGTAGGAGTGAGAACTCATCACAGCCAAGAGCTTGGTGCTTGGTGCGATTACTAAATACAGCTTCGCTAACGACTGTGTTAACAGAAAGTCCAGCGTTGAGGTATTAACAAGACTCGAGCCGTGGCGAATCCAACGTCGGAGGCCTGTCCAACGCTCGATCCCGGAATGTAGTCTGTCAAGGAAACCCGGAGAGCCGGCTCAGTCGTCCCGTGCAGCAGTATCGATAGCGATGGTTGCAAGTAGTAGCGAAAGGGAAAAGAAGCGAAGACACTGCGTCGCTCGCACAAGCCGAACCTGAAGTACAAGATCCTACAGAGTCCGAGCCAGTAACCTTGCCACAGCAGCTCGTGCCGCACGTATGAGAAGATGGGATCTTGCTGGCTCTTGGTTGGGAGTCTGCCAGTCGATGTCGCGCAAAAGGATTCCGATATTCTCTCCAAGTAGAGACGAGAATCGGCAACGAGTGTAGCCTGGGACACGCAGATCGAGTTGTTGAAAGATGAACCCGGTTGTAGTTCGCGACTCTAAACGAGGATGCAAGAAAGAGGCCCAGTGAATGGTACTCGAGATGCGAACAAGATCATTCACCAAAGAGAGTGATGGTTGGGACGAAAAACGCGTTCATGTTTGCCTGTACCAAGGAAAATATAGCTGGTCCGCTGATGCTGATGACAGCTGCCGGGCAGGTGGCAGATCAGCCAAAGCGCACACCCTCTGGCAGTGTCAGACCAGAGCAAACCTCCACTGCAAGAGACAAAGGGTGCACAGGAGGGACCGCGACTGAGATGAGCTGGATCCCTCAGAGCCACCAGGACGCTGGCTGGTTGCCATGCGGTTTGCAGGCTGCCAATGGTGCATCAGCTGCAAGCTATACCGGTACAGCCCCAGCACGGGAGCGGCCGAGAGGGCGATGCACAAGATGCGATCCAGCACTCGCGTCAGGGGATCAGGGGCTCATTGATCGAGTGTGGGTGTGTCCCGTCGTACAGCTCAAGCCTGTTCCAGGATCTGGCAATCCTTTTGGCCTCTGGCGCATCATTTGGGTTGCGAAGTGTCGTTATCAGTCATGACCATATTCGAAAGCCGGGGCCAAACAAGGAAGTTGATCAAGCACATGTCTCGATACCATTACCCGTGGGCCCTGTTCTGTCTCACTCCAGAGCCTCCAATTTGCCGTGCAGGTTGGTTTGCTGCTTGTCCATGACCCCACGATCCATGGGTTGCCTCAATAAGAGCCAAGGCACCGCAGCTTGCAGCCACCCTCCTTTTTGATCAACCCATCCCATCTGGGTGCTGTACTGTAAGATGGAGTGAAGTGCGGTAGCGGCGGATGCATCAGGACGGGTCTTGTCGGCCTCGGTGGCCAATCCCACTGAAACTTGAGAGCGCCTGACTCGACCTGTCGAGGTGTCGTTGACCCAACCTCATCTGTTCCTTCTCACATGTCCAGGCTCACGTCCATGCCTCGTGTTCACGAGCTCAGCCCATCGACGCACATTGCATGGATCTCGCTTTCGTCATTGGTCTTTTACGCATGCGGCTGCACTATGACCAAACACAGGCATGGCGATACCGTATTTGTTCTCAGTGCCCACCAACGATGTGGCTCAAGCTGTGCAAGGTCAGCGGCTGTTCCTTTTCTGTACGGCTTGGGTTGGGCAAGGGGTTGTTGGTGCAACAAGACAAGGGGAGACGGACAAAGACTGCGAGTGGCTTGGCTTATTGGCTTGTCGGCCATGGACTTTTCTCTTTACTCCATTTTCTTGTTCCCTCTTCTTCGTGGAGGCCTTTTCAGTGGAAACCATGCGACATGAGTGACTGACTGGTCACCGAATCATAATGGCTTGCGAATCAGGCTGGCAACAGAGTCGACTTGTCGCATTTGGTGGCCAGGGCACTGTCCATGGGTTCGTCAAGGGTCCCTTCAGGTCAGATACAGATGGATCTGAAGTGTTGAGCGAGGATTTGTAGCGATACCTGGGCTCATTTTGGTTGTTTTTAGGCGCAGGAAAATCAAACACACGAGAATGAAGTCAACTTAGACTCGAGCGTACTTGCCCTTTTATAATCAAGTCCCGCCACGGCGTTGCGCCTTCCTTTTGAGACGCCGGGGATGTTGCAGGCATGCACAATGAGCTGGCAGTTCCTAACTGGGGCCCACTCATGATAGCTTGAACAATGAATGGCTTTTAAGCTTGGCTTGTATTATTCTTGATGGCGATAACAATACTCATTATGGAAGTCATTAAAGTAAAATAGGTAAAAATAAATAAATAAATACAATAACAATTGACAACTTGGTCTTATGCGCGCCTTGGAGGAAACGTGCCGTTCCTAATACCTACTCCATCCAGTATTTGCACTTTTGACGACACAAGCTTCGGCATGGAGGGCAGCTTACACGGCAGAATGACAACCGAGAGGGTCCACCCACACGTCAAGTTAGGTACCTAGTGCCTGGGGATGACGATCGGTTCCCCAGGCAGGACGACTCCTTCAACAGAATCAAAATCCACTTGTTGCACTTTTACCCATTGAGACACGCTATTGCTCAATCCATAATGCTTTTTACATGCAGGTTTCTGCCTCGAACGCTGGGCATCCAATCTCGCGCTACTGCCAGACACACCCCAGCCTGCAGTGGACCAGGCTTACTACTCTTCTCCGTCAATCGCTCCATGAGCAACATCTCACAACAAATGGATTCTACACCGAAACCCCGTGTCGCTGTGCTTTACCAAGGCCTCGATCCTCCTGTTATCAATGGCATTCAAAAGCCAAAGAAACCTGGAGGTGAATTGATCAAATCCCGCCCCCGAGTTGTCACCGTTTGCTGATGACATTGGGCTTTTTAGGTTATCTTGATTCAGGTGCCGATATCGCTTACACATTGAGCCAGTCTCCTGATATTGAGGTTGTCTGCCCCAGCAATGACCTCAAACCAGAAGACCAAGCTGGGTGGTCTTTTCCCGACACCGAAGATGGAATCATGGAAGCGATCGAAAAGGGCGCCACTCACCTATGGGCCAATACCATTCTCTTCGCAGCGCATCCCCTCCAGACCTCTGCACGTATCGCCGAGCATCAGGATCGCATCAGGGTCGTTTGCCAGGGTCCTTTGATTGTCGAAAGTTACGACGACAAGGAATTCGTCAATGATCTACTCCGCAGCATTGGCGGCTTTACAATGCCGCGCTCATGGACCATCAATGAGAGCCCCAATGTTGAACAAGACATTCAGAAACTCAGCCTCCCCTTCCCAGTGGTCGCAAAGCCAATTCGAGGTCGTGGTAGTCATGGCGTGCGTGTCTGCCACGATTCTCAGGAGCTAGCTGATCACGCCCGATCACTGTTCAAGGAGTCGCCAGCTATCATGTTGGAAGAGTTTCTATCAGGCGAGGAGGCAACTGTTACGGTGATGCCACCTGGTCCTGGCAAGGACAATTACTGGGCCCTACCAGTTGTTACTCGGTTCAACCACGTCGATGGCGTCGCGCCATACAATGGAGTTGTCGCTGTTACTGCGAACTCACGAGCAATTACAGCTGCCGAGGGCAATGAGCCGACGTACCAGCAGGTAGCAGCGGAGTGCGAGAGGGCGGCCCGAGAGCTCGGGGTAACTGCTCCGATCCGAATCGATGTCCGAAGATTCAAGGACTCGGCCGACTCCAAGTTTGCCTTGTTTGACGTGAACATGAAGCCGGTTTGTTTCTCCGTTTAACCAGACCTAAATTAAACAGCCTGCTGACCGCTTCTACCGCAGAACATGACAGGACCTGGCCGGCCTGGCCGCGAAGATCAAGCCAGTTTGACCCTGTTGGGCGGTGCAGCACTGGGCTGGGACTACCAAGAGCTGCTGAGGCGTATCCTAAGCACTTCCTCAACATTGAGGACACTTCGGAGCTCGAAACCACGAGAAATGGTCGAATAAGAAGGATGTGTATTGTTGCCCGGACAGAAGTAAATAATGTTAGCAACTATCTCCGGCGCTAAACGCCTCTGACTCGGGTGGCTTACAGATCGGCTCTGCGCGACTGGGGAAGGGTTCGGGCCAGAACCTGATGGAGGGAAGCGCATCGGGGATTCGGGGGTATAAAATTCCGCCTCGAACATGCTATTTTGCCATGGCTTGACCGAGTCGGCGGAATGAGCGTTCTGGACTCGAGATCGGCTTTGTCCCTCCATCACCCTCTGTAATCGTGGATGCACGGCCTTGAAGTGTCCTGGCCTCCTTTCCTCGCCTCGGTGCTCTCGCGCGTGACCATTCGACCCTGAAGTTGGCCTCGATCGCTCTCTCTCCAGGCTCGGCTTCCCGCTTCATTTCTCCCCCATGCGCCGTTGCTCGCTCCACCACGTCCACGCTCCACACTCTCGCTGTCCTCGGAACAGCCATTCCTCGCGTCTTTGCTAGGCTCCTGGTGTCTCTACGTATCCAACGCGACCGCTCCTTCGATATCAATCGGAAATACCCTCGAAACCCGGCCCTCGAGCCATCGCTTCTCATGTACTGATGGAGGATGACGAGTATACGACCAGCAAAATGGGGGAAATCAAGCTCGAGGAGGGCGCGAACGGCGCGCGCGTGAAGCAGGAGGGCAGCGCTTCCATGACCACTACCAACGATAGCCACGACGGATCCCGATCGCCAACCGCGTCACACGATGGTGTCAAGTCGCGCAGCGAAAGCGCGGACACGCCGAGCTCGACCAAGCCTCCAAGGTTGTCTCGAAAAGCCTCTCAGAAATTGGCCGCCACCCGCGAACCCGTCCTTTTCGACCACCTCCCAGACGTGACCACCGAGTCGTACAACTTCTTCCAGGTCATTCCCGACTGTCTTTACGGCTCAAAGCACCTCGGATCTACAGATAACGACTCCCTGGACTGCGAGTGTCGAGAGGAATGGCGTATGTTCCAACGATTTCGGCTGCGAATGAATCATGATTGTGCTAATTGGCATTTCTAGGCGATGGCGAGAACTTGGCTTGTGGCGAGGATTCGGATTGCATCAACCGAGCGACCAAGATGGAGTGCAGCGCCGAGGCTGGAAATTGTGGAGGCGGCTGCCAAAACCAGCGATTCCAGCGCAAGCAGTACGCCAATGTGTCTGTCATCAAGACCGAGAAGAAGGGATTTGGTCTTCGAGCGGACGCGGATCTGCAGCCCAATGACTTTGTCTACGAGTACATTGGCGAGGTGATCAACGAGCCCACTTTCCGGCGTCGTATGCTCCAGTACGATGAAGAGGGCATCAAACACTTCTACTTCATGTCCCTCAACAAGAGTGAATTTGTGGACGCGACCAAGAAGGGAAACCTGGGTCGCTTCTGCAACCACTCGTGCAACCCCAACTGCTATGTGGACAAGTGGGTGGTTGGAGACAAGCTTCGCATGGGTATCTTTACCTTGCGCAAGATCCAGTCCGGCGAAGAATTGGTCTTCAACTACAACGTCGATCGATATGGCGCCGATCCTCAACCCTGTTACTGCGGCGAGCCAAACTGCGTGGGCTTCATTGGTGGCAAGACACAAACTGAGCGTGCCACTAAACTACCAGCAACCACAGTCGAGGCGCTTGGTATTGATGGCGGTGACGGCTGGGACACGTCGGTTGCAAAGAAGCCTCGGAGGAAGAAGCCTGACGAGGACGATGAGGAATACGTCAACAGCATACAACCGCGTAGCCTCAGCGAAGACGACGCCCGAAAGGTCATGGCTACTCTTATGCAGTGCAAGGAGAAGTGGATCGCCGTCAAACTCCTCGAACGTATTGAGCGATGCGACGATGAGCGTGTCATTCACTGCGTCATGAGGATGCACGCCTACCAGATTCTCAAGACCACGCTCAACACCTTTCTTGACGATCACAACCTTGTCATTCAGATCCTAACAATTCTTGACAAGTTCCCTCGCTTGACGAGGAACAAGATTCAGGACTCCAAGATCGAGGCGACAGTTGAAGGCCTGACGCGATCCGACCATGAAGACGTGGCGACCCGGTCCAAGAAGCTCCTCGAAGAATGGAGCAAGTTGGAGATGGGCTACCGAATCCGGCGACGGAAGTTTGACCCCAATGCGCCCACTGCTAACTCGTTTGAGGAGCGCAGAGGAGCTGGCCGAGAGGATGAGGCAGCCCAGCCGACGACCAAGACTACATCGCCATTCAACAACGTTGAAGTACCAAAGGGTCCTAGGAATAGTGTGCCCCAGAGGAACAATGCCTTCTTCCACAATGGCGGACGCCCGCGACGAGCACCTTTCAACGCACCACTTCCACGGGGGTGGTTCACTGCCAAGGATGCTGCGGGTAACACTTACTTCTATAACAAGCAGGGGGTTACCACTTGGCAGAAGCCGACCCAGCCTGCGGCAGAGCTGGTCGCAAAGGCACCATCCAAAGCCATGAAGGAGCAGTTGGCTATCCAGAGCATCATCGATCAAGTCACAGAGAAGGGGACACCAAAACATCCCACAGTCTCAACACCCAAAGCCGCTGAAACCCCTACTAAAGAGCCCAAGCCAGAGAAGTGGCGATCTCTCCCAATCGAAAAGCAAATGAAGATTTACGAGAATACGGTATGTTCGCCAGAAGACTTGATCTAGGCCTCTTCTAACAACAGCGTACAGCTATTCCCTCATATCAAGCATGTCCTCGACAAATTCCATCACAAACTTCCTAAGGAGGAGCTCAAGCGGCTAGGCAAAGATATTGCCAAGAAGCTTGTCGCTTCGGATTATAAGAATAATCGAGTAGGCGATCCGAATTCACCACTCAGTGACAAGCAGGCCAAGAAGATGAAGAAGTTTGTCAAAGACTTTTTGGACCGCGCCGTGGAGAAATACGGCGAGCATCAGAAACGCAAGGCCGCCCGAGAGGGACAGAAGCAGACCAAGGATGGTGGAGGCCCTGACGAAAGGGCAGATCGCAATGGAGGTTCTTCTGCTGACAGACCAACTGGTTCTCCCCATGCAAAGGGCGATGTGCCTATGGCAGACGAGGTGGACGAGGCTGCATTGTCAGACAATGATGGTCCCAGATCCTCGACCAGCCCTGATCGTAAACGGAAGCGGGAAGTTGAGGTTGAGGCGTCAGGATCCCCGTCTCTTGCTTCATCCGAGGGACCAACAGTGAAAAGGGTAAGGGAGGACGAGATGGATGAACCTAGCCCGCCGCCGCCCCCTCCCCCTCCTCCGCAATCAGCCATGGAGGATGTTATCACTGCTGAACAGCAGGCCCTTCGTGAGCAGGAGGAGGCCCTCATGAGGGAAAACGAGGAGGCACAAAGGCTCGAAGATGAAGCCAACCGCACCAAGGGCACTGAAGATGCCATAAGGGGCGCCGAGGAGGACGCACCGATTGCTCCGGACGAGCCTTCCAAGCTGAGCCATGAAGCCCAGGGATCGGCGTAACGGAGACAACTGCACGACGGACGAGCAGAATGAGGCTACAGAACAGGAGTTGCGGGGATATTGAGAGGTCAAACTGCGGTTACCTAGGAGCACTAATGGAGCTGGGTTGGGGCATAATTCTATCTGCATGCATTTCAGGAGTTTGAGGGCCAATACCAGGCGAGTTGTACCACCATTTACTATATAAAAGGCAGGCATTTGTTGCACCTTTCGTCCAACGGGTCACTCACGAGGGGAGGAGACTTCGACACACATTTGTTATACATACCACGTCCTTATCTGATTGGGGACTACTACCGAAACGGCGCATTCTGGTGTTGCGGGAAGAAACGAACATTACTCGTGTACATGCTATTTGCGGGGATTATGAGCTGGCGAATTGGGGATAGGCCGAGGACCAAAGATTTGGGTGGGCTTTTTATTGTGAGGATGAACCTGGGATGGATGGCGTTCACCGTGGGCGAGGCGACAGAGGAGGACGAATCATATACCCCCTGTATCATTAACGCATGTACGCAATCTGCACCTGGTCTTTGAAGGTATCGGGAGTGTGCAATGCATTTAGTTAAAGAAATATTCAATGCTATGCTTAATGCTGTCCTGTCAAAAGCGCCATACGCCGTACGAATAAGATGTTCCGTGCTGGTCTATCCCCAACCACGCTTGTATGTATATATCAAACAGCCGTCTCTGCGCCATTCTTGTATCATTTCTCTCAGTCCTCGTCGTCAGAGGAATCGTCGCCCTTCCGCCTCTTCTTCCCTGTCACCGGGACAATATCTTCCTTCTTCTTAAACACATAACTCCTCGACGCCCTCTCCTCACCCTTCCACCCAGTCTCACTTATCTCCCCCTTTGCGTTCCTCACTACGCCCAACGTCCGCGCATGCCTGTACCCGGGGTACGCGCGCGCCTGGAAGCGAAAGCTGCGCTCCACCTGGAGTCCCGCGTGGCGCGCGAGGTCGCGGACGTTCCAGAGGGTGTAGGGCTCGCCCTCGAAGAGCGTGACGACGATTGCGGCGCCGGGGGCGAGGGCGGGGATGGCGCGCTCGAAGAAGGATACCAGGAGGGACTGGTTGTAGCGCACCTGGCGGTTGACGTCGGTCGACTTGCCACCGACATGGGGGAAGTTGAAGATGATACGGTCGAACCCGGCGGACCGTGTGAGGGAGGCGGGGAGCTTGGTCGCATCGATGTTATAGAGGAGCTTGTTGTTGGGGGTGAGTTTGCGCTTGCGCCTGGGGGGTTGGTCTGGGTCGTCCGAGTCGTAGTAGTCGTCTTCCTCGTTGTCGCTATTTTGATCAGAGTCCTGGCTGTCGTTCTCGTCGTCGCCATCGTTTTCGCCGGCCTCAGTAGGCTTTGTAGAACCTTCTTTATCTTCCTCGTTGGCCTTCTCGGTCTTGGGAGCCTCGCCGCGAATCACAGCGATGTTGCCGTCAACATGGGGGTACTTGGCTTTCAGCTCGTCGGCATCCTTCTCCAAGACGGTCGCGGTAACATTGGCGCAGCCATGATGCTGTACAATGGACGCGGCGAAGCTCAGGTCACCCTCGCCAACGAGCAGGATGCGGTGATGAGGCTCAAAGGGTATCGTGGGCTTCTCGTCGACCTGGCGCTGCTGCTTACTCTTTCCCTTCTTGGGGCCATTGTGCGACTTTTGCTGAACTTGCTTGTGCTGCTGCGGATGCTTCTTTGGCCCCTTGGCCTGCGCATTCTGATGCGACAGCTTCCTCTTCTTTCCCATGGTCACGCGCGCGCACAGCAACTTGTATATGAGCGGATGGAAGTGAGGTTGTTTGCACGTGAGGGCGGGCGGTCAACTTTTTTTTTTTTTCTTTATTCCGTTTAATCCGGATCGGGAAAGTTTGATTGGTCGCAGGCACCGTTGCTAACATTTTTAGCTCCCCCGGCCCCTCGGGAAGCGCCCACCGCGTAGCCTGGCGAAATGCGGAGCGCCGCACGTGGGTAGGGGGTGTACCTGGTGGTTCAGGGTACGTGACAGTTATGACGACGTGAGATGAAGGAAACGTGAGTAGAGATGAGAGGGAATGGGGATGGTACAATATTGGTTGGCTATGAATGCAGTGCACATATAATCTTGCTTTGCACTACGTGAATACGTTAAATACATACAGTCCCCTATAGTGAGGTGACAATCTCGTACATTAGCACCATCAAGTCCCAACATAATCTCCGTTGATGAGTGGAGGCCATAACTTTGTCAGGTAGGTAATTCATGCAGAGCGTTATCTAAAGCGCAACGACTGAAAAGGATTTTAAACTAAAATATCCATTACGGCCGTATTTGGAACAATTTCACAGATATACGTTAAACCCACATGCATCGCAATGCCATTGACGCGCTTGAGTTGAGCTGCATTGATTGGTATGCACCCATTCATCATCAACCTGCAGTGCATTCTGCAACCGGGGTGAAACTACTGGTCACTAACAAAAGGAGGAATATTTTGCAGAGCAACAGCACAACCGCAAACGCATTCACCAAAACCGATCACTTTCATCCGAATAGGAACAATACAATACAGACAATAATAACACCGCATCTTGTCCGAATGTCCGAAGGCCGTGCAACAACTGGTGGTGTGTGCCCAACCGGATCCACCGCCGTTCAGGAAACAGGACGAACAGCTGTTACAAAGGTACGGTGTAGCGGTCCCCAGGTCTGGCCTGGGTAGGGTAGGGTAGGTACAGTTTGTATACGTAGCATTCTCATGCGGCCGAGTGCGCAGATTCAGCAACCAGATCTCGTGCGAGTGAATGAGTGACGGTCAAGGGCCGCCTAACCCCCAGTTCGATTCAATGGCATGAGCCGATTTTCACCGTGACGAAGCTGCGCCTAATAAAAAGACGCCTTCAAGCGCCACCAGTAGGGGCTGGCGTTTGTTAGGGTCATGCTGTAAATGGGTTTGGACTTGAGTTGTTTGCCTTTTTCTCCCTCAAAGACTCGAGCCAGATCCGTTTGCTTTATTGTGACTGTCTGCATTCCTGCATTAAAAGACCTGCCACCGCGGCAAACGGGTTGTAAATTACCCTTTGTAGACAGTCCGAGAGAGGAAGAAAAAAAAATACAAGCATCCCTACCGAGAGCATCCGGAGGTGCTCTTGTGCTCTAAGAATGGAGACCTTGATGAGAGACAGGGGTCACGACGCCGCGGTGGTCGGAAAATCGTGGTGGCCGGACCAATAAGAGGACCACCAAGTGAGCCAAAACGGCTAGCGCCACTGAGTACATCTTGGAGTGGCATGGCGGCGGCAGGGTGCCCGTCGTTTGGGGGACCTGTTCCAGTGGACTTACAGCGGACTTACTGGGGTCCTGCAGTGAAAGAGCTGGGTCCCCACTCCCGTCTCCAGGGTCATCAATCATGGTTGGCGCGCTGGCACCCGCTGGCACTGCCCGTCACTGAGCGGCCGGGTACCTCTGGACCAGATTATTGGGGATCCATCATTGACTGAGATGGATGGAGCGAAAAAGGGTTACCTACTGACACTCGAGGCGCTTTCCGTCTCATTGAACCTCCTTCACTTCCACCACAACCAACCGCAAACAACAGTTCGACGTCAAACACAGCATCACGACCGTCATCGTCGAACGTGTTATCTCAGTACTCAGAACGTTTACGCGTTTGGCCCTTTTTTCCCTCTTCTGCTCGTCGTTCGGCCGCGCGCTCTGTCTTTGTTTCTGCCGCCCGCCGATTGGCGAAAACTTCTGACCTATACGTACCCATACCCTTTCTCAGATTCTCGTCACTTTCAACATCCATCCAAATCCCGTAATACTCAGATCACTTGCACTTGCACTTGCACCCAGCTCTCGCCGCGCCCTTTTCCACCATCGCGCGCTCATGTCAATCTCTGATTCTTCCGCGTTCTCTTGATCAGCAAAGGCCTCTTTTATCGCGGTAAAGTCACGCACGTCTCGTTTTCCACACCTTACTTGAACCCCCCCCCTGCCGCCTGGCGCGTGGCACATTCTTACCTTTGGTCTCTCTCATCCATCCATCTCTCACACACCCCCAAAAACCTGTCACTCGACCCGCTACTCCCAGAGCATTCACCTTTACCTACACCCAACCCACGTACCTACATGTACATGATCCATCACGTCCATCATGGCTGAGATCGGATCTCCCGCGAGGGAACCTTCCACCCGCGGCCGCGGTCGTGGTGGAAGAGGTCGCGGTGGACGAGGCAGAGGTGGTGGCAGAGGAGGTTCTACTGCTGCCGTGTCCAAGGCGGCTGCCACAAAGCCCGGCCGTGGCGGATCACGAAGAGGAAGAGCCAAGAACTTTTCCGACTCGCGTGTCCAAGCTGCCTATGAGCGTCAAAGACACCTCAAGCACACATATTCAGTCATCGCCCAGGCTCTCAGACCCGCCCTGTCTGAATTCGCAGAGCGCGCTATCGAGGAGGCTATCCAACATCCCGAGAAGTGCAAACACTACAGTGCTTTCGCCCCTGCCATTCTTCAGCTGAGGCAGAATCTCGAAACCAAACTTGCTGAGCACAAGCTACGTCTCGACAAGGACCTCGAGCTTGCCGAGCACCTGTTCAACGCCGACAACTACGTGGCTGAGCAGGAGTTCAAGGTACGTTTTCGCTTTTGGTCCCCCGGCCTGACGTTGGTCCCCGGCCGAGATTTCCCTGACGATCTTGGCATTCAATTGTACTGACCAAAACCCCACAGAACGGCTTTGAAGAGATTGAGGAGCAATTCTACGAGGGTACCGAGAACCGCCTCCGCATTCTCGAATCTCTTGCTAAGAAGGGATTGCCTGTTGATGTAAGTTGGAAATTTCACTTTCTCACCAATTTCATCCCTACTCTGTCGTCCAGCACAATATCCATTTCCCACCCACTGAGGTAATTGGTGGTGCAACTGCTGACACATCTCACTCAAGATTGTCGATGAACAGTATGAGTACAAGGTCATCTCTGATGAGCACTTCGACAACGAGTTTGGCATTTATGAGGCCTACAAAGATGGTCATCTCGTCCCCTACCCCTCTCGCGTTGAAGGCACCGAGATGTGGCAAAAGGCACGCGACGCCGAAGCTGCCATCGCCGCCGCTGCTGCCGCCGCTCCTACTAAGGGTCGTGGTCGCCGTGCTATCAACAAGCGAAGGGCACAGGAGCAGCCCGAAGGCCAGCCAACTCCCAAGAAGAACACGAGAAGTTCAGCTTCTCCTGCGATCCCCCCTCCCGCCCCCGCCAAGGGTCTCCTCGCTTCCGCTGCTGAAGTTGAGGCTACTCCAACAGGCACCCCGCCTGAGTCGGACTCTCCTCCTGCATCTCCTGAGCCTCCTGCGCTCCGAAACGGCATGCCACCTCCCGCCGCTATTGCTACTGCCATCTCCAAGGTCCAGAATACCAAGCTTTCCGCTCGTGAGAAGAGCCCTCCACTGCCCAAGGGTATCGCGGAGTCTGATGAGTATGGTTTCCGTATCTACAATCAACGACCATCAATGCGGGAGAAGGGCATTAACAGTCGTATCCTCACTCCCCACCACGATTATTTCGAAGATTGGCAGATTGGCTTCAGAGATACTACCAACGATGCCAGCAAGGGCCACACTCGTGCCAAGCGTGGCAAGTACCTCGATGGTCCCAACAGCAACGGCTTTCATTTCGACATCTGGTGTGCCGGCTACGACTATTCGGCCTTGACTCCTGAGGACTTTGATCAAGACATGGTCAAGCTGTATGGTGTCCATCCCAGTTATGGCATCATCCTACCCAACAGCGTTCATCCCAAGATCCCCAAGACGCCACACGTCATGCCAGGCAAGCCCGTCGTCTACATCGCGAATCCTTCCGGCAGAATCTCGCATGCCTCTCGCTCTTTCCTCAAGACTGTCAACCATCGCCGTTCTGAGGATGCGCCCTGGCGTACCAAGATCGGAGCTTCAATGAGACGCTTCTGCAAGCTTGAAGAGATCCGGGAAGATGACATTGACATCGCCGAATACGTCCGCTCTGACGAGGAACTTCGAGGCAAGTCCTTGGGTACTGCCATCAAGGAGTTGGAGGCTAGACCTGTTGTCAGCGAGGTGCCATCTGAGGCAGAGGAGTCTGAGGAGGAGGAGGAGCTTGCTCCTCAGCCCGAAGCCGGATTCACCGACCTCTCTGTTCTGACCTATGCCAGCGCCTTCCTGGAAGCTCAGGAAACGAACAAGGCCCCTAAGCCCGCGCCCAAGCCCGCTCGTTATGACGCAATTCGTGATGTCTTTACCGACTCGAAGCCTGCCGCTGCTCCTGAGCCCGAAACCAGCTCCAGTACCGGCCTTGACCTCTTGGCTGAGCTGAGCAGTGTCGTCAGCACCTCTAACCAGCCTGCTTCCAGCAGAGAGATGATCCAAGCCCAAGATGATGTTGTGGCTCCCGAGCCTGTCATGGCCTACGAGCCCGCTCTTATCCACGAACCCGCTCCCATGCATGAGCCTATGGTCATCCAAGATCAGCAGCCTTATCCTGATGCCAGCATCAACGGCACTGTTCCTACACAGGTAGGCCCTCCTGCCATGCACGAAGTCGACCCCCGAAGTTCGCTTCCTCGAAGCAATGAGCTCCCGCCTGTCACCCCAAGCCAGGTTCCCGTGGATCCCCGATACGGTCCCGTCGACGTTCCTCAAGGCTACCTGCACCAACCCCGTGCACAGCCGCCGATGCAACCGGGCGGCCCGGTGCATGGCCATCCTGGGGAAACCATGCCCTATCCTCCCATGCATGAACACGCTGTGCCACAGCATCAGCCGGTGCGACCTTCTGAGTACGCGCCTCACCCACCTCCAGGACACCCGGCTCAGGACCAGGGGTACCTTTCTCATAGTGGCTACCCGAACCCATCGAACCCAGACCCTCGTGATAGCCACATGGCTGCCGGACGTCCCATCGACCCGGGATACCCCCCTCGCCGCATGAGTGGTTACGCCGCCGAGGCCCCGAGCTACTCTCGCGCCTACTGGTCGCAGCCCCCTCAGGGCCCTCCTCCTGGTCCCTCCGGCGTGCCAGTCCCGCCTGTGTCGGCTCCAGGCCCAGGACCTTCTCACTATCACTCACCCGCCCCCCCTGCAGCGCGAATCCCATTTTCTCACAACGCTAGCGCTGAGCCTCTGCCTCCTCTGCGACCGCCGCGAGGACGTAACCAGTCTATCCAGGATGAGACTCTGCTCGAGCCCAGTCTTCGATCTGCTGGCCACGGTAACATTGGGAACTCGTATTACCCTCCAGGTCCTCCTCGCAACTACCATCGAGGCTATCCAGGCCCTGAGCAGCACGCGCCGCTGCAGCCGATCGCAACTGATCGTATTCTGCCAAACCCGCAGACCACGGGGCAGGGATATATCACCTCGCCTCACCAGGGCTTTGCACACCAGGTCCTGTCTCCAACGTATGCGAATCCCCCTCCCATGCCTCCACATATGGCTCAAAGCCCGCAAGACAATTCTCAGGGTCTTCCCAACCCGGTTCATCGTCATCGATCCACCCCTTCCGGGTCATCTGATGCTGGGAACAAGTACCGAAAGCTCCAGCCAGCTCCTGTCCCCGCGCATCGAGCCTGGCCCAACAAGCCTGAGCTCAAGACCATCCCGTACGACCACAAAGAGACGGGACTAGCGGCAGCACTTCCCAGCTCCGGCCCTACCCAGATCCGAGGTTGGAACGTCAACCAGCCACGCAAGCGAGGTAAGGCGGACAAGAACGAACGTGGAGAGCTAGGCCAAGATCAAGACGCCCGATAGGGTGGTGGCAGCTCTTCCTCAACGCCATCTCAACAAGCTCTACCCACCAAGACTTCTTTCAAGTCTGTCCGATTTGCCAAGCCACTCGTTGGTCTCCCACCTCTGGCCCCGAAGTCCAGAAACAAAGATACTGCTGCCGATCCTCAGTCGATTCTCAAAGATGAAAAGAAGTCTACGAAGAAGTCTGCGAAGAAGCCCGCGAAGAAGGCCGTCAAGAAGGCCGTGGACGAGTCTGAGGACGAGAACATGGAGGAGCCTGTGGACAAGTCTACGGTAAAGCCTGCAGACACCAATGGCTCATTCATCTCCAAGGATAATGTGCTGTCCGATCCTGAAGACAACCCGAACAAGCGACGCCTGCGACCTAGAAAACGCAAGACCACGGAGACAGAGCCCGTCGAGGCTGACGTTCAACGTGTGACCAAGAAGCCAAGAACCACGAAGGCCGCCAAGTCCAAGACTACGGAGCAAGCCCCTGCCAGCACTGAAGTTCAGCCCACTGCAAAGAAACCCAGAGTTATCAAGGCAGCGAAGTCCAAGAGCGCAGCTACCAAGACTACAGCCTCTGGCGTCACTGATGAACCCCTCAAGAACGAGGAGGCTTCCACTGAGGCTGACCTTCCCAAGGAGACCCAGGTCAACGGAGACGAGTCGACTGCCGCCACAGGCAACACCGACGAGCAAGAGTTTTGAACTCAATCTCGAAAAGAAATGGCGATGGATTCTATTCATCCTGGCTGAGAGCTACTCTCTTTAATGCCATTGCAGCATAGCTGCTACGATACCCTTGTTTTTATCTCATCATCGATGATTCTCGAAACTCTAGTACCAGGACGAAAGAGCATCAGAATCAGGACTGGAGGCATGTTCCTCCTTCGTTCGCATCAACGGCGTTAGGCGAACCAACCCCCTGGTCACAGCACACATCAGGGACAAATGATTTGCGTGTTATTCTTGTTTCCGTTTACGATATTCCCCGTCAGTTCCCCCTTAACTAATTTGCTCTCGTCGACGCTGGCTTCTCTTGGTGGCACAATATAGTGCTGAACGCACTGAGGGAGGATGAAAGCGGGCACCCGTTGCTTAGCTTGCAGGACTTGCAATCTTCCTCATCGTGTTCTTGTGTAAGAGTTACTTGGTTGCAGAAACAGAGGAAGGCATGGAATGGATGCTTCAGCAGGAGGATAGCCCGAGCGGCGTTCCTAGAAGCGATATAAAAAAGGACTCGCATTTGTTTTTTGGAAGGGGATATACCGAGGATGATATACGAAGGTCGTGGAGGGACGCCCGTATATAGTCATAGCCAAGCAGCAAAATCGACGTGCATTAACTCATGAGTCTTGATGTGTAACGTGAAGAAGTGTATGTATCACTGAGTTACACAGTTTGATTGTAGCTGTGTAGGTAGGCAACGGCAAGGCATTAGTATGAGGACGAATCACTTCTTCGATAGTTGTGGAACGTGAAACGTGGTGCTGGCGTAGTGCCTGCTGGTAGGTGAGCAAGTGGTAGTTTACTCAAGTTTTGGTCACAGTTGTGATAATATGATCTAGGAGAGTGATGCGAGCTTTGAATGTCCCTTTTTTCAAGATTCCATGGGCGTGGTATGTCTTTTGATTTAATGTACAAAAAGGTATCATCTATCCACGACGATCCACCCATCCATCCATCCCAAACATCAAGATCAAGATCAAGTAAATTAGCGCAAATAGCAGATCCTTTCCTCATCTCCTTTCCTAATCTCCTTTCCTAATCCCCAAGAAATCTACAAGTCTTTGCGACGCGTCACTTCTTTCTTTGACTGGATCTGTCGGCGAGGCTGATACCTTCTGCACGACATGTTCCCTGTCGTGGTCTACCGTCTCTAGTTTGCGCCCGTGTTACCGGGGTTCGCTGGTGCGTCCTGGGCAGGCTGCTCAGCCGTGGCTGCTGCAGGTTGCGGTGCTGCCTGCTGGGGGACTTGTTGAGGGTCCTGCTGAGGTGGCTGTTGGGGAGCCTGCGCAGGGTTGAACTGTTGCGTAGGGTCGGTCATGGAGGTGTCCTGCATGGCAAGGCCCATGCCGTTCTGGGGCAGCCCGCCGGGGATCATTATGGGGTTGTTGTGGTGAGGCAGGGCGCCCATGGCGGTTGGGTCGATGCCCATGGGCAGGGCATCCATGCCTGTGGGAAGCATCATGGGGGCGCCGCCGTTAGGCACCTGGTGGTCGGTGAGGAGTCCGGAGCCGAGAGAGCCCTCGGGGTGCAGAGGGTACATGAGGCCCTCCATGGTGTTACCGTCAAAGACAACCATGTTCTGGATGGGCTGCTGCGTCTGTCCGAGCACGTTGATGACATCCTGAGCGAGCTGACCGCCGAGGATGGCGGCGACAGGGGAGATCTCGCTGACGAGGTTCTGGAGGAAGCTGCGCAGAAACTCTGGACGGAGGGTCTCGCTGGGGAGGCCAAGGGCCTTGTGCTTTTGGGTGGCAATCTGGGTGAACATCTTAAGGTCATCGCGATTGCTAGGGACGCGGCCGCCCTGGATCTGCATAAACTCCCATAGGGCGCGAAGACACGAGAGCGCAGGGGTTACGCTCTTGAGTCGTCGACGGGACTGGGTGTACTCCTCAGGAAGACCACCAACATCGCTGGCGAGGAACCATGTGGAATAGAGCTCGCGCTTGGTGACGGACTCGATTGTCTTAGGGCCTTCCTTGCGGGTCTGAACGTCGACGATGGTTCGAGTGCGTGTCTCCGGGCCAGGGACGGTTGGTACGTTTCCAAGGTCACGCTGGATGACATAGTCATGCTCGATGAGATCGCTGAAGATGAATCCGTAGAGACCGTGGCAACCAGCGGCGTAAAATGCCTTGCAGTTCAGGCGGGTGGCGGTGTTGATGATGTTGAATGACTCGGGGTCAAGGTCAGTGGCAATAACGATGTCGAAGCCAGCAAAGTAGCTGGGCCCCTTTGTCTTGACGCCTTCTGTATCGACATGGACACGAACACGAGGGTTGAGCTTCTGGAGGGCGGCACTCGCGGCCTGGGCACGGTTCTGGCCGATGATGCTGTCATCCTCAGAGAGGAAGAACTGGGAGCCGCGATCGGCTTCCGTGACGACTGCGCCGTCCAAGAGGGTGAGAGAGCCAATGCCAGCGAGGACAAGGTTCTTTGCGATCTCGTTGGCGAGGGCCTTGATGGTGATGAGGAGAATGTTTGCGCTTTGAATCTTGGCCTGGGCAGCCATGCCCCAGAGGCGGATCTGGCGATCATAGAGAGCAATCTCATCTGAACATGTTAGAGTTGGCGCATATGTAATTTGCTGGCGTGAGACTTACCAGCGCTGACCGTGGCAGGTTGTGCCACAGGGACGCCAAAGGCGTGAGGTTGGCCGTTTGGCATGGCCATTCCAGGTTGCATCATGAAGGCTGAGGGGTCTGCTAGAGGCATCTGCATGGCTGCCAACATGGTGGGATCCGCCATGAGTGAAGGATCAGCCATCATGCCAGCCATGGCTTCAGGGTTCATTGAGCCGAGGAGATGATCTGGTAGCTGAGGAATAGCGTTGCCGTTGCCGTTGAGGTTGGCGCCAGCGTCGATAGGAGGCATCGCAGCAGCAGCGCTGGCATCTGGGAGCTGCTGAACCTGAGGCGCAACCGGAGGCTGGCCTTGGTTGTGGTTTGAGGCGTCCATCAGGAGAGACTCTGAGCGGAGGGGGAGGAGAGTGAGATTGATGAGCAGATGGAGGCAGAAGATGCCCTTGTCGCTGTCTTTGGTGTCGGCGCAAGGCTGCGAGGCTACCGAGCAAAGTCGCAAGAGGTTGTTATGGATGAGATGAGGCGAAACGCGCGTGACAAGGAATGCCCAGCCCGCTGGGTTATAAGCAGCAGCTCTCGCAATTCAGCCCAAGAACCTCATGCGCCGTTTATTGCTGAGGAGAAGGCGGGCAGGCAGGTTTCCGAGATTGCAGGCGGGAAACGAGGCGCGCCTTTCGGTGTTTGTTTGCTTGCTTGGGGACGTGACCTTTTTGTTTCTGATATCATATATCGAATCTCGGAGGATGGTAGGTGCCTTTCAAGGTCGCAAGCTGGAAGTCAAGTTTACTAACTGAGCTGGCCGTTGATGATGCGCTTCTGATTGGTTGAAAGAAATTGTTAGTGGGATCGCCTGCCTGTGCGGCTGCGTGTGTGGGGGGGACAAACGCGCCCTGGGGAACGGGCTAAGGGGGGGAATTACATGAGAGAATTGGGTTGAACAGAGAAAGTTGGATGTGAATATGGGTGCAATCTATAGGTTGAATCTCAATATGGAACTCACGGCTACTTGCAGTCTGTTCTCACAGTGTTTTCAGTTGATGCTTTTTGCTTACAGCTCGCATGATGAAGCGGTTAGGTACCGGGGAGAGGGAACCGGCATGGCGGTACCTGGCAGTCACGTGTGACAAGCGCGGATGCACCTCTCGACCTATTGGATGGATGGATGGATTCGTGAGTAGATGAGGTTGGCTGTATGTTAAACCAAGACCGAGACAAGCAAACACAAGTCTCCCGTCCCCGGCTAATGAATGACCTGAGCTGAACGGGCTGGCACGGATAGGCTTGCTGCACTGCTTCTAATAATAAGACACCGGGAAAGAAAGACTTGGCGAACGAGAGCAACGGGTTGTGTAATGCAAGGAGTCTTGCACAGCACAGCACAGCGCATATCGGATGCTTCAAGACTGGTCCAGTCATAGTCCAGTCTAGACGTTGCACGTCATTTGGCTGAGAATATACACACCGCAAGAGTGACAGTCTTGTGTGTTTGAGCCGGGTAAGAGGAGTAAGGGTCGCAGACTAATGGAAAGGAGAATACCTACCTCTCCTCACACAAACACGCATGCCTGCTCGTCTTGCTGACAGCCATTCCCTGCACGACCTAGTGGCTCTCAACGCCTTGTCCCTCTGAGAAGCCACCAACATCGGGGCACATACAGGGCCTCCCTCGCTGTGGCTTTACCGCCTTTATCCGCAGGCAACCCCTCCATCATCTTCTCATCCACGGTCCATTTCCATTTCGTCCATACTGCTCTTCAATCTCATCCATCTTGTCTTCCTACTTAGGCTACGACCTTGACATATTCCGCTCAAAGCAACTCGTTCGTATCGATACCCCCGCCGTCCGCTTGCGCTTCCTGTATAGAACTTGATCGCTGTACATACTGTACCTACCCTCACCTATCTCTCGTCCCCCTCTCGCCGCCCTTGGCTTGGCCAGAGAATCCCTCTCGTCTTTTGGGCGTCGCTTCTCTTCTCTTCTGATGGTGAGCCTGCCCACCCGCTTGCCGCCCTCTCCGCTCGCCCACCCCCGCCTTGGAAGACCTACTCTGTAGGGGGAAAGGCCGCCGTCACTATGATGCCCCCCTCCAGGCTCATGTGTGCTGTGCCGCCTGACCATCTTGGCCGGGGCAGGGACTGAGGCAAAATGTGGACTCCCAAAATCCCACCATGTCATGTCCTGGGCGAGCGAAATAAAAAGAGACTTGGGGACGTCCAGTCGGGCACAAAAGCACAAAAAAAGACACATGAAAAAATAAAAGAGAGGCGAAGAAAGCTGTAACTCACACAAACTCCACAGTCGAGTCATTTGCACCACAGGCTGCTCCCCAAACCGTCGTCACTTCTCCGAGAACCAACTGAGGATCCCGACGCCTGGCCGTGACTCGAGACCGACCGACCGGGCACCAGATCGAGCGTTCCGTCGTTCACGTGGTAGAGCAGAACATAGTTTCCCTGTTCTTGTCCTGTAGAACTCCAGCCTCGTGCTACCCGTCTGTTACAGTACTGTGCAAGACGATACAGTACAGTACATCACATTACATTACCGCCTACTGCCTGTGCACCAGCAGGCATCGCTGCCGTTAACTTATCCACATTTCACCTGCCGAACCACCGTCGTCGACCGTTCCCCCACGTCATAGCCGCTCACCGAACTGAACGACTGAACCTCCCCTCCTCATCCGCAGTGCAGTCACAAGTCCACCATGTCTTCCCGGTCGGGATCAAATTCCCACCGTCGCCATTCCCGAGAGCCTCACGATGACTTCCCGCCGCTACCTCGACTGCCCTCTCTGCGAGCATTAGCCCGAGACCGAGACAGTCCCTCGCCGAGTTCGTCCAGCCGCCCTCAGTCACGACATTGGTCGACGGCATCGCGCCGCGCCGAGCGCATTCGAAACCTCGAGAACCGCACTCCGTCTGCGGGCTTTGACGACTTTGAACGTCCCATGGACGACGGCTGGCCGACATCTCGCCGCATCCGGATCGCCGCACCCGAGAGCAGCAGCCGTCCCACCAACCTCGAGGACCTGGATCGTCACCTCGAGGAGGCCAACTCGCACCTGCGCGCCCTGCTGGACCTACAAAATCACCCCAGCCTCACCCCTCCGCTTGTGCCCTCCACCTACTCCCCGACCCTCCGCCCCCAGGATCTCCCCGACTCGAACCGACGACACAAGCGACGGAAGCTGGATCCGGACCGCCTCACGCCCGCCTTCAAGGGCTTTCGCTATGGAAAGTACGGCCAGGTCGAGCCTGGCCAGCTCCAGATGGAGATCGTCAGTTGTGACGGGGGAATGTTCTCTAACGAGTCGTCATATGCCGCCGAGAACATTCTCAAGGACGACACCTCGGTGTACTGCACAAAGGGCAACAGGTGCAATATAGTGTTGCGCCATCAGGGTGCTACAGTCTTTACTCTGCGAGAGTTGGTCATCAAGGCGCCAGCGTCCATGAACTATTCACATCCGTATGTTCCTTTAGTCTCTGGCCATCCGTGGACATGACAGTTTGGCTGACTATCTGAACAGCGTGAGAGAGGGAATGGTCTTTGTGGCCATGGACCAGGACGATATGCTCAGCAGAACAGCGCATTATCAGATTCAGTACATGCCCCGAGCAGGCGAAGAGTCAGGCTCCGGGGAGGGAGATTACAGGGCTCTACAACCCATCCCGACCGAGACCATCTCTATCCAGCATCACGAGAACGGTACCACAACCACAAGATACCGACCAGCATACTACCGCGGCAATAGCGACGACTATGAACCCCGTCACCCCCAGATGCCGCGAGAATTTCTTTGGGACCTCCCCAACTTCCGCGTCACAGCAGAGTATAGCGACGACGAGGAGGACGAGTACGATGGGCGCCGTTTCCTCCGCCGCGCACCTAACCGTATAGGATCCCTCCCCTTCGAGACCCTCGACTCGGAGTCCGACGACGGCGCAGAAATCTTCGACCCGGAGTACCTAGACGATCACCACCCCTCTCACTGGCGGCTCTACAGCAGCGCAGCCAACACCAGCGGATCCGGTTTCCCACCCTCGTCCCGCCGCCGCGAGCGTGAACGTGAGCGTGAGCGGGAACGCGACCGCTCCTCCAACAACATGTCTTTGACTGAGGCCTGGGAAGCCCACAACTCGGCCACACAAGAGGCCGTCCGCGCGGTGGGCGGTGGTGGCCTCCTCTCGCCACACGCTCGCTTCTTCATCGAGGAAAAGAAGAGCAAGTGCACCATCCGCTTCGACCCCCCCGTCTCGGGCCGCTTCATCCTCCTCAAGATGTGGAGCTCCCACCATGACCCCGCCAGCAATATCGACATCCAGTCCATCATTGCTCGGGGTTATGCTGGCCCGCGCTACTTCCCCTCTGTCCAGCTACGCTGATGGCGCCCCGCACCTGGGGAGAGAGCTGTGCTGTGAGATGTGCGTGTCTGGGCATGGCTGAACCATATGTGTACCGTGTTTGTAGGAATGACGATGAAAGCATATGACACGAGGATGAGCCGTTGTCTCGGATGGGATGAACGTGATCGGCTCTTTGCCATCAGCTCCCACCTTTGGCTGAACATGAGCTGAGAAAGCTCCATCCAATGAAGCCGACTTGTTTTGCATTTTCCATCTGGTTTACAGTATTTGGGAGCAAACGAAACGAGACATGCATCATCTCCAAGGAATGGAACCGGCCGTCGGTCTGACGGTGTGGCTATGGGTCGCGTATAGAGGAGTTCCGGATATGATTTAGCAAGGCATTGGAATGGAACTCAAGCCATGAGACATTCGCACAATACCATTATCAAGTGTCAGTTAGAGAGTCAGGCTCAGAATTCACTGTGCAAGAACAATTGTCTGGTTCACTCCATCTCCATTTGCTGCCATAATAGTGTATGCTGTCCCAATTAAGAAACCCATGCGCCAAGCTAATGATACAAAGTCGAAATCCCCAAACTTCAATTGAAAGAGACTTCCACCCCAGAACCACCACCCGAGCTTCTTAGCCCTCGGATCATGTTCCCCTCACGCTCTTCTTCACTCAAACCCCACTTGTACTGCTGGATCGACGAGAATCCATGCCGAAGTCAGTTGGGACATCGAGAATAGCCCCAAGCAAAGTCAGGAAGATTCCAATGAAGCTGTGTTCCAGTTAGCGAGTTCTGCCAGGCCCGAGTGTACAATACTTACAAAGTGAGGTGAGCGATGACAAGTGCTGCCTGGCCAATTGGGTAGTTGCTCTTGCAGACAAGGGAGAAGGCGCCATCATTGAAGGCCCAGCCAAAGATGAAGATAGGGGCAAAAATGAGGACGATTAGGGCGAGAACCCGGAAAATGTAGAAAGGGAGGCGTCTGCCGATACCTCTGCCTCGGGAAAAGGCGAAGAAGAGTAGAACGGCGGTGGCAATCCAGGAGATGAAGGCAATAGTCGAGAGGAAGAAGAAGGGCAGCCATGCAGGGTCGTTAGATTCGAGTCGGATAAGCTCAAGGGCGTTTTGGATGTCACGGCTATTTGGGAAGCGTGCGTTTGCCTGGTTGAACGACGTCCTTCGGTAGTTGTCATCGCCGTCGCGACGGACGAGGCCTCGCCCGTCTCGGGAAGCCGACACAAAGGTTGGTATTCCATCCGGCAGGGCAGACTCTCGCATCTGAGACCAGTCTGCACCGGCAGTGATGGCGGCAAGGATGAATGTGACGAAACTCGCAATGCTGAAGGTGATGAGCCACAGCTTGAGGATGAGACGGATGAATCGTCCACTGGGGATCTTGGAATCGGGGGTCTGCATCTTTGCTGAGGGAACTCCGGAGACAGAGGCTGATTGCTAGCAAGGGGTAGGCTTGGGAAGGTGAAAGCGATACCGCGGGTGATGGTTTGGAGTTTGGATATCAAGACAAGATAAGATGATGGTGCTGGGGTGAATCTGATGGACGGCAGTAAAAAAAGATGAAGATGGATGATGGAAGAGAAGAGAGAAGAGGCGAGAGTGTGAGAGACGAGGTTTTGTCTCCATGGTGAGCTGAGCACCTTCCCGTCATCTCGAGTCCAACTTTGGAAGTTGCACCGCACATGAGAGCTGTAGGTGGAAGGATGACTTGGGGAGATCAGTTATCCCGGCCATCGTGCCTTCTTTGGTTTGCAGGAGCTCGGAAATTCCGGTGAACAGCATCTCAGGTCTTCCATTAGAAGTGCTAGAGAAGGATGATGATGTGATGCAGCTGGAGATATACCCCTTTTGGCAAGTGGTGATGTCCACGTAGCGGGTTGAGGAACTGCAGCCTGGACTGAATATGCGTACTCTACCTCTTGAGAGCTATCGTTCACAGGAATTTACACCTGTCGCCCGTCACCGAAATACAGAGGCGACCTAGCAGTTCCTCCTGTACTTGCCTTGCTGCCTCGTTGAACCGGTTCACCGTCTGAAGGCACTTGCCTCTGAGGGCGGGAGGGGAAGGAACGCCCGTTCCAGCCACGGCCGTATGTTCTTGCCTCTTGCGCAATGGACTTGGATCTACGAAGGAAGTCACAGAGATGACGTTGCTGCCAGTGCCTACGTGATCAACACAGATGGAGAGAAATAGGGCATCAGCTCGTGGCCGATCCAGGGACGCCAAGGCTTCAGGCCGGTGCAACTGATAGAGCTGGAATTCGGGGCAGAGATAGTCCTTCTCCATAGTTGAGAGCTGGTGTGATTTATGCTCGACGCTTGGCATCTGAGCTTGACGATAGGTGAGCAGATCAGTCCGGCCAAGGAGTGGATGTCGGAGAGTTTCGTCTTAGGAGCCTAGACCCTTAACAAGCTCTGATACTCCTGGTGCCTGTAAACTCCACACCAGGGACGGACCATTCACCGTCTTGCCATGATGGAGAGCTTCCTGACGCCACGGGCAGTTAAGGATTAGCCACCGGAGCACGGGACGAGGTATCGAGGGGTCGCTGGATCGTGGCGGCACGGTTCGTCAACGGGATCAATTCTGTTCCTGCTTGGCGGGAGAGACTAGGGGGCCTGGACTCGCTGAACTGACTTTTGCAAGGCACGAGGCTGAAGAATGGATGCACAACAAAGTCTGAAACTCAGTTGACGTTGACCGAATCCTTCCCGGAAGATGCATCGGCTGCAGGTTCCCGTGGTACAGGGGGAGGGGGAGGTTGTGTTCGACCACGCGAGAGCGAAGAAAGGTGAGGGTCCAGTCTAGCAAAAGCAACGAGTGAGCATGCACAAGCTATGTAATTCTGCATGAATTAAGTCAGTTGTGCATTATTATTATTGATCCTCCCGTATTGCTTATTTGATGAGATGAATGTCAATTTCAGGGACCCAACAAAGGGACGCCATATTAATATTGATTCGAGCGCCAATAGTCGCTGCGCTGTGCTGTGCTTTGATGTAGCGACTATTGCTTCTTCAAGGGAATGAAGAAATCAATGAATGACTTCTAGGGCGATGTCCGCCTACGGTCCGGCGGCCCCAGCGCCAGCTGAGGCCCGAGAGACAGACAGACAGAAACAGAAACATCCATGGAGTGGCGCGCGTCGACATTCCTCAGCGACCAGGGATCTGCACCCTTGGCGTACCCAAGCTTGGCTGGACTTGGTAGGTAGTTGTGAGACAATTCGAGACGACATTTTGCCCGCGTCTTTTCCGGAAAAGGCTTCGATTCAACGTGATGGACGACATCGCAGGTATGTGCATTGTATATGGATTCTTTCGAATGGCTCATCCTCGTGGGAGCTATCCTGCCGGTGGCTGTAGGAATTGCCTGATGTGTACGTCCGTCGTCGCCACCAAGACCACTACAACACTACAACACTACCTTGCACCTACGCAGACCAAAAGGACCCCTCCCCGGACCCATCAACCCATACCCGTCCATCCGCTTGAGAGCTGCTGCGCCTGTAGTTGGCTCTGTCTACTGTGCTGCACCTAGTTTTTGCTCGCTTGCCCAACCGGACTTGGCCACGCGCAGAGACACTCGACGCCGGTTGTGTTTACCTACCTCCAATACCTGCCATACTTATCTAGGGTCCTCTCCACCAAATCCTGCTCTCCCTCATCCATCGCCAACCTCCTTCTCTCTCTCGCCGGCTGCGTCTGTCTCGCTGTCTGTCTCTCCGCCTTTTCTACACGAAACAATCGACAAGAACCCACAAGTAATCACCCCAAGACAGCTGCCGTCGCTGCTAGCGTCACTTCTACGCCTGTCTCACTGGCTGGACCCCTGCTCCCGTCAAATCTCCCTACACGCTATTCCGTGAAACCCCCCTCGGAGACGAAACCTTAGCACATCATGCTACCTCCGGATGGGCTCCAGGGGCTCAACGATCAAGCCTGCTTCGACCAGGGCCAACTTCCTGTCGATTGCCGTTCTCAGTCAGATGCCCCGAATGCCCCGAACGCCCCTGCAACTCCTGTCTCCAAAGTCCGTGCCTCGACCGCGAGGAGACGTCTTGCTCTTACATCCAAGCCCGTCAACACGCACCTAACGGAAACAATACCTCGACGTCTCTCCACTGCCGTTCCCGAGTGTTCGTCATCAGCGCCTCTACCAACGCCTTCAACGTTTTCAGCACCTCCAACGCCCTCAACGTCGCTACCGGCTCTTTTGCCTTCTCCTCCTCTACCCTCTCCTCCACTCGCTCCTCCTGTGGCCGCCCATCATCCCCCTAGCTCCGTCCGAAGACCCGATCCCGGACTCCATGTAGAACCTACCTCCCCGAGGCTTCACTCCCCTTTGCGTCACTCCGTGACCTTCTCCAACGACATCGACCTTGCGCCTGAATCACAGTTTCAGAGCCCTCCCGCTGGGCACGTTCGGCCCCAATTCTTCGACATGGCTTTCACCGGTGATAAGAGGACTGCCCCCAGGGCTAGGACCAGTCTGCCTGCTGTTGTAGAGGAAGCTCCTCGAAATCGCTTTCCGGGTTGGTTCTCTCGCACTAGTGTTTCTGCTCCCAGCGCATCAGCATCATCATCGACCCCAGCGGTTCCCGAAGCTCGACCACGCAGTGGCTCATCGGCGTCCAAGATTGCGGCTGCAGCTGCGCTGTCTCGGTTCAACATCTTTGGCTCCATATCCACTCCCGCTACTCCTACCTCTCCCACTTACGGCGACGAACTGATGAATCTCGACATCGAAAAGGGACTCTTTCCCAATGGAGCTCCTGTTGAAGGAAGCACATTTTCGCCATCCTCATTCAAGAACCTACAGATGAATGCCACCGGACTGCTGAGCAAGTTCCAGTTGGCCTATCAACAACGCACAACTGAAGTCCAGGAGCTCAAGGCTGAGCGTGAGACGGAAGTATCCACCATGAACGACGCCGGGGAAAAGATTCGACAGCTTGAGAAGAAGCTCGATGAACAGGCCCGGCAAGCTGCGGAGCGCGATGCCTTTATCGAGCATCTGCTCAACCAGCTTGCTGACCAAAAGGACCGCGCGGATCTTGAGGCTGAGGCAAATCGCGAAAAAGAGCTGGCACCCTCTGGAGCTTCTACCATTTCCGAGGACCTGGGCATCGACGAAGATCGTCAAAGACGCTGGCGAAAGAGCACTTCTACCTCTTCTGATGATGGTAGTGTGGATGAAGCGAGTGTCTTTTCTCGATCCCGGAGCCCGACCATCTCTACCAGCATCATGTCAGCAGATATCAGCCCGGTCGCGACCCCTACAATTCAGTATAAGCCTGTCATTGTTGAGCCTCCACGAGCGAACCGCAACAGCAGCGCTCAGATGAACCCTATCCAGAAGCTCTTCAAGGGAATGACCAGTGAAGCACCTAGGAATACAGCCCCTGACACATGTCGCAATTGCCAAGGGCAGGAGGCCAGTATTGCTTGGGATACAGTCAATCTTCTCAAGGATGAAAACAAGGGGCTCAAGCAAAGAGTTGAAGAGCTTGAGACAGCTGTTGAGGGCGCACTAGATGTCGTCAATGGCTTGGTGTTGTGATGCCAGCCCCTGAGCTGCTGTCAAACCACTGTAACTTGAGATGAGACCCTTGACGGGTGCTCAATGGCGTTGTCACACGGTAACATGGCGTTCAAAATGCATCATGTCATGGCGGCAATTGTGAAACGAACCTTGTTGTTTCTTTTGTTTATTGGTGTTTTTGAGGGGTTAACAACAAAGCCGAACTGGGTACACGGCGGCGTTTTCGGGCATTTGATACCATTCTGCACAGGTTGGAGGAACATTTTTACTCTCGTTATAGCATAGAGACGGGTCAGTCTCTCATGATACCTCAACCATTACTTATCCTGTTAGATGCAAAGACAATCTGGATACATTGACACTATCTTGGTGTCTGAACTTGGAGTAACTGAATGCCTTGGTTTGTCTTGGTGAAATGAATAAGTGAGCGGCTGGCTGAGGACTGAGTGAGAAACTTTGAAGCGGGGATGAGTTGACGAATTGGCCTTTCCTCCTAGCGAAGAGACCACACGTTCCACAGGACTCGGTTTGCCATGGCTGTTGTGTAGTTGTTGTGTGTCAACGCTATGTGGATGCGTCAATACCTCGGCATGCCCATGAGATCCTCCTCCCACATCAGCTATGACCAACTCGCGCGTGGCATGGATTGGATCAAGATTTCTTTTCATTTCCTGGTTCCGGCGTCTGATCGAACACTCTTCTCGCTGGACGAGATATATGTACAAAACCTCTAACATCCCTCGCGATGCATGCATGCCATCTTTACCCCCTCTTGGTGTCCCGCACACGCCCGCTCTAGTGGTGCTCCTCGCCGTGGTGGTGCTCGTCCTCGAGGAAGAAGTGCTCGTATCCGCAGTAGGCAATGAAGGCGACGGTCGCGATGCCGAGGCCGGGGAAGCCGTTCTTGAAGCGGTTCCAGCGGGTGTAGCTGCCCTGGTATCGCCAAGCTTCGCTGTAGGAGAGGGAATAGTCAGTATATAGGTCTCTATGGTGAACATAGGAGGTCGTGAGGGCACTGACTTGCGCTCCCAGGGGTCGTATCGAGGCTGGCCGGTTGATTCTTGGAAGGCCCGCATGTTGAAGCCGGTGATGTTGGGCTTGGGCCCGCGCGAGGCGGCTCGTAGCACTCTGCACAGTGGACGGTCAGATATTCCAGTTGGATCATGTCAATTGACAAAGCCAATTGATAGTGTGGCGTGCGCGTCGTACCTCGTGGCAAGCATCGTGGGTTGGGGAGAGAGATTCTGGGGGTGGAAGTTGAATCTGACGACAGGCAAATGATGGGCGAATGGAGAGCGAGCCAATTCGTCCTTACGGGCTAGAGTGATGGGCTGCCCGTCAACTACAACTGGGGCTCTTTCCTTCAGAGGTTCGGGCAGGTCCAGGCTCCGGATCGGAACAAAGTGCCCCGATCCTTCCGATGGCCCGTGCGCGGACCACGCTCTGGGCTCGCTTCCAGTCTCCTCACGTATCGACCTCTGTGCTGTGCCCTCAAAGAGTCTCGTGCTGTTGGGGCAGAACAGAGCATATCATCATCATCGGTCCATTGCTTCACCCGTTAATCCCCCCTCCCCCGGTCAACGTATCTACTATTCACAGAAAAATCCAGCAAAAAATACACCAAAAAAAAGTTATTCAGCACATCTGGCATCAGACGCTGAACAGCAAACCCCGCGCGTATATCTATCGTCACTTTCCCTCCACCCACTCTCCACCATCCGACGTGGACTTGGGATCGATCAGACACCAACACCGATCCCGCACCGCAGTGCTTGACGACGTCCACACCAGTCGCAAGTCCTCGATCTGGCTTGTGCCGGTATCGCACAGATCGTCCGATCCACCTTTGTCACCTCAATGTTCAGCGATCGCGGCCGTCGAGGTAACACGTATCCCAGGAAGTCGTCGCGTTAGAAACCGTTGCAAGGTTAGGATCAATCCCAAGGTCAGGGACCGCCGACACCTGCAGCACGCCAACCGCTATCGAGCAGGCGACCACCCCTAGGATTTAGACCACCGCCGAGAGCCGGACCGCAGCCTCAACTCCAAGGACTTAACCCAGCGGCAGGACCTTTTTCGCCGCACCAGTTTGCTCGCCACGGCCAGTCGTCGCGTCTGCAACCGCAAGCAGTATTCAACCCGTCTGTGGGAACCTTCCGCCCTCAACGACCAAGCGACCTCGCCCGTCCGTTCTTCCCAAAGGCGCACAACACCAATAACCGACCCGTTCCTTTCAACCCGAGTGGCCCTATCCACGCTCCCATGCCGCCGCCGCAACTTCGGGGCTTCAGCGGCGGGCCCGCCGGCGCAGCGCCCTATCATCAGGGTGGCTTCCCTTCACACGGTCAACCACAAGGCGGCCACCTGGGCGCCAACCAATACCTGAACGCCAATGCGCAGCTCGGACCTTTCTCTGCTGCCAACAACAATGCCTTTACTGCTGGCCTGAACGGCCAAGGGTTCGCCGACACAGGGTTCGGCAGCCAAAGCGCAAGGATGGGTTTCCACGGCCCAGCTGGCCTACAACAGCCGCAGCATGGAGGGCAGGTTCACCAGAACGTCTTGATGGAGCACCCGGGGATCAGGTCGCATCCTAACAAGGGCAGGATACGAGAGGTGTGGAAACATAACCTGCACGAGGAGATGGCTGTATTGAGAGAACTGGTGGACAAATACCCCTACATTGCGATGGTGAGGCTCCGGTAGTTGGCGCCATCTACGGAAACTTGCTAATAATCTCCAAGGATACCGAGTTCCCCGGTGTTGTCGCAAGGCCCATGGGAGGGTTCCGGGGGAAGAGCGACTACCACTACCAATGTCTGCGAACCAACGTCGATATGCTCAAGGTTATCCAAATAGGCCTCACCTTTTTCAACGAAGACGGCGAAACCCCTCCGGCACGGCCATCAACAAACGACTCCGATTTCGGCTTGGCTGCTCGAAGAGCAGCAAGCAACGCCCCATTCCCCTGCTCCTGGCAGTTCAACTTCAAGTTCTCCCTCAAGGATGACATGTATAACGAGAAGTCGATCGAATCACTCCAACAGGCGGGTATCGACTTTAGCTTGCTTGAACGCGACGGCATCGATCCCCACGAATTCGCCTCCCTACTTATCCCCTCCGGTCTAGTGTGCTTCGACAACGTGCGATGGATCTCTTTCCACGGCGGTTACGATTTTGGCTATCTCACCAAGCTTCTTATCTGCACGCCCTTGCCCAATGACGAGGTCGATTTCGATACCAAGATGAAGCTCTACTTCCCGACAACTTATGACGTGAAGCATCTCATGAAGTATGCCATCAAGCTACACAACTCTGGACTTCTTACACCAAGCGACCCCAGTAGTGCTGAGATCCTGCAAAAGTTTGAGCACAAGTCCGGCCTCGAGAACATTGCCGAAACCCTCAAGATTAAGCGCATTGGCTCGGCACACCAGGCAGGCTCCGACTCCCTCCTCACCGGCAAGGTCTTTTTCCAGATGCGCGACAAGATCTTTAGTAGCGAGATTCCGGATGAGCATGTCGGCAAGGTCTGGGGACTGGGCTTCCCTGACTCAAGCATCGTCATGTCCATGATGAACCAGCAGAACGCCGGCAACGATGGTGCAAATAATGGCAATGGTCAAACTGGAGGGCCAAGCACGCCCAACACTACCAGCGCTGGGCTTGCTACTACTCCTGGGCCCCATGGCCACAACACCAACGGCATCACCAACACGGGGCCCATGACCCCTGGCGGCGGTGGTGGTGTGTTTGGCAGCTTTGCCTTTGGCGGAAACCGATGAGGGATAGACGCTTGTGGGAGCCTCTCCCCAGGCTAGGAAACATGTTAATATTCTCAAAGCTGCTCCGTCTTCTGTATTATGCCCCTTCGTTGCTTATACTCGTCTTACCAACTCACACTCTTCCTCCTATAATCACTGCCTTGCCGCAATCTATACCTTGCAAACTATACCTTGCAGAAGGAAGCGCACGACAAGACGGAGCGATGCCAGCGGAATACTTTTAACATGTTGTTGCTTGTCACTCATATTATATTGCCTCGATGGCATCGACACCCTTCATCCAGCTCTCCTGTCGATTCAGGGGCTCTTGGGCTTTTCTTTGTTTCTGGGCATAGGATGTCGAGGTCGGGTTTTCTCTTGGGAGCACGGGGAAAAAAGGTACGGATGGGAGGGTTGATATGCTGGTTCCGTGGTCTTGATGGCGTTGGCGCCGCTGCTGTATCCTGTATTGTATGGTCAATAGGGGGTGTTTCGTCCATTGGAACATGGCTCTATTTGAGTATTTCGACCAGCGCAGGTATTGATTGTTCTTGTGAACTTGGTACCCAACCCAAAATTGTGACCTGGCATCGGGGCTGGCGATGTCTGCCGCAATATCTTGTGGGCAGTGAAATGCTTTGGTTTCGCTACGATTGCATGTATCATACATGTGTTGTCTCCTAAACGCCAAAACCCAAAGATGTATGCTATACAACGCCCAAACCCATGTACCTAAAACTCGAATAAACTAACACTCAGGTGATGTACACCTTTTTCAAGGCATCAAGAGGATAGATCTCGCCCGTCCGCAAGTCCTTGATTTGGTCCGCAGGCAGACCCGCCTTCTTGGCCTGCACCTCGAGACGATCTCTGCCGTAGACACTGCCGTTGGGGAGGAGCAGAAGGTCATGCTCGACATGACTCTGCGTGTGATGCGCGTATGGCACGTTTCGTGCGAGCTCGTTGAGCTCCGTGGAACAGATGGGACAGACCCCATGGCCAAGCGTTGAGGCGGCGGCAGCTGCGGCTTCGGAGGGAGCAGGCGTGTGAGATGATGGTGTGGTGTGTGACGAGGGTGCAGGCGAGTGTGCATGACACGCAGGAGTCTTCAAGGCGGATAGACCAGATGAGAGGGCGACGTGAAGAAGTGGGACGGCAGGCAGCGCAAGCAGCTGGTTATGCGTGGTTGTGAAGAGGTTGGCGAGGTCAGCCCAGCGAGAGGGTTTGTAAAGGTCTTCGTATGCGGCAGAAGCAAGCGAGTCTGGCGGAATAGCGAGCAGACCGCCCGCTTGCTGTACTTCGCGAGGAAAAGTTCCACGGTAGGGTGTTAGGTGTTTCTTTGCATGGGCGATGGCCTCGGCGAGCTTGTTTGGAGACTGGGAGCGGACGAGCTCGATGTACTGTTGGAAGCGAAGCATGAACTCGAGTTTGCTCTATGAGAACGTTAGTTTCGCCATGAGTAACATGAAATATTGAAGACTTACCTCCATCTTCCGTAGCTCTTTCTTGTTATCTGTGCACCATGCCAGAGCTTCAGCGACGCTTCCCTTCAAGAGGGCATCACGAATGCGGCTCGCAGCAACAAAGGTATCAACATCAACGAGGTTCTCGATCCCACGCTGTTGCGCCAGTTCCTTTGCACTCTCATTATATCCATGGCGCAGCAGATAGTCGGCCAGCAAGCGGTCCAGCCTCTTCCTGCTCCAGCCCTCGTACTTGACGTCTTCTACCGTGTCGAGAGTGTAGAGCTCGTCGAGGTGGGCGATGCGGGCGGCGGCCTGGGTGTGTAGACGGGACTCTTCTGCGGCGTTGGCAGAGAGCTTGCGCTTCACACCCCGCATGCGAGAGATCATGGCGTCGATGTTTCGGAGGACATCTTGCTGGGACGCGCGACCGGAGACGGCGGCGGTGGCAGAGTCTTTGAGCAGCGTCTTGAGGGCTGATGTATCCTTCTCGATGGTGAAGTGTGCGGCGCGGAAATTCTTTCGGAGAAGCTCAGAGGGGAGCCGGAGTAAGGGTTGGTCCTGGCATCATGATCGTTAGAACTGGAGTTGAAGAGCAGGCGGTGATGCTGGATGGGCGAGAGGATGGACGTACGAGAAGAAGATGCTCGTTGTGTTTTATGGCGGAGAATTCGTGGTCGCCCATTGTTGAGGCGTGCTACAAAAGAAGAAGATTGCAAATGCTCGAAAAGAAGAAAAAGACGGGATGCCAGGCAAGAGGCAGAAGATGAGGTCAGGATTGCAGTGGCTCCGATGATAGGAATCGCTCCATTGACGTTATCGTGAGGTGGGTTTCTTAGTGGGCGGTCCGGGGGGGAGCTCCAGTTCCCGGTACGTACCGCGTCCAGTGGGAATAATCATGCACCTCACTGTAAGTGAGAGAGGAGCTGATCGCCGGGCTACGAATGGCAACGAAATCAACTTCTCCCCAGGAGCTGGACAAAGAATGACATCTTCTTTGCAATTGTCTAGGAACGTGGTTTCTAGAGTAACATTGCCCTCGGATACACAAAGTGAGGAGTTGTCGAGTCCAGCCTCTTGGGAACCTATTGGTGCGACCAGCTACTTTTCGCCAAATGTACGGATGGACAAGTACATGAGGAACTCACCCAACGTCTTCATGATTTGAAAGCTCCCAAACGAACTATTCAGCATCAATTTATTTGTAAATACACTTTTGCCGCTCATGTACTTGTACCGAAAGGCTCCCACGGTTCCCAACATCGGCCGGGTGCATGTCGCAGCGGAGACTGACATGGGCTTATTCAAGTTCCCATGAATGGATGGATGGATCTTCTGGATAGCAACAGCCAGCTGGGCTTACTTACGCCATGTCACTCCATCAGCAACTTGCTGTGACTACTCCTCCTCAGGTCGCCGGGATCCCGCTGTGACACCTAGCCTTGGCTTCCTGAGGCTTGAGGCGCCATGCCCATGGGTCCAACAACGCTGACCAAGAAGCAAAAAGCCCATATCGGGAATCGATCCTGAGACAGCAGAGTCCCATCTTGGGACACGGCCTGAGCCATGATTCACGACGAGATCCCGTGTCAGACGAGCAGAGGGCCCGGTTATCTTTAGGACGCAATCTGTTTCACCTCGTTGGCGTCAAGTGATGTTTGCCGGATGGATCAGGTGATGGGGGCTCCTCATTCTCGCCGGGTTCCCTTCCCCCCTCCTCCCCCTCCAGATGGTGTGGTGATGGGAAGACGTACGACGATCGATCCCTATTGGCCTGTGCGATTCCTCTTCCCGCATTTGGGAATCTGGGCGGGAAAGCTTGACATGGGAAGAAGAGGAACCAGAAAGTGAAAAAGGAGGCATGGATTTCATTTGAAGCGCGCGGGCGGACGTGACGGACGGGCCTGGGTGGTCCTTGAAGGGTACTTTAGTACGTCGAGTAACAGTGCAGTTACCCGCGTCAACCCAAGTCACTTGATGGGGCGAACATGGTTGTTGGTTCTCTTTGGGTGTAGAGACCCTTGACCTTGGGGTCCCTCCCCGACGCCGATGAGGGGTCTGCTAAGGAGAACAGGCAGGTTTGCGTGTTGGCTATTGAGGCAGTGAATGCCTCGGGCCGTCGAGGCTTGTTGCGTTGCGTGGGCCAGGCGAGTAAGTAGGTACATGGACTTGTATCGTGCTTGCGTTGATGTGATGTACACGGGGATCGATAGAGAAAGAGTAGCCAGAAGTAAAGGGATAAAATCATGTTGAAAGAGACCTAAAGGCAAGGTCAGTCATCAAGCAACATTTTCTCGACCTTTTTCATCGCGTTGATCTGTCTTCCATCTCAGCTGTTGCCTTCACGTTCTCTGGCTTCTTTCCCACACTCAGTGCGCCTTTCCGCAAAGGCAACCACCCCATTTCGACCATATGTGGCACGCCCGCTCCTCTCATTGGCCATATCCGCCCTTGGGTCGCTGCCTCAGGCATCACGTCGCCAGGCCACCTCTCACCTCACCCGCATTATTTATCTTACCAGCCTCACCCACTTGCACGTGTTCACCCTCTTCCTCCGCCGCGTGACCCGACTCGTTCACTCAGCAGTGCCAGCCCAGCCCAAGCCCAAGCTCAGCAGCCCGCGACCTCGTTCGCGCCAGCAAAAAGAAGCGCCCTCTGGGCGAGATTTCAATCTCCTTGTCCTCTTTCCCCCCTGGTTAAAAACATAAAAAGACCCCGCGGGTATTCTCCGAGCGCGTATCGAGACCTTCCCTCCCCTTTTTTTCCCACTTGTTCATTTATTTCCGTTGGAGTTTTGGCTTCCCTCCCCCCCCAGGAGTTGACGACGCGAACCTCTCGACTTATCAACTGGGACTCGCGCGATATCACGAGGTCGATCACGCCAAACACGTGAGACGAGAAACTCGTGATCTCCAAAAACCAGGCCCGCTACGCTACCTGCAGTGCGTGCACGCCTCAAGGCACATGATCTGGGAGGTATGTCGGCTTCTATGCATCTCATTCACTTGTTCGCGATGCTTTTTTGCTTGATGCTCTCTCTGCACCATGTCTTTCCTCATCTGTTTGCGCTATGGCCCGAGGGAATTATTTGCGCCTTTTCTTGATCGGTGATGCTCCTCCTCTTCCTCATTGCCAAGTGGCCGTTCTTTCCTCATCACCATCGCTGTCGCGTCCTCGTGCCTCTTGCTATTATCATCATCGTCATCATCATCACCACCACCACAACCCGCCTCGAGACATCATCTTCTTCTCCGCACCGTTGTTTGTCTAGTCCGGCGTGTATCATCGCCTGATCACACGTCGTGCTGTCGTCCAGATTCGAGTGACTGAATCAGCATCAGCGCATTTCCGCTGCCGCTCTGTCGATCCCACGCGACGGCTATTGGCATCTTCACTTTTGCTGTTGTTCAGTCACTTTTATTCTCGAGTGAGACCAAGACCTGACCACGTCGTGGTTCTGTCTCTTCCTGGCTCATATAGCTCGTCGCATGCTTCATTCACGGGCCAAAGCCTGTCCATCTTTCTAGCAACAAGGCAAGCGCCTCCCTGGTCGAGACTTGCACTGAAACGGTTGCTTGATTCTTTACAATTCTACACTCAAGATTGGATACCTACCGCCAGTCGCCTTAATCTTCCTTTCATGCTTCGTCTCGCCCAAATATTGCAGAGCTTTTGTTCTAACTGCCCTCCCCTCCTCAGATCTCTGACTGATTGTCAACGTCTCTCATCTGTGGCCTCGACATCGTCAAGCCTTGCGCACGGCCTCGACGTCCGGCGCACGCGTCTGATCGAACAACCCCCCGCCTAAATCTCATTATCTCCTCGGCATTTGTTTTTTTGCCAGCATCTTATCAACTCAACTGAACCATGGCTGAGCCCGTTGTTGCCGAACAGCCAGATCTCTCCAGCCTGACCGGCTCGCCTGGTCAGAAGCGGAAGCGTGAGTCAGGCAGCCCTGATCTGACCAGGAATAAGCGTCCTGCGCCAGCTGCCCATATGTCGACCGATGCCGCTTCCTTCATCGACAGTGCCATGGACACCCAGGTTGCCAATGCTAATGGCGTGAACGTCGCCGACTTCAACGCTCTACAGCAGGCGGCCCAAGCCGACCACCCTGAGGCCCCGGATCCCGCCAGTGCTACCAGCACCGCCCAGGCTGCCCTGGGAATGTATCCCACTCTCCATGTTCCGCCGTCGACAGAGGAACAGTTTGCAGCTCAGGCAACCGCTGATGGTGACCATGGCCACGATGCCCCGTTCAACCCAGATGTGCCACCACCCAACGTCGACGGCATCATGGAACCTCCACCCCCTCCGGTTGCCCCTCCCCAGCATCAGCCCACACCACCCAATGGGGTTCAGCACCAACCACCTCGGTACCCTCCTGCGGCTCCCAACCCGAAACCAACCGTGGGCTCGGAGGAATGGCACAAGATGAGGAAGGATAACCACAAAGAAGGTAGGCATTGCTTGTTACTAGTGTTGGATACTAGAAATAACTAACCCCGGCTTAGTGGAACGTCGTCGTCGTGAAACTATTAATGAAGGCATCAATGAACTCGCCAAGATTGTACCCGGCTGTGAGAAGAACAAGGGGTCCATCCTGCAACGAGCCGTCAGTTTCATCTCTCAGCTGAAGGAGAACGAGCAGCAGAACATTGAGAAGTGGACCCTGGAAAAGCTGCTTACGGAGCAAGCTATCACAGAGCTGAGTGCTTCCAACGACAAGCTCAAGCAAGAATGCGAGCGCCTTTACCGTGAGCTCGAAACTTGGAAACGGGTGGCCCAGAACGCCGGCTTGGAGCCTCCCCAGCCCAAGGAGGAAAACACTGCCACCACTACATCGAGCTAGGAGCCGACGTCAGCGTTGGCATTTGATTCCCTGTCGACGCTGTCATCATTCTAACGTATACCCCCGTCTAATGTTGCCGCTCACATGCACCTGCCTTGCCCACCAGCAGCTGTGGCACCCTCTCTATCTTTCGTCTTGATTCTATACTTTGCTTTTGTGTTTTACTGCGGAGCCTCGGGCAACATTACTCCATCGGCCAGGAGCGAGACAGATACTCGGGGCGAAAATCATCTTTTGTGCATCCGAGTACGGCATTCAGTTGCCTGGCTTGAATCATGTTGCCTTGAGTTAAGTTTGATTTGATCGATTTTCAGTAGCTTGGCGTTGGTGGATGGATGGATGGAATTACTTCCAGGTCGGCAGAGGGTTGAGGTAACAGGACTGATTCATGGTGCAATCAATACAATAGCTTGAGCGTTGAAACGAGTCGAGTACCATATTTGGCTGCATATGCGCCATCGTGAGTGACTACATATTCCTCATTCTGTCGTGATGGTCATTTCTCGCATCATGGTAGTTTAAACACGAAAAGCCATGCATGTTTGGCTGCTTGCGTTCAAATGTTCACAATTAGGTCCTATCAAGCCTACAACTTCCATCATAGTCACTGACTATCTCTAACCCCTTTTTATCCTGCACATGAGCTTTCATCCAAGTTCCTTTCGAATCTCGACACAGGTGATTGGTCATGCCAATCACATACACCTAGCATACAACTCGTCATCTTCCCATCAACTGCCCCTTTCTCTTCAACTTTCCGCACAAGCACACAGCGTGATGGCTCTCAGGCCACCAAGAGCACACAACCGACTCGCACCAGAATGAAAGTAAGCGCAGACTGAAACCTGATGGTGTAAGACACACTCCTGTAGCCACTCTCCACTACGTTTAGAAACATGTGAAGAGGACAAAGAGAAGATATCGAACCAGTTTAAAAGATGAGAAAACCAAACAAAGTTCACTCAGAAGAACCTCTGGACTTGCATCTTTTGTGCGTGTCGAGCGGGAACGAGTAAGAGTAGAAGAATAGCCAATGACAAGTATGTCCGCCGCCATCAATCGTCGTCGCGTTTCTAGTCGTCAACATGAAAGAAAATAACCCCTCGATCCATTCGCCAATAGGTCCTCACTTGGGTTGAAGCCAAGTGAGGCCATTAGCCAAGTGGCAAGGTCCTAACAGACACCAAGCTTGGCATCGAGTTTCACCGCACGAACACACACATTCCCCCCCCCCCCCCCCCCTTCCCCTTGTTGAGCAACGGAACACACTCCATCAGTTCTGCCAACCCGACGCAGAAAGAGAGCCAAAGAAATACCTCCACAGAAATACAAGACAACCAAGATCAAACCAAGCATGTGATATAATATGATATGATATGATATGATATGATGCAAAATGCCGCTGTAGTTCGCAAAAATCAAGCAAGCCGCCCCGAAGTTTTTTGTTTCAAGTATATCGTTTGGGGTATCGAATCATGGATGTGGGCAAGACAATAGAAGAGCGCCCGTCGTCGGAAGCAATCGAGAAATTCCGCCGTACCTGGAGCCGGCGTTGAAACCCGGGCTGAGAGGCATATCGATGTTGCCCGTGGTTCCACGTCCGGTCTGTCTTTGAATAACCTGTGCTGTCTGACCAGGTCCTTCGTCATGCATAATCTATATAGATATAAGAAAAGCAGGTGTATCCCAAGACCGAAGAGAAGCTGCATCATCAAAGAGCGTTGGCTATAATAGCCGTGCCATGCTGTGCCGTACACGCATATATCGCAGCTAGTGCATCGGGTTTCGTGGTACATCGTCCACTTTGACGCCGGGAAGTCCTCGGTTGTCGTGTGCCATATAGTCGTAACCTTGCGTGGCATGTACCTGCGGAGGCTGTGGTACGGCTCCGGAGCGGAATATCGGAGGCTGGTTCGGATCATATCCGCGGGGGAGTCCGTCAAACGAGGCACCCATGTATGGCTGCGTCTGGTTCATGGGGACCGTGGGGTTCACAAATGCTGATGCAGAGGGGTTGGCTGGCTGCTGCGTAAATGTGTACATGGACGATGCGTTGGGTGCCGTAGAGCCGGGCTGCCATTGTTGCGCGTACATGGTCGATCCGTTCTGTCCTCCGTACTCTGCTGGAGCGCTAAAGATGGAGGAGCGGCGGCCCGAATCATGGGCTGGTGGAGGTACGCCCATATCCATAGCGAGGCTTCCTCCCGTCGAGTGAACCGAGGACTGGCTGTTGACCGGCAGGTTACTGCCCTCGACGAACGTATGCTGCTCCTGTGGCATCTCCGGCATTATAGAAGAAGGGTACTGGTTGGCTCGCACCGGCAGGTTGTCAAGGAATGGCGTCCCGTGTAGCGACGGACCAGAACTGTGGCTGTGACTAGTTGACGATGGCATAATCCCATGAACTGTCGAGAGCTTGGCTGATGGCGCATCTTGGTCTTCCTCGTCCTTGGGGATGGACCCCTCGTCGTCATTTCCAGATGCATATGTCTCGGGGATCTTGTCGTCCGCCATCACATATATCTCCATTGTCCCATCTACGAGCGGTCAGTCTCGCAAGCAGGCATGAGCCGGGTCAAGAGAACCTACCAATTTCATCATTCTTGTATCGTTCCTCTTGCTTAGCCACCTTGAAGATCTCGTTCAAGTACGGTCGCTTCCTCGCGTTGGCTGGGTTCTCCTTGTCGGCAAAGAATCCTGACAGTGCTTCAATAGTAATCTCTTCAAGCTTCTTGACGTTAAGGTTCAGCTTCTGGATGTCTGGATGCTGTCTGCTGTTGGGCTCCACAATCATCCTGAGGATGTGGTTGAGAAGATGCACTCGTTCTAGAACACCATGTTAGCAAGTCATAGCCAGTATCACAGCAATCATAACTTGCCTCGTTTGTAGAGATGATCCGGCTCCTTGTGCCGGACTTTATCCTCCTTGGTAGGACCCCATGGCTTAGGCCACCAGTCAGGAGCTTTCTCATCACTGCCCGTGTAGGGGTGCGTCGACTGCTTCTTTGGCTCCACTGCCTTGACCCATGCTTTGGCAATCAACTTGCAGGCAGTCTGTTGGCAGTTCTTGAATCGCTGTTCGTAAAAGTTCCAGACGTCATCCGAGTTGCCGATCTTGATGCCCTTGAGCGTTGTCGATACAGTCATGGGCATCTCCTCCTCGTCGTTGATGGGGTGGCGTGCTCGTGGTCTCTTGCGGCCTGGTCGTGTTGGCGCCTCCCAGTCGTCAAAGTTGGATAGTCTGCGGCGATCCTGCACGCGGTTCCGTGGGAAATCCATGACTTGCTGCTTGTAGCTGTCGAACCCCCCAAAGGCATCATCGACGACAGGGCTCGCTCCTGGTTATTATTACTCAGTCTTGAGTCCAAATGAACATCGCGCATGGGTTGACCAACCGGAGTCCAATCGTTCCATAACTCTCTGGTATTTGTCCAGATCAAAGAATTGCTTCACAACATCGCTGGGAAGTTTCGTCGAAGTACCGGGACCAGAGAAGGTCATGGGGCTCCCGTCGTCCATTATCACAGCAACAAAGTATCGTCTTGCCGCAATCGCACAGTGCTGGCGAAGGGCTTCGTCAATTTGCTTCCTTCATGTTAGCAGTTGAATGAGACACGCAGAGTTGAGTTGGGCAAGTTATACAATTGGGGGTTGTCGGCGGTGCATTTCCTGAACCTCGGGGAAGCGGCCATCTTCAATCCCATCACCAACAAACCGCTCGGATAAGTAGGAGTGGTGGCGAGGGAAATTGTCCCTCGGCCAATCTCTGACCATCTTCCTTGCGACTCCCGAGAGTCGTAGGCTGGTCCAGGTTTATCTTGAAAATCCAACAGTAGGTAGCTAAAGACAGACAGTCACAGATGCGCCAATGCGTTGCACTCTGCAACTCGATTGGATGGTGCAGTTAGAAGGTCGTGAGTCAAAGGCCGTCCGAGCTTCGTATATATAAGGTTGTAGACGGGAATAATGTCTTCGTTTCCGGCGCAAACTGTGTTTTGCATCAACGCGTCGTCGTCAGGAAAAAAGTGTGGTCTGAATCGAACAGGAGATGCTGAATAATGATACGGCAAAACACGAGATGACTGTTGGGGCAAGCAACACTAGTACATGCCGTGGTTGGGCGGTGTACAGTGAAATGAGGCGCGTCGTGAGCAAAAAGGTCAGTAACCCGATGTCCCGGATAGAGTCAAGATGCTTGATAGAACGGTGTGAGTCCGGAATGAGTTGGATGAGCGTTCTTTGAGCAGGTTGCAGGTACTAATAAGCACCAAAGGATGATGTCAAAATGGTGTCGAGAGCGGTGACTTGGTCTGTCAGAACCTCTCCGGGCTGGGTTAAAGACGCGAGTTGACTCCTAGGGATGGGCTCGGCAATGGCGTGAAAGCGACCAAAGTTGCAGGTTGTGGAATGTCAGGAGACACCTCAGAGCAACAAAGACGCGAGGAATTGGTCGTCTCGTCGATGGCAGGACTCTGGTGGTTTGCTTGCAAGAAACGAACGGTTCTGAGAATGGGGTGCGGCGCAACCAGGGCTGTCACCTGCTGCAATGTTCTCGCAGCGGGAGGATGCTGCACTAGGATTCTTTGGTCAACAAGCCGCAGGCGAGACGAGGGTTGTCGACAGGTGGTCTGAGTTCGTGGTTGATTGCAAAGTGTCGTCGGCTATCTCCAACCGGATGTGGGCGAAAAAGAGCATGCAGGACGGATTTACCGACCAAGGAGCAAGCTCGAAGCAAGGGGATATACCGTCTTCCAAGGGAGAAAAATCGGACTCCAGCGTCGTAATAGTCTGCAAGAGAGTGATGCGAGCCTGGGCTGCTGAGGTGGCAACGGTCCAGGATCTTAACTGGCGAAAGAGGATGATGAGTGGCCTCAGTCAAGGGAAGGGGGGAGATCGCGACGGCACCTGGTCGACGGGACGGAGAATTGAGCAGCACTGGGATTGAGCGCTGCTAGTCTAGTGGCAAGACAAGGTTACGGTGAGCTGAGATGAGCGACAGGTTTGGTTTGCGATCTTGAGCAAGAAGACGAGGTTGATATGACAAGGTTGCGGGACCGGGACAGGCGCAAAGCCGGGGAATGAGGGACGAGTCCAAGTAGGAGGCCCCGCACTAGACCGACGTTGTCTCTCTTCTCGCGACCTTTAGACTAGCTCCAAGAGTAGCCAGATTCGCGTGCCGCTTGTATGCCAGGCCAGGATGGGGATGGGATGGGCGCTTCCCAGTCAGCGAAGGGGAGGAAGAGGTTCAGGTAGACGCAGGCGACTGGTGGTGAATGGATTGGATGGGTTGGGATGGGAGCACAGGACAGGGACCGCCTTGGTTCCAACAAGCACGCACACAAGATGAGTGCTAGGGTGATCTTTGACGGACGGTGGGGGATCAGGGACCAGTGCGTGTGGTGTAGTGTAGCTACCAGGATGGACGCCCCAGGGTCTCCGATCGCAAGCCCGTTCCCAGCAGATGTCTGGCCAGAGCAGAGGGCGGAGGAGAGAGCGAGGGCAAGGAGAGGGGTGCAGTCAAGGTGAAGGAAGCTTGACGACGTCGTCTCTGGATCAGATCCGCGCGCCGCGACACCCCAGGTCTAGCGGTATCCGTCCGTAGCGGTAGTGGTCTTGTTGATAGGTAGTGGTAGCAACAGCAGCAGCAGCTCGACAAGAAGGGACATTCAGCTATCGCCGGGATGTCCATGAGCCGTGAAAACGAAGCCAAGGGTGAGAGAGTGGCAGGGAAAGGAAGCAAGACCCCCCCTAGTCGTCAGTGTCGCACAGTACGTATGGATTGAGAGGACAAGACGCTAACCACTCAAGGCCGAGACGTCTTGACTTGTATGTATGCCAATCCCATGATCCACCGACCTGGCTGACAGGGCTCATGTCAAGGGTGTTGACGAGAGACGACGGTTGGTCCACGCTTAGCTTCCGACGCCCCCACAGGTGGACGGATCCAAATGTGGCTTCCAAGAGACAGGGCACAGGTGCCAAACGGCATCAACAAATCAGATTGGCTTCTGTGCTTTAGATTATCATGGTTCCATGCAGCATCCATCAATACGACAAAGTTTGGCGTTTTGCAATCCTTCAGGCTTTTGAGGCTCCAAACCCTCAGGACGACGAGCAATAGACGGACGACAAGAGAAGTACCAGCTCCAGACCCGCATCGCAACGCAACGAGGGATTAGACCGGCCTCGGAGAGGCAGGGGTTACGTTGACGATGGCTGAAATGGTGGGCCCAGAGTAGAGTAGGTTGGATGGGGACGAGCCCAATAGTTGCGACCAAGACGAGGAAAAAAGAAAAGGAAAAAGAAAAGGTAGAGGGAAAAAAAGCCACCCTCTTCAGCAACGCATGACTGGGAGCGCGGGTCTTGTCCTGGGGCGACAAAGCACGGAGTAGCACCGTCCCTCTCCGTACTGCGTAGGCAGGTACTAAGAGTGAGACAGGGTGCGCGATTAGGCTGGTGATTGAACCAGCCAGAGTCACAAAAGAGCCGGCGATGCTGCCATGACCTGGCTGCATCTCTAGGTAGTCGTATTGCATCATCCGCCATTGTTGCTTTTGCTGGGACGGCGGCTTGAGACGGCAGGGTGGTCCGTCATCCGTCCATGTCCGTGTCCGTACAAAGCCGTTGACTGTCGAGACGTTTCGTCTTGAGGGGTCCAGAGTGCATACAGTACAGTACATTCTGGAACCTGCGGCCTGAACATGCGTGCCTCTCTCTCCTCTGCGTACACGCACGCTTCTGGACACCTGTTTGAGGGAACTGCTGGGGAAGGGATTGGCCGTGGTTAATGAGGCCAGGGCATGGATGCCTGGCAATATCAATGGCAAGTCGCTGATTCGATGCTGTGGGTGGGAATGGCGATGTGCCATTCTCCAGAATTCCAGGGCGGGGATTGCACGGAGTGAGGGACCCAGGAAGCGAGGTTGTTCTCCCAGCCCGGGGCCAGGGTGAGCAGAATCTGCCAGTCCTCATTTCGGATCTCGATTCGTACTGTAGCTAAGCTTGCTTGCCGGCGTGCCTGGCTGGGACCGTCATGACAGGCGACGAGGCGGAGAGAGTAGGTTCAGACGGAGGTGACAGTATCGATGCCTTGATACTAGGAGCGGTTAGTCGTCGTGCGCCTCAGCAGAGACAGACAGGGGACGAAGCAGCCAGCTCAGGTCGATCTTGTCATCCGTTCATGGTGGTGGACTCTGGTCTGGCGGCCGGCCTCGCGTGTGCTTGTTCTCTCCCGAAGTGCTGCCGCTAGACTCCAAGGCGGTAGCTAGATTACTGCATTCGTCCCCATGGTCGAGATCTGGTGAGATGGGGTCGGCCTCTTGGGGGATTTCGGGGCCATGAGCTCCAGGGAGCTTTGCTCGAAACGTGTAACCCTGCAGGACCGGCTCATCCACTATCGCCCAACGCAGCATCTCACATCGCATCGGTATCGGTGGGCGGGTAGGACTGGACCTGGGCTGGTACCTCTGTACAGTACAGTTCCGCGGTGTACTCTTATGCGCATATGCAGAGGAGAGTTGACCATCAGCCCCAGCCCAGGCGAGATCTCAGATCATGTTAGCAGAATATGACGGACGGTAGCCAGGGCGAGTGATAGCATCCATCCATCCATCATCCATGGACCAGAGTCCGGCGAAAAAAGAAGTGGGAAGAAGTTCCAGCCTGGCTTTTGGTGGCTGGGCTTGGACCCAATGGCGCCGCCAATCCGGAGGGTCCATCGGCCAGTTGAAGGGTCTGAAGGCCAACTTCCAAGGGGTGGGTGGCCCCTGCTTTTCCACATTGATGCTAGGACGAGGAGGAAGGAGGAAGGGTGGTGGTCCTGGTGGTGCCCTAGTGGTGCCCTGGTGGTCCAAGTGCCTGCCAACTTGCTAGGCCTGGGCAGCCACCCGCCGGGATTTACACACCTTGCACCCAACTTGGAGGATCCAATGCGTGCGTGGTTGAATCATGTACAACTGCGTAGTTACGCATTACGTGGTACTACGTTCGAGTTTCGAGTCAGCTCTTCAACACTACCTAACGTTAGTTGTGTCAAATGCAAAGTACTATCGTGCTCGCAAACCTAAGGCAAGGTAGGTACCGTGCAATTGTCCTTCCCAGCTGGGAAGTCGAAGGCTGCGGGCGGTGGAATTCAGCTGTGGAAGGAACTCTGGACGAGACATGCAGCGGTTTCCTTTCATGCGAAAAGATCGACGCCTGCGATCCTGTGATGAATCACGCGCCAGTACCTACTGGCACTGGCACTGGCACTTCAATCAAGCCCGAGGAGGTAAGTATCCAAATATCCGCGGCAACCTAGTAGAAACTTCAAGACATTCCGCTCCGGCGCCAACACGCACTAGCCGTCACCACCTAGTTCGGTACGATCGGACCTGAGCCTCCCCTCCGCCGATGGACGATACGGCAGTCTACAGTTACACCGGCACCACCATCATTTCATCCTAACTCCCCCGGGCGCGCACTGTCAGAAGTCAAAAATCACCTTGTTCGTATCAAGGTTCTCGGCCGAAGCCGACAAGCGACCAAGCAAACTCTGGACCGGACCTGGGGCGATGGACAGGCGGGAGGCACGCGGTCCGGCTCGGCTCCTTTGTTAGCCTTGAAACAAACGTATTTCATGCGCAGTACACTGGGTCATCCGAATGGACTGCCGTCTTCATTCTCCATCAGCAAGCTCCGCTCTGCGGTATTGAAGTCTTTGCCGGCTCCCCTTCTGGAATTAGCTTCTCGGGATGGGAGCTGTTCCTTGGTGACACGTGCCATTGCTGCAGTGACACAGCTCGACCTGGTCCAAGGAAACAAGCATTCGATTCCAACGAGCATGCATCCATATTACTGTACAGCGAGCGGAGATTGGATTCATCGGGACTTGATGCAGCGTCGCAGGCTGAAGGACCAGCTCGGCATTGACGGATGCTCGAGAAGAAAAAAAAAGAAGAAATCAAAAGTCTCCCTTCCATTGCTGGGCCAGACCTGCGCAATCAATCCTTCCAGGTCCACAGTCCACAACCACGAAATGCAGATGCAAAGCACACGCTACGCTACCGCTCCGTACTCCGGACGGCACGAAGAAGCACTGACCAGGCTCTTTTGCCAGCCCACTGCCCACTTGGGCCACATCTCCATCAACAGGGAGCGGGAAGCGCACACAGGCACGTTTGTGCGCTCGTTGGCGGTCCCGGCGCGTCGGCTGCACAGGCAGGGATGGCACAGTGCGTCAGCCACAGCTTTTGCCCCATGAACGGCTTCGGCTTTTGCTTGGACTTGTGGAGTAGGGTCAACTTACTCGTGCGGACCTCGCTCCTGTGGTCGACCTGTGGGCAATCCAGAACGGCAAGAATCGTCTCAACACACGAACCGAACCCATACATGCCTACCGACCTGACCTGACCTAGCCATACATCGATTCTGCCATGTATCTATCTAGCTTGCTCCCAGAGCAAAACAAGCTTGGCAGCGCATAGCCTTGGCGTTAGAACACAGCTCGTCAAGGATTTCTATCCTATCCTATCCGTACCATCTCGCTCGCTTGAGCTCCGCGCTCCTCGCTCCTCGTATGCAGGAACAGATCATGAATAATGACCAAGCATATCACATCGCATCGGGACGGATCCATACCATGAGAAACTTTTCACCCAGCATGATGCAGTGCTTACCGGCAGTTCAACGCCTGTTCAACAGTCACTAGGCTGTGCAGCAAGGCAAGGCAAGGCAAGGTAAGGAAAGCGTGGAACGGGGAAGAAAAAGAAAGGTTATTGTGGCGTGCGCGCGGCGTTATTTATCGTCTCGCGTGCAGGTTTTTTATCGCCGTTGCCGACCTGAGGCTTGTCGAGACGAGACTAGGTTGCGAGGTTGGCGTTGGCGTTGGCTGATCCAGCTCCAGCTCCAGCCAGGACTGCTTGAACTTGCTTGGCCAGGAGGACACATTCAGCAGCAGGCTGTTCTGTTCGCTTTGACCTGGCTTCAGACTGTCATCCATCAGATTGGCACGGATTGTGGGCGCCCTGGCAGATCTTTGCCAGGTTCGGCGTCTTTGCAGCTGCACAACGTACCTGGTCTCAACCATGTGTTCAGAAGCAATTATAGATTCCCCGGGAAAACTACACTAGTTCCTCATTCCTCTGAGAGCGAGGCCATTTTGGCCAGTCAATACCTCGCTTGAGGACGCGTTGCCTTGCAATGTCTCAAGGACGGTCGCTAAACCCCGCATCAGCCATTCCGCAGGCCTTTTGTTCATGGTCCCCGAGGGCAATGCGATGGTCGCCTTATCTTGCGTCCACGGCTCTTGAGCAGCTCGGCTCTTGTCTCTTGAAGTTTGCCGATCCCTAGTCCGATCCGCACTGTCCTGGTCCTGGCAATGGATCCAAGGCCGACAATCCACGACTGCGATATGGATGGCAAGGCCCCCACGCCAGAGCCCAAGGACGATTCTGGGCCTTGACTGTTGCCAACTGGCAATTGCCTAACGTCATGAACCCAACTATGGACGCCATTTCCGTCGACCCCTTCTTCTCGAAATTCTCCTCGCAGTTGTGGTTGGATCCTACAAGGACCGACCGCAGTGAGGCGTCCACTACGCAGTAGTGTCAACCCACGAACTTCAGAAACAGATCCTCACCATATACCAATCAACCTTGTTCCTATGTGATAGCCGTTGCACAAGCGTGGTATGAGCTACATTATGGATTTATTTGCTGTAGGCAAGGAGTCAACGCACTAGAGCAGCATGATGATTTACATATCGAGTGTCAGTCTTCGGCCCGCTGCCATGTTTCCACGCGACCAGCATATTCAACTCGACATGTCTCGCCTGTTTAGTTCTGTTTGGTTCAAAGAATATGCACGCAGTGGTCAAGTCTACTGCTCCATGGCTACATTTAGCAGACGCCTTCGTCACCCTAGGGATACAGTCTCTCCAGTTATTGCTTATGCTCCTGATAGTATTGCACCAGCCTCAACGCTGCGAGACAACTATTCGAAACAAGGAGACGCCTCTGTTACCTTTGGTAATGGCTCAGAATGGCTCGGTACTACTTCTTGGCCTATGCCGACTCTCCTCCGCGTTGCTTTCGTCTGCAGAGATCCGGTGGAATCCTTCCCACGATGGATGGAACGGTGACGGGCCAGGCTAATGCATCTCAAGAATCAGCCATGATCATCATCATGATGCTGAATCCTCGCAACTATGGAAAGGGGCTTGAAGGGCGTCTTGAGCTACACCCAAGACTCCTGTTGGCCCAGGCCTGGTAAAGACATGGGACTGCTGATGGCATTATGATCGACGCTGCCGGCCGTCAAGCATATAGAGGCAATGCGTTCCTGGACCTTTGTGGTCAAGGTACGAGATATTTCTGCAACAGAGAGAGTTCCTGTCAGCCCTTTGAGACTTGCATGGCTTCTATGCTGGACGTGTCCGCCGGGTCGACATCCGGACAGTCTGGTTGGTCTTTCCTCTTACCTCCTATGCGGCCTGCGTCTTCGCCATCCCTGCATCACCGCTAGCCTCCAGGAGCGTACATGAAGACTTTCTCAACATCCATATCTCGTTGCTTGGCAAATAACAGATTTCGTCACGGAACGCCACCAATGAGACTATCGTCTGCAGCACTTCCCAGCATCAGTTAGGCTCGGTCAGATCTTGGCCATGGGTTGCTTGACCATGGCGCTGATTTGGTCAATGGTTTTCTGGTGACACACGTGTCTCTGGTCCCCTCACTGCTGCGTAGGTTTACAGAGACAGAGATGCCAATCTGTCCAAGGGAAACTAGGGCCGTTGCGAGACAGCACCTCAATGATTTCTCCTACACGCTAGCGAGAGCCCTATACACCGGTGTCATGGCATTAATCTCGGCCAGGAGTCTTCGCTCAAGAAACCATGCTCGAGCTAGTTGAAGATACGGGGCATGTCAGATGCGTTGCGTCCGAAGGCTTGCATTGCAACACATCAAGTTTCAGGCTCATCCGGAGATCTGGGGCATCAAGGACAAGGGCTGGAAAGGTGTCAGCAGACAACCCCGTCTTATTGAACGAGAATACGGTATTGATGCTGGGGCTGCCTAGGCATCATGTTGCCACTGCGTCTAGATGTCGTTTGTTGGGTTACACAAAGGCCGTACTGGCCTAGCGCGCTCTGCATTGAGCAGCACACAGACCGCTGACGCCACGGATGCCTCAACGTACGTCCGACGCCCCGGAGGGACGGCTCCGGGGCCGTATGAGGTGTCACGGACATTCCAAATCGAATGAAACGGGGCCCAAGTCGATTGGAATCTTGGAGTTGCTATCTTACGTGATGCTACCTGTTGATGTATGTAGGTAGGTGCGGTCAAGCTGCGGGAGGCTCTCTTGGTGATGCTAAGGCTCATTGGACACCCCGATGCAGTACTAGTCAAGGCATGGGCATGCTACCCCAGCAGGTAGCATTCGACCATTACCTAGCAGATGGATGGGATGTGCTTGACTGCCGGCCGCCGGACTCCCTTGTCAACTCTGTGTCTCCTTAGGTTCGTTCAGGGTGGAGGGGGGGCCATGATCCCTGCTCCAATCCTGACGGTCAGCCAGTCGCTCACCACCATCTCGTCCAGGCGATGGCACGCTGTCACCGGGGATAATGCCAACATGTGCGGCCGCAATTGCTCGACCGCTTGCCGCTCTGTCAAGCGGCGTGATCTACACAGCATCAGCAAGGCTCCCCCGTCGCCGTCTTGACCGTTTCATCAGATGCTTGGAATGTGCAAGAAACAAGCAAGCGAACCCATGAAGATAATACCTGCGATATAACACTTTTTTGGCCTGTTTTCCGTGCCTCGCTGCTACTCTATGCGGTGCTACATTGCGAGAAATCGTCAAACCCTTCCGAATTACGGATATACAAAAAGTTCCTCCTCTTTCGTTCATTTACATGGTCTCGCTACATTCTGTCTTTGATCTTCCTCGCTAATACCGAAAATGGATCCCACGTCAGTCTACTGCTCGAGCTCAAGGCCGGCCTGCTTCATCAAGCCGTGGAAGATGCCCTCCTTCTTCAAGAGATTCGCAGGAGTATCAAACTCGACCACCTCGCCCTTATCCAGTACCACCACACGGTCGCTATCGAGGATGGTGTTGAGACGGTGAGCGACAGTGATGATGGTTCGGTTGGCGAACAGGGGTGATCGGAGGGTGCTCTGGAGCATGGCGTCGGTCTCGACGTCGACAGCGGCCGTAGCCTCGTCAAGAACCAGGATGTTTGAGGGTGTGAGCATGGCGCGCGCCAGGGAGACGAGCTGCCTCTGTCCCTGGGAGAGGTTGGAGCCTGCGGAGAAGATGCGTTAGCTGCTGTTGCTACCGAGTTTGGTGGATGTACGAGTGCGCAACCCGAGAGCTAGCATCGCGACCGGTCCGTGAGACGGAGTCACTTTGTCAAGCTACCCAGGCCACGAGACTTGATCTTCATGCGAGACGACCATGCAAGCGAATCTTGTTTAGAAGATGGATGCATGGAACATGTTCTAAGCGTCGTGGCAAGGGGAAGGGAAGGGAAGGGAAGGCCTGGGCACCCGAAGGAGCCATGACGGATCGAACCAGACAGTTGGTGAACCGGTCAGACGAAATCGTCGACCGGTCAAGGAATGCCGACAGAAAGCGCAGGGGCGCGGACTCACCTCCTTCATTGACCTTGGCCTCCAGCCCACCATCCATGCTAGAAACGTGGTCCTTCAATCGTGCGTGCTCTGTAAGGCGGTTACATGTCAGCACACATGTCACACAACGTCTGCTGACAAAACATCCGCAAGGGCGCGGCATGGTAGGGGTGCAACGTGGGTGGTTCAACTTACCGAGGACGCTCCAGAGTTCAGTGTCATCGTGAACGTGACCAGGGTCGAGGTTGTCGCGGACGGTGCCCTCGAAGAGAGCCGCGTCCTGGGGGATGATGGCTAGTCTACGTCGGAGATCGAGCAGGCCGATCTCAGATGTGTTAACATTATCGATGCCGATGTGGCCAGTCGCCGGCTCAATCAGGCGGAACAGGGCGAGCGTGAGAGAGGACTTGCCCGCGCCTGTGCGACCGACCACGCCGATCTTCTCGTGCGACTTGATATCAAGGTTGATGTTCTTGAGCACCAGATCCAGGCCTTCCCGGTACCGAGTGCTGTAGTTGACAAAATCAACCTCGCCCTTGGCAGGCCACGAGACGGGAGGTCGGTTCTTAGCGATGATCTCAGGGGCTTCGCTAGGCAGAGCCGCATACTCGAGAACACGCTCCACCGACACGATGTTGGTCTCAACCTCAACGGTCTGGCGGACGATCCAGTTGAGCGAGGTGGTGATCTGCAGGGCATACGACATGGCCAGACCGACAAGACCGGGGCTGAGGCGGCTATGGTTGATCACGGAGATAATGAAGAAGCTTGCAGCCGAGAAAATGACAACGGCACCGATGAACTCGAGACGAACAGCGAGCCAGCGGTTGGCGCTAATGGAAGGGAAGTAAGCCCGCAAGTTGGCGTCAACGCGCCATTCGTTCTCAAGCTCGAAGCGCTGCTGCTGGCGGTAGGCGCGGATGGTGGTGATGCCACCGAGAGACTCTTGGAAGTGGGCGTAGATGGGACTACGGCTCACGCTGTCGAGTCTCTTAAGCTCGCGAGAGGTCCGGAGGTAGTATCGCTGGATCCAGTAGTAGGCCAGACTGAGAGGGATGATCAAGGCAATGAAGCCTGGTGCAGCGACAGAAATGATCATCAAAGTGAAGCCAGATCGAGCCGCGTTTACAAAAAGCATGTTGAAAGTCCTGGCCAAGACCTCATCCACACGATAGATATCACTTTCGGCTCATTAGCATGGGCTCGATTGTTGACAAGCTTGCTCATAAACTCACCTCGAGAATCGGTTCAGAATTCGTCCTGCAGGGGTAGTATCAAAGAAGGACATGGGAGACCTGAAGATGGCATTGGCCATTCTCTCGTGAAGCTTTCGAGAAGCCTATTCCACAAATCAGTGGGAGTGGTATAAGGGGTGGTGGCATAATACGAACCTCGATGGAGCAGAAAATCCATAGAATCAGGGTCTGAATAACAGTGAGGGCCGAGGATCCCATACCAGTGGCAAAGTAAATGCCAATATACTTGCCAACGTGCTCGTTCGAATGCGTCTTCTGGTTCCTATCGGACCACTCCTTCAGCCAGACCGAGGCAAGCATGCTGGTTGTCTGCGCAGCGAGAAGCATAAACAGATAGAGGCCGACAGCGTAGATGTTGTTCATCTTGGCGTACTCGCCATAGACGGACCACTTGACCTTGCCCTGCTCGACGTGTTCCTTGGCCTGCTTAGTCTTGGAGGAACCAGCGAGTTCCTCATCAGTGAGCTTGCCACGGGGACCCCTGAAACTAGCAGTGCTGGCACGACGGAGGGTGGCCATGCTGCTCGAACGAGGCTTAGCTCCGGGGCCGGCCTTGATAGGAGCCATCTCGGGGACCTGCTCCTGTGCCTCTTCCATTTCTTCCTTGGCCTGGCTGGAGTCAGGTTCGATAATGGTGGCCGCCTTACTGCTCGAAGCACTGGAGCTGGGCTCGCTGCTGTTGCTACCAGATTCGTGACCAGCGGTCCTGAGAAGATCGGCAACAAGGCCCTTCATGGCGACCAGCTGCTTGTAAGTACCCCTTTCAGCGACTTCTCCGTCCTTGAGGAGGGTCACGTAGCTAGCCTGGCGAAGAACAGCGATGGCGTTGGTAGCAAGGATACGGGTCTTGGAGGAGAGCAGACCACGGGGGCCGAGAACATTGTCAATGATATGTCGGCCAACATGGGAGTCGACCGCAGAGAGGACGTCATCGAGGAGGTAGATATCGGCACGGGCGTAGACGGCACGGGCCAAGGAAACACGAGCCTTCTGACCACCACTGAGCGAGATACCTCGCTCACCGACAACAGTCTCGTCTCCGTCAGGAAGCTGAGCAAAGTCATCCACAAGGGCACAAGCCTGGACGGTCTTCTCGTAAAACTCAGGGTCGTATCGATAACCAAAAATGATGTTCTCCTTGACGGTCGCGTTCAAGATCCAAGTTTGCTGAGAGGCATAAGCAACAGTTCCTCGCACCTCGACAGAACCCTTAACCTTCCACAGATCACCGAGGATGCTCTGAAGGAAGGAGGATTTGCCAGCGCCCACGCGACCGACAACACAAGAGAGCTCTCCCTTGTAGGCGGTGTAGTCGATATCCTTGAGGGCATTCTTGTCCTCATGTCGGTTCCAGGAGAAGGTACCGTCACGGATGATGATGCTCTCCTCACCAAGCTGGTCAGGGGCGGGCTTGATGGTGATGGCATTAGGCTGGAGCTCCTCGGCCTTGAGGAAATCAGTGAGACGTCCAATGGCCACAGAAGCCTCGACAATCGAGGTGATGACCATGGGAAGAATAGCCAGAGGGAAAGTCAAGAGGTTGAACAGGGCCAACGCAGGGAAGACAATATCGGTGGTAAGAGGCTTATCCTGGGTAAGGACGAAGACGGAAAAGGTCGAGCAGGACACGAAGAAGGGGGCTGTTGTCCAGGTGAAGTTGGCAAATGCCTGAGTGGCACCGATCTTTCGCAGGTTCTTCAGCTCCTGTTCGTTTCGGACATAGTTGAGCTTGTTCATGAAGGCAGAGCCCCATGCGTACAACTTGATACTCTTCATGTTGTTGATAATCTCATTGATGAGACGGCTTCGAGCGTCCTTGTTCTTCATCTGGGTCTTCTGCATGTTCTTCATGATACGAGCGACGAAGCCCTGCACCGGCATCATGACGATCATGACGACAATACCTGCCATCATAGACCATCCAACCAAGTTGTACAGAGAAACCATGCAAATGATGATCTGGAAGGGAGCGGACCAGATCTGCTGAGCGAACTGGGTGAGATCCTGCAGACGCTGAGCATCAACAGCCATGTAGTTGACAATGTCACCAGTTGACTTGGCGGCTCTGCCTTCGTTGGACAGTCGAAGTGACTTTCGGTAAATGGCCGAAGACAATCCACCCTTGATATGCATACCCGTCACAAAAGCGAGCTGGAAGTATTGGTGCTGCCATCGTGTTAGCGAAGGATATAGTGAGTGTGGTGCTAAAGTTACTTACAACCATGGTTGTCTGGAAGACAGCACAGGCAAACATGGCCAGCGCAATCGCGGCACCCTGGATCACAGGCTGTTCGGTTTGCTTGGGGTCATAGTACGAGTACACAAATGCGATAAGGAGACGCAGCAGTTGAGGCTGGATATACTGTGAGATGTCGTTTCCGACCTTGTAGACGGCAGCCAGCATGTAGGGTCCACCATATGCCTTAAACAGGACAATCCAGAGAGAAGGGTTCTTTCGATGATCCAACTCGTATTGCCAGGCCTTATCGAAGCGTGCTCCAGTGTTCTTGGTCTGGTCATCCTTGGCCAATGCCCAGAGGTCATCTTCGGTCAGGAACACCTTGTAGCCATATTTCATCATCGGGGTCATCCAGGAGAAGGTCAGCTGGGAGAAGGCGTTGCAGTACTCGACAGGGCATTCCTCCTCTTCCTCAATGGCTTCGTAGCCATTGGGGCCAACGTTTCGCGGCCAGAGCCACTCAATGAGAAATTCGACCAGAGACAATCCAACGCCGACGCAATAGACGATAAAGTAGGGCAATTGCGATTGGTAGAGCTGCTGCGAGATCAGGGATCGTAGCTTGACGGCGAATGAGATGAGGAGCAGGAGCCAGTAGAATAGGGCGACTCCGCTGGGATATCGAATGCGCGAGTGCTCAACCCATTGGATGGAGAAGACGACGCAAAGTGAAAGGATTGTCAAGAATGTGGTCAAGACTCTGAAGTCGCCAAACCAAATGGCTGGCATAGACAGGATCTGGATGACGAGCTGAGCAATGACGTCGACGATGATGACGGCGAGGAGGGTCTAGTAGTCGCAAGCAGAGTTAGCTCAATTGAACCATGACAAGGTTGTAGTCTGTCGCGGCGATTAATCAATTACCTGCTTGATGTAGAAATGCGTGTTCTTAGCTTGCGATTCCTGCTGCTGCTTCCTTACGAGGAGCCACCAGACGGCGAGTGATCCAAAGACGAGGCCGAAGACGGAGACGGCCGCGATCCAGACGTCGATGAAGCATGGCGTAAAATCGTATCGATGGGGGCTCAGAGGACCCCAACCCTCTTCATTTCCGCAGAGAGGCTGCTTGAAGGGGCTCGCGGAGAGGTAGTTGGCGCCCAGCTCGCGGAGAGGGCGGAAACCCGTGAACGAGCCGGTCTCATAGAGGACCTTTTGCTCGTCGTAAAGAGCCATTGTGTCCCGTGGCTCGTAGCTCGAGAAAGACTGCGGGGCTGCGAGTGTCTGGTGTAACTATCGCCGCATGCTAGAGCAAAAGAGCTGCTCTTGCAAAGCAAAGCAAAGCAAAGGTTGCAGAGTCGGTGGCGCGTCAGAATCGGTCGGGGATCGGAGTTGCAGGCCGTCAAGGCTCTCGGCAAGCTTGCGCAACGTCAGAGCGCCTGGTCGCGAACCCAGCGAGAACGGATGGCGCAAGATAGGGTCGGGATCTGCTCGGCAGGCAAAGATCTGCCTGTGGCGTTCGCTGATTGATGCTGCCAGATCCTGATCCGGTCAGCGCTTTAACGAGAGATGGAGAGAAGCAAAAGATAAAAAATGTTTGGGCGACTTCCGACGACCTAAAGTCCAGTCCAGTCCAGTCGCAGCAGAATCTTGTCGAAATGACCTGCTGATGGTTGGTAAGCTGGGGTCCTAAAAATCGTCAAAATCCTACGTAAAGATACGCGCTAACGCAGACCCCAGGCAGCTCAGCTGGGGGCCAAGTGGGGAAGAGCAGGGCCATCACGGAGATGTCGGCGATAGTTGCCTGCATTACTTCCAATTGGGTGCTTACCTAACCCTGCAGCAGTTGTATGTATCTAAGCCGTTGAGGAGTTACCCTACACATTGAATGGAGGAAATCATGTCTTGTTGTTTTTGGCACGACGTTTCCGGTCATTCGCTGTTTGCAGCTTCAATTTGCCTTTACGATTAGGTTCTTCACGTGATGGGGTCTGAATTGTTTTCATCTTGACTTCCTTTTGTACTATTTTGTCGAGCTTTTGTTAATGAGTCACTCTGCTTGTGCGTTGAGAACCCGTAATAATTAGACTACCCGCAGACGCGCGTAATCTAGACTGACTCACAGAGTTGCAATAAGCACTCTAGCTATGGGTATGGCCTGTTCTTACAACCCAGACCTAACAAAAACATGACTATGCTGACATAGATCAATTACTTTTCCAGAGTTCCCAGGAACTCAATCACCCGCTTGGTAAGCCATTCCTGAGCCTCAGGCTGGTCAACAGTGTGACTCGCGCCAGGAATAAGCCCTGACAAGGGGCTAACCACGGGGTTCAGTTCCTGGTACTTCTTGTTGCGAGCTGCCTGGTTAACGCGCTCAGGCACGTACTCATCATTTCCAGAGTGTAGAACCAGCACAGGCTTCTCGAATTTTGCCCAGTTCGCCGCTACTCTCTCCTCGGGCAGATCGGAGGAGAAGTAATCGTCATCACCTCTGCACGGCGTTAGCCTGTTGGAGCAAACATACTACACTGTGGAACATACCCTGGAGCAGCAAGAGACTGGAACCGATAGGCCGAGATGGGTGCCCCCAAGACGGCGGGAATCATGTCAAAAGGCATACAGTCGCCTTCCTTTCCCTCGGCAATCATCTTGGCTGCAAGGTCAAGGCTTGGTTGAGGGTCAGGCATGATGAGGTCCAGTGTCTCGCGATCCGAGATGGGGCCTTGCATGATGAAGCCGTCGACACGCTCATTGTTGTGCTTGGCGTAGTTGGTGTACTCGATGCAGTCCTACAACATGTCAGAAATTGTCCAGGAGAGTAATTCGCGGACATACCTGGCAACCAGTGGAAGAACCAAACAGGACAATCTTCTCCTTACCGATGCTTCGAAGATACTTGACCAAAGAGGAGATGTCCTCCACATCGTTGGAAAGGCTTGAGATACCAAATCCGATAAAGGAGCTGCGCATGCGGATCTCGAAAACAGAATAACCAAGTTCCTTGGCCTCCTCCAATCGCTCAGCTAGAAGCCGGGTGTAAGGGATAGTGTGAGGACCATCTGTGAGACCACCGATGAAGATGACAGCGTTCTTAGCTGAGGCAAGGCCAATCTCGTATGCGCAAGAGGCTCGAGTCTTGGACTCGAAAGGATGAACGGTAACTGAAAAGGGACCGGAAGGAGCCATGGCTGCGTTATTTGCCGTGATCTTTGTTGTCGGAGCTGAATGAGTTTTGTGTTGGTTGTTCCTTGATGAGAGTGAAGGTGCGGAGAGCGAGTTGACAAACTGATGCGGTATATAAGTCGCAGTCCTGAGTTTGGAACAGTGGGTCTCTCATTCTCTTACCAAATGGTTTAATCGAGGGGACTTTGGTTGAAAGAGCCAAGTTTGTAGGTTTCTGGTGGAAACCAGCCTCTTCATGCTTGTGTTGAGCGCATTCAACTCTGGTTGCAGCTGCGAGATCGGATGGATACGAGTACGATAGGGCACAGTGCATGATGACATCAGCAGGCGTGGGATGGTCTAAAGGTTGTGCGGATGTTACCAGCAGTGAATTGAGCACCCAGTAACAAATAAAACAGTCATGAGTGTATAATTATTTGGCCAATTGTGTCAGTTGTTTGAATTTCTAAACCTTTGAGCTCTTGGTTGTGCTTTCGGGCTTGCGTACCTAGACACCTTGACCCTCCTTCGTACAGTTTTTAGCAGTCTCACACTGTACAGCCACATCTCAGTTCCTAAAGATCGTGAAGTGCCCCTCCACCTTTTCTGGCTTCACAAGCGAAGCTTCTCAGCACATTGAAACCACCATCCTCTGTTGTCAAGCCCAGAAACTCACATTAGCATCATATTTTCACGTTTGCCAAGCAATTCCGGTGCATTCGCTTTCGTATTCGCTTATTGCTGACTTTGCGCTGTGGAGAGTATGCATGTGTAGCTGGTAAGAAGCTCCTCGCTTCACCGGGCTACCATGGCATCTACACCCAGCAGCCAGGAGAGGAATGAGTTCTTCCAAAGAGTCGGTCACCTTCCTATTTACCACTCGAACACATCTAACAGATGTATAGCTCAAGCCATGTTGCGTCAAGATCAGCCAGTTGGCCATTCGAGAGGGTGATAATCCAGCTTCCGCTCGCGAGCTGACTGAGCTCACTGGACGAGTACTTGAGATTCTGAATGAGCAGATCCAGCAAAATCCGGTGGCACTGGACGAAAAACTCTCCGAATATGTCTTCTTTCCGCTCTACCACATATTCCGTCAGATGGATCAGTATCCTATGCCCTTGATCGAGAACTGCATCAAGGCCCTCGCCATCTTGATCACTCATGGATGGAAGACCAAGATTTCCGCAGAGCTAGTGAAACAAATCTTGAGTCTTCTGACCTTTATACTTGATGGAACACCTGGCTCTGCCCAAAAACGACCCGTGGCCGAGGAGACTGCGCTGGAAGCTTTTCGTGGACTGACTGCCCTTTTCACCACAACTGGCACGTCCACCACGGCGGCATCAGGACTTTCGGAAGCAGAAACAATACCTGCACTTGGCCACGGCGTTACTGTCATGTTAGATGGGGTTGTCAGCGGCGCAACACCCCAAATACAACAAGAAGCGTTGCGAGCCTTGCAAGCCGTGTACCGCACTATCAAAGAGCCTGCCGCGCTGGCGAGTTTCCTTCCTGGCACTGTCTCCTCGCTAGCAAAGGTGGCATCCTCTCCCAATCGATATAAGGGAAACGTTCTTGCAAAGTGTCTAGAGACTGTGAGCCTGGTGTTGACGACCGTTTTGGCTGATCTCAGAACGCGGTCAATACTCGCCAAGTCCGAGGCCGAACAAGAGGACGAGGATCATGACAACAAGATTCTTTCTCCTTCATGGCTCAAAGCGTCTGCCATCCAAGTGAAGAAAGCACTCTCTACGATGATGAAGCTCCGGACCCATGATTCCGCCGATGTCAGATCCGCTCTCAGCAAACTTTGTGTCACCATCTTGGATGAATGTCACAAAACGTTGGAAAACTGCGCGAATATCTTGATCGAAACGGCAATCGTTCTCGGAGAGACAGAAGAAAAGACATCCCTGACACAAACCAGCCTGCAGGATCTCGTCAGCATCTACCCAGAGCTCGGTGAGATCGTCAAGACCACGGCCTATAACTGGATGTCAAGTCTGTCGCGTTTGATGCAAGCAGCAGACGAACAGGCGAAACGAGACGCGATACGAAACGTCTTGAAGGCACTTGAGCTACTCAAAAGTCTACACATACAGTCGTCGACTCTCGAGGATTCAATGTCAACCATGCTTCGGGACAGCGTCATCTCACTTGTTCAGGCATCGAAGGCTCAGCCAACAAACGAAATCACTGATGTGAAGCTGATTGCTGGGGGGGATTCAAGCGAGTACATGGACGCACAATATCAGCCGATTCTTCTGCCTTCTGAGAGCCAGAAAGATATTCGGAATGAGATGACGTCGCTTATTTCTTTCCTCGGCTCGTCCTCCCAGAAAGTGAGGCTCGCAAGCAGTATGCTGGAACAGGCGCAGGAGTCTGGAAACTCGGTTGGGCAAGTTTCTGCCTTTTGGCTTTGCTTTCAACTCGTCAAGGCCAGCCATAGTGCTTCGGCAGAGGAAGATATGTTCTTGAATCTGTCATCTCTGAATGACCCAGCTGGAGATGTCGAGGGCGTCTTCAATGAGCTGTATACGACGGCAGTACAAATTCTCGACCGCCACACAGAGGTAGAACCTGTCGATTGGCGACTAGAAGCTCTCGCCTTGGAGGTTACTGCCTACACAGCCCAGAGATCAGGAGAATCATTTCGACCAGAACTGATTGACGTACTGTTTCCAATCGCAACATTCTTGGGGTCCAATAGTCAAGGTCTACAGAAGCACGCTATCGTCACGTTGAACAGCATAGCAGAATCGTGCGGATATTCCAGTGTTTCGGAACTCATCATCAGCAACGTTGATTACATGGTCAATTCTGTCTCTTTGCGATTGAACACTTTGGATATCTCGCCAGCATCGATCAACGTCTTGACTATGATGATCCGATTAGCAGGTCCTCGACTAGTCCCTTACCTTGACGACGTCATTGACTCCATTTTCGGTGCCCTGGACAACTATCACGGCTACCCGGTGTTTGTGGAGAACCTCTTCAGTGTACTTAAAGAGGTGGTGGATCAAGGTGTTCGTTCTGACATGCTCTTGTTGGAACACCAGACGAGCTCAAAGCCAGATCACCGAAAGAAAGCGCAGAAAACCGATGAAATATCTTCCCTCTTGGATACTCTGGCAAAGAGAAAAGAGAGAACTTCTCGCGACGAGACGGAGACGGATCAAGTGCGTGGCCACCCGACGATACCTTGGAAGAAGGAGGACAAGAAGGAAGACGACGATGAAGATGGGGCAAATCCTCCAGTCGAGGAAGAAAAACCTCCAAACTCTCAAACGTACCAGTTGCTGCTGAGAGTGGCAAACCTAACCCAGCACTATCTGACATCCCCGACACCAACACTTCGGAGGTCACTGCTAGAGCTGCTGACGACAGCATCTACAGCTCTGGCTCCCGACGAGGACGCATTCTTGCCACTGGTCAACTCGATCTGGCCGGTGGTGATTGACAGGCTGCATGATCCAGAAGCTTATATCGCGGTCGAGGCGTGCCACGCTCTGGCTGGGCTCTGCGCGGCAGCAGGAGACTTTCTCAGCTCTCGGTTCAAGACGGACTGGGCGGATTGGCTTCGGGGGTGGTGTCGCAAGGCTAAGCTTGAAGCCTCCGGGCGACCGGGGCAGACCAAACCCCGTGGGGAAGTTAGGATTACGCGGGGACGAGAGAGCGACGATAGCCGAATTGTGATGCCCCTGAGGAGCGGAGGTAGCGGAGGCAGCCTCGGTGGCAACCCGCAGGCGGTGACACCGTATTCTGGTGGTGACCTAGGGAGATTTGCGTCCCCGGCGCGAGTGTGGGAGGCCACAGTCGAGCTATTGACAGCAATAGTGTCGCACGTTCACGTGGACGAGGACATGTTTGATGACATTCTCGACTTGCTGTCAGACGTTTTGGAGCGAAACGTTGGAGTGCGGGAGGCATTGGAGACTGTTAACGGGGACGCGGTGTGGCTGGTACGATATCAGCGAGGGAATGTAGAGCCTCTACCGACACCTCAGATGGATGGCATTGTATTTGCTGCCATGGCAATAGCTCAGTAAAGGTAGAGATTGCAGTATCAAGGCTCTGGAATGATGATGCGAACCGGCACACTGTTTGCCGGTGAAGGGACTTGGCCTTTCCGAGATTAGCTATGAGCAAGACATGCTAGAGACGCCACCAAACAACGAGTTTCCCAATTGGCACATTTGCAGAGAAAGATTTACGTCAAGGTTTCAACGGGAACTAGTGTGCAAGAATTGGTTGGTTGTTGAATGACATTCAGGCAGATATGCTTTGGCATGATAGCCTCGGCGTAGACATGCAGAAGTCTGCTGACAGATTTGCGGGAGATTTGAGTATCTTTTCGCTATTGAGGATAGTGAAGCATTAGTTGAGGTACAGCATGGATCCATTCAGCCAAGTGTTTGTATCTCTTTCGTTGATCCTAGTTTTTGGACCTTTGAGAGCGGCCAACACTCAGGCAAACATGGCACATCTGAAGACACTCTTACAATGGCACATATACTCGACACTGTATAACACCTACCCTAGGGTAAGAAAAGGGATCTACGGGAAGTCAAGTCACATGCGATTATGCTTAACCTGCCTAGGTGTGGCGAGGATGACACGAGTGACAGTAAGAGAGAACTTACCACTCCGTTGGGCCAGCTACGGTAGCAATGACCCTAGCGAAGCGAATCCCGACAAACTAGAGAAGAACAGCTGAAACCCGTACCCAGCATGGACATGGACATTTCCCAATCATGCCATGGAGCGTCTCTGGAATGGTCAGAACCGGCATCACCAATGCCGGTGGTACGATTCAATGTCTTGCGCGGCTCACGAGGCTAGCAGGCCATACTAGGGGCGCCACCGGACAAACCGTCCAAGGGCTTTTGGATAGCCGCGATGTTCTTGCGATGGATCGAGAAGTTGAACAGTGAACAATAAGGCACCGTCACCTGATGACAGACGAAGCTTACGTGGGGAAAAAAAAGAAGAGGCCAAGGCCTGGATCTTGATAGACGGTTCCGCAGTGGGAATACTGGACCCAACTACTCCGCACCGACCAGACCATGGGGTCCCTGGCAGGCCCTCATGGTTTATGTATGGGTCTCTATTCACACCTTCTTCAAGAGGCTAGCGTCGTGAGGCCATTAGTTGGAGTAGCACATATCCTCCTCCGAAATGTATTGGATGCCCCCTCTGGTCTGACCCCTTTCCCTCACCCATCGACCATCTTACCCCAGATACGCGGCAGGTCGCATCATGACCGCAGAAGGGCAAACCATTTCGTAATGGAATCTCGAGTTTAAACAGTCTCGACTCTGGGGGGAGAGATCTAGATGGGCAAGGAGGATCCAGTGTTTCCCCCAGATTCTGGGTCCTCGTCGTGACCACTGCGCTCAGATGGAAAATCTCCATTTCCCCAGAAAAGCCAAGAGATGGGGGGGCTGAGCCTCACGCGCCTGTCTGAACGTGAGGGGAAAAAAAGCAACCAGGTGAGGAGTAGCAGAGGAGGGCTACACCACAAGACACACATACACACACACTATGTTGCCGCCGCTGATATCGGTGGCATCGGCCAATCAAGGGGCCCCCGATGATATCAGCAATTGTGTTCGATACGCTCGTCTCACAGAAGAGATAGCACCCCTGTCTGGCGTCGCGAAAGCTGAAGAGAAAACAAGAGGGAGGGGGGGATGCCTCCAACTCTCGCTTGGTGCAAGTCTGGATTTCGTCAATTATCCACCCTTGCCAACCCACCGGAGACTTGGTCGATTTTGGCGTGTTGAAGCGGAGAGGGATCCAATCAGAGGCAAAGAGTAGGACAGTGTGTCAAGAAGATATGCAGTCTAGAAGCCTTCTAGCGCTGGGTGACTAGTCCGAGGCTTCCCACCCTCCTTCACAAGAAAACACGAGACATGTGTGTGTGCCAAGTCGAGATTTGGCGTTGAGATGTGTTCCTTGGCAATCGCCGAGACGGCTTCCCGAGATGCCAAGGTCTTGTCCTGCAAGGCACTACTTGGCATCGCGAGATGGGCATAACCAAACGGTCGGTTTTTTCCTCTCAACCAGGACATGGATTCTTTGCAATTTGAACATTGTCTCGTGTTGATTGAACCAGGTAGACAAGGTCATACCCATCATCATGACCTTCCCAAAGTAGCCCAGCTTGCTTATCGCTTTTTTGCGGACGTGGCGTATGAAGCCTGAGGGAGGGGGGAGAAAAGAGGATCACATCCTTGGTGGCCCCATTACCCGGGCACCTAACGACTCCTCTCCTCTCCAGTCAAGAGATGGTCATGGATCTTTGGGACAAGGGCGGCCCAACGGAAAACAACCGAGAGGTTCTTTACGTGTCAGTGGCTGCGGCGGCAGTTGAAAGAGGCGTACAACGTCCGTTGAGTGAGGAATGTTACGTGACGAGGTGCATCAGCAGTGCATAACAAAAATCCCCCAAAACAAGACCAAAAAAAGGAAAGAAGAAAAAAGCCACAATTGAAAAAGTCTGACTTGATGTCTCGAGTCATGAGTATCATGGCATTCAATATCCCTCTTTCAAACAGAGAAGAAGAAAAAAAACAAGCGATAAGCGCCTTGCTTGTCTCTCTCTCCAAGCCGAACCGGGCCGGTAAACACCCATGGCACGACCGGCACCGACATAGGTCTCTCGCTCTCGCCGAACGACTTGAATCAAACTAGCAGGCTAAGCGCGACGGGCGGCACCGAGATAGGGGCAAACTAGTCTAATGGAGGAACCACGTAGCGCAGGCATTGAATGGATGGTGGGTGGGAAAATCCTGTATCCACCCATGGACGATACGCGGTGGGGGAGAGACAGAGGACGAGACCTTTGATATGGGGTCGTGACTTGACTCTTCAGTTGTGTCTCTAAGCGGGGTCTAAGAAATCCGAAAACGACATTGCAAGAATGCTCAAGGTCTATTCTACAATGCTATCCTCTTCTTCATAATTTTCCTTCGAAAATCTGGGGTATCATCACATCCTTAGACCATGCCTTCTCCCACTTCACCGGCCCTTTTCTGTCCACCACCAAAAAAGACTCCCAAGCTTGCGCACCCTCTTTAGCCTCTCGAGATAAACTCTCCGGGGCCACGAGCAGGATAGGCAGCTGCTTAATCTAAACCTGGTTAGAGTCCCCGACCTTGCTGCCCTGCACACCATCGCCCCAGGTGATGGGTCACCCTCCATCTTTTTGGGTCCAAACTCCCCGGCGCCACCCAAGCATCAGAATCTAGAACACGAACCCCAAGGATATTGTAAAAAAGGATACACCTTCTGAAACGGATACAAATAGAGTCCCCTTCCTCCCCTTGTTTTCTGTTTTCGAAGGCCAAGAGCTTCATCAACTCTCATCTTTCCCTCTCTACTTCTCCTCACTTACACATAAACCATCCCACACCATGTCTTCTACACCCCCCGCCGACTACGGCAAAGAAGCCGTCGCCGACGTCAGATCTTCTCAAGATGTCGAGGCCGGTGAGACCACTCAGACTGGTACTCTCCAGAGAGATCTCAAGAACCGTCACATGCAGATGATTGCCATCGGTATGACCTCAACTCTACTGCTCTGGAACTCAACAAACTAACCACAACAGGTGGCGCAATCGGTGCTGGTCTTTTCGTCGGTTCTGGTGGTGCCCTTCAGAAGGGTGGTCCTGCCTCTCTTATCATCGGTTACATGGTTATCGGTGTCATGCTTCTGTGCACCTGTTTGGCCCTCGCCGAGATGGCCGTCCTCTACCCCATCAACGGAGCCTTCTTCACCTACATCTGCCGATTTGTCGATCCCTCCTGGGGATTTTCCATGGGCGTTCAGTATGCCCTAGCGTGGTTAACTGTCCTTCCTTTCGAGTTGATTGCTGCCTCCATCACCATCAAGTTCTGGAGAGAAGATATCAACATGGCAGTGTGGGTTTCCGTCTTCCTGGCCGCCCTCATCATCGTACAGATCTTCGGAGTCCGAGGCTACGGAGAAGTCGAATTCGTCCTCAGTATCATCAAGATCTGCGCCTGTGTTGGTTTCATCATCCTCGGTATCGTCATCAACTGCGGTGGTGCTGGCGACAAGGGATACATCGGTGCCAAGTACTGGCACGACCCCGGTGCTTTCACCAACTTCAAGGGTTTCTGCAGTGTCTTTGTCGTTGCTGCCTTCTCCTTCGGTGGTACTGAGATGGTTGGTCTGGCCGCTGCCGAGTCTGCCAACCCCCGCAAGTCCATCCCCATGGCTTCCAAGCAGGTCTTCTGGCGAATTGCCATCTTCTACATCCTCAACTTGTTCATCGTCGGTCTCATCCTCCCCGCCAACGACCCTCGTCTCATGGGAGCCAGCGGTGCCAACACCAAGGCCTCTCCCTTCGTTCTTGCTATCCAGGATGCCGGTATCAAGGTCCTCCCCAGCATCATGAACGCTGTCATCACCATCTCCGTCCTCAGTGTCGCCAACTCTTGCACTTTCGGCTCTACCCGAACCATTCAGGCTATGGCTGAGCGCAACATGGCCCCCGCCTTCTTCAAGTACATCGACTCCAAGGGTCGCCCTCTGTACTGTGTCCTCCTCCAGATCGCCTTCGGTCTCCTGGCCTACATTGGCGCTGCCCCCAGCGGTGGTGAGATCTTCGGCTGGCTCCTGGCTCTTACTGGTCTTGGCTTCCTCTTCGTCTGGGGCAGCATCTGCCTGGCTCACATCCGCATGCGCTCTGGTATGCGCGCTCAGGGCTTCAACATGGAGCTCATCCCCTACAAGACCCCCTTCGGTGTTTTTGGCAGCTACTTCGGTCTTGGCCTCAACATCATCGCCCTCATCGCCTCCTTCTACACTGCCCTCTACCCTGCTTCCGGCGCCGCCCCCAACGCCGAGGCCTTCTTCAGCTCCTACCTCGCCTTCTTCACCGTCGCTCTCTTCTACGTCGGCTACAAGATCTTCACCCGCAAGTGGCGCATGTACATCCCCGCCTCCGAGATGGATCTGGCCACCGGTGCTGTCATGCTTGACGAGCCTGAGCCCAAGGAGCCCATGGTCTGGTCTCAGTTGCCCAAGAGGGCCCTCCGAAACCTGTTCTAAGTGGTTTGAATTACGAATGAGATGGAGAGATACCCATTTATGAAAGCGGAAGAAGCAACAATTGTACATTTTTGGACTGTAATATCCTTCAACGTTTAATATCAGCGAGGCGAGTAGCGTTCTTAAGCATATTCTGCAAATAGAAACAATACGCACGTGCAATATCTTGAAAATATCTCAACGGTTTCTGCAATGTGATGTGACTTTAACGGTTTTAGGCTCTCGATCTTAGCTAAAGTGTCGACTGCTTCTCAAAACCACTTGAGTGTTATGATGAGCTTTTCTACCCCTTGTCCTAAGGCTGAACCACCTACTGGCTCTTCTGTGGGAAAGCCTACTCAGCCCCATCGAGACAGACCTGGTGAGCCTTCTGGCGCGCCTTCTTGAGGGCGGCAATTCCATCGAGACATGCACTGTTGAAGGTCAAGATGGCCGCCTGGTAGGTGCCGCAAACCTTGGTGAGCTCTTCCTCATGAGCCTTCTGAGCCTCCTCCATTTCCTTTCGGTGAGCCTCGCGAGCAGCCTTGACGGCATCATCAGCGTACTTCTGGGCTTTCTTGAGCTCTTGCTCATGAGCCTGGCGCAACTCATCAACGGCCTGCTGATGAACCTTGGTGTTGGCTTCGGCCGCAGCGCGAACAGAAGCAAGCTGCTGTTCAATGTTGGCAAAGACCTTGAGCACATCTTCTGGCTTTGAAATGAGCGGTCCTTCAATCTTGTTCGCCGTGTCAGTTCCAACGGGAGCCTCCTTGGCTGGAAGGTTGCGAGGTCGTTTAGCAGGAGGGAACACGCTCCCAGTCGGCTCGGGGGTCCAGGCACGCTTGGAGAGTTCCGTAGCCTGTCTGAAGCACTCTCCCAGTCTCTTCTGCTTTATGAATCGATTCATCTGGAAAGCGTGGGTAGTCGTAGGGCCGCTGGTGTTGGGCTCCCACTTGTCGAGATCAGCCTGAGGGAACTTGATCTGGGCGATGGCGGCGTATTTGGAGTAGAAGAACTCCTTGGGGAAGAGGACCTTGTACGTGGTCACCTCTGCCCAGGTGTCAGGCTCAGGAAGGTCGGCCATGGCCTTGACCTTGCCCTTGTAGACAATCTCGGTGATTCCCACCCAGGCTTGCTTCTCCTTTCGCGAGAGCTTCTCTGCCCCCCAGTCGAGCCAGTGCTGCTCCATTAGGCCGAGGAAGAGTTCCTTGTTCAGGGTTTTCTTGTCGTCTTTGCCTTCCCAGAGACCCATGTTGACTGATCCTGGAGGGGTCAGGCTCAATTCTCCTATTTTCTGGGTTAGTGCTGCTGAGCAGGGTTCTATAGGTGGATGTCCTACTCGTGAAGGATGAAGGCTGCTCAAGTGCTGGCTTGCCTGGCTCCATTCGAGACCTGCGAAAGGAATGTAAGAGGTTTGAGTGGTCCAAATGGGTGGTTGAAGTGACAGGGCCCTTGAGAGAGAGTTGAGACTTACAGGTGGAAAGGGGTTGAAAGGTTGAAAGTGGTGAAAAGCTCTTGAAGCTTCAAGGGGATTGATGAAAGTTTATGATGAGGGAAGGGTTGGCTGCAGAAGAAAGAGAGACCGGATGATAATTGGGGAGGGGATAGAAGACCTAAATCAACCCGATGATAAGGGAAAAAGCCTGTGTAGGGATGATATATGGTGTAGAGACTTGGCCCAGTCTCGCTCGAGTGATGTGCTACAACCGGCACAGGGGTGCCTGGGAAACTCCTTGAACTCTCAAGATGATAGTGCTTCATCTCATATTTTTGCTCATAATATGCAATGCTATTGCGACGGCTTGTAAAGATGTGAGTGACTGGCAAAACCTCCATTTCTTCTATTTCGCACTTTAGTCATAGACCGTGGTGTTGAAGTCTGTAAGACTGTCCAACAAACCCAATTGGAAGATAAAAGTTGGTAAATGAAAGGCTTAAAAATAGCCTGGATAATTCGCAGTTTTATACGTCTCTTTGAGATGCCCTTGCTGAGAATTCCTGGTGAGATTCCTATCACAGCTGGGATAGGGGCATTCCCATTTGAACAAAGTCGATGCCTTCCACCCTTAACTTCTGTCAAGGTGGAACTCCCAAGTACAACCTTCTTTGACGTGTTACTAAGAGTCACAGGCTGTCAATTGTGTAATGATATCAGGGGAGTCTCTATGGGGATCTCTTCATTGATGATTCAGGGGAAGATATTTACCACCCTAGCTTGGCCATTTAATATACATCCATGGCTTGTGACTTGACACAGGAATGGAGCAAGTTTTTGAAAGAATCCTTTAATCGCTTCCTTTTGACTTGGATTTGTTTCTTTTACTTTTATACTACTGTCACATTAAAGTAGAAGAGGAACTCATAAGAATCCGCGAAGCATGCCCCTCTTGGTGTGCCTAATTTCTGCCAAAGTCAGTGTTTCCATGGTCAGTTGATATAATCATCACTTTTCAAGTACGGGTTCCATCTCTACGAATTGCACTTGGAAATTCATAATCACTGCTTCAAAAATTGTTCTTGGTTGATCTGCACTGATATAACAGTCTGCAAATCTATACCTCCGCGCATCCCCTCCGACTTGTCGAATCCCAAACCCAAGGTTGCGCGCTGGCAGCCTCATAGGCTCAACTTAGCCATGCCGTCAATCCCAAACCCATGAAATTGCAATAGACCGGTTTCAAGATTTAGAATCAGCCAACTCTCGCAGGTCGCTTCTGGGAATTGGGGGTTGAGCGAGACAGCGTTCCAGCAGCGCAGAGTCCTGCCAGTCCAGAATATGACGCATGTGAACGAAAAATATCGTGTAGGCAATCAGACAGCTCTCTGGGTCTATGCTTTTGACCACAGTTGCCATCTTGCAGAACTCTTTAGTATTGAATTCTCTCTCCCGGGTCAAAGACTGTCTCTCCTTCGCCTTTTCCATGTCGAAACAGATACATGAAAGTAGCTCGTCGTCCATTTTTGGCAGCAAGACCAGCCAAACCTTGACTAGAGCAGGACACTTTGGTGTCAACGTGATGCTTGCATCGAGAACCCGCTGGATGATTCTGATGAAGGATCTTCTGGTGTCTCTCTCGTCGAAGCCCACGAATGAAGGGCAGTGTCTTCCGGGGGAGAGGGCTTCTTCCAAGCGCTGGATCATAAGTCTCTGCAGCCGAGTGACATTTGAGAAGGCGGAAAACTCGTCCCGATTTGCTTGCCGCATCTGATGAATAATCTTTTCCAGGTTGTCCCTCAATACTCCATGCTTGAGAACGAAGACAAGACATCGTCCATGGTTGAGTCGACTTTCAAACTCATGAGATGCCAGTGGCGCTATAATCTCTTCAGAATCGACAATTTCATGGTACTCGGTTAGATCCTCGCTGGCTTGAGCAATGAAGGATTGCCAGTACGAGTGGTGCCCAAGACACCATACCCAGAGCTTATCCTTGACATGCTTTGGGAGGACACGGATGATCCCCTCGCTCAGCCATTTGTGTATGAGTGTTCTGAGGCCGGCTTGATTGTATTTCTCAATCCCAAGCCTACACAGCACCGATTTCCCCTTCTCCATGGCTTCTTCCCGGCGTGTGATTAGGAGTTTGGGGATCGACCGCTTCTGGAGCCAGAGGCGATCCCCAACCACATTAGCCATCCGCGAGATTCGCAAATGAACCAGCAGGGGAAGTGTAAAGGACTGCAAGGGAGGGGTGGTGGGTTGAAGCGAGCTGCTGCCGCCTGTCGGATTCTCCAGATGTATGACATTGACAATCGATTCCCGTGGTAGGCTGTGTAGTGAATGTGGTAGCGTCGACCAAAAGTCAATGGCAGACCCAATCCAGCCCCAGAGGTTGTTCTTGTTGAAGGCGCGGATGAGTCGACTGTCCTCTTGGATGTGTATCCGTAATAAGTTGACCGCTGCTGCTGCTGCGACAGCCACTGGAGCGTTGATCATCCAAATCGTTGCTGGGCCATCTCTTCTATTCGCCGACTCCAGATTGTCTAAGGTATTCTTGACACGTGGGTGTTTCTCCCAATCTTTGAAGTCGGTGGCATGAATGACATCTGTGTCGCGTACCGTCTGTACACAGGCCTGGAAGCAGTTCGCATGGTCCATCGGGTTCCTTCCTGCCAGTCGGAATATTTCGCGGACCATTTGGTCATCGATGGCCGTGATCTCTTGTTCATTAAGTTCGCTGACAGCTATACGCCCTGCGATCATGCCGAGATGCTCGCCCTCATCGTTTGAAGTGCTCAAAACCATGGCGAGGGGTTGGCTTCGCTGACACAACCGACATATGTCTAATATCAGTTGAAAAACTTGTTAGATACTATGTTGAGAGTTCGGATAGGATATGATTGTATCAAGGAACTCACCTTGAGATCCTTTAGCGACCACAGAGAGATGTAGGCGAGGCAGTCCTCGGTCCTTGTTTCGTCAAGGCGGGCCCAGAGTTAGCGGGAGATGAGGTGAGGGATGTAGCGTTGGCGATGCTTCACGGGAGAACGTGGGGAGGAGGATATCAGAACGAGTATTGAACTCGAGCCAGCTGGTGGATGGAACGAGGCAACATTGGTGTGGACGGGGTGGGAACTGACCCAGCAGTTAGGGTTGAGTTGTGTAGGAGAGAAAAGGAAGACGCAAGGAGAAGAGCGGGTTATGGTTTACGAGATTTGAGATGGTGGCTCTGTATGATTAAAACGAAAAAAGGATAATACTAAGAGGAGGTGGCCATTTGTTGGATCTCCGTTTTGCAATGATATAACCTCCTAACTCTAGTGATTCTATAAAATTCTGCCTCCTTTCACCTGCCTCATAGTAGAAATACCCCACTGACCCTTTCAGGCTTTGTCATTGAATCATGTATAATGGCAAACGGTATCTGTCAACTCTGGGGAATGTTTGCATCCATTTTCCTCACCACCACAACACATATCTCCTCGCCCTCAGGTCTTCTTCCTGCCTCATTTACACAAACTTTCCGGGCAGCGCGTCATCTAATTCTTTTTTTCGCATTCTTTCTTTAGCCAAAATGAATGTAGGGCAAGATGTTTCTGGTTCTTTTGGACGCGCCTGGATTGGCCAGGCGTCCCGGCCCCTCCCCCTCCCTCCTCTTCCAACGACGACGAGATGGCCAACCTTGAGTCGGAAGGACAAGCTCAAGCCCAAGAAGAAGAAGAAGAAAAAGAAGAAGAAGAAGAAGAAGAAGGAGTTGAGGCTAATTGGAATTTTGGTAAGTGAACGACCTTGGTACTTATCCCAGTCAGCATGGGTACTCACAATTCATGGTTTAGATCCCGAGGCCCATCTGGCCGAGGAGGAGGCCAAATTCCGGCGATGTGTGGTGATGGCGCGTCGAATACAATAGGAAGATTTCTACGCCCATCTCCCCAACCTCACCATCGATTGCGGTTGGCAAAGGCTGTTCTCTTGGAAAAGACATCACCAAGGTATCTGGAATACTCTATGCCCTCTAGGGCCTAGATGGCCTCCATAGCCGTCAGCCAATGCTAGGTTGCGTCTCTAGAGCTGTTGCTTTGCATGGATATTTCCCAGTTAGTCGGTTTGCTCTGGATCTGGATAGTCATCCACTGGAGGCCAATGTGGAAATATTCTACCCGGACACCCAGGCTTGAAGCCGCCTCGTACTCATGGTAAGGGCCAATGGAAGGGCATCCGTAGTAAGGCACATCATGGGATTTCCGGTCCTGCATGGCTTCGAAAACAAGGTAGTAAGCCAGAGGGCAGGGCAAATCCAGTTTCAAGGCTTAGTGGCTGATAACAGGCCAGAAGATTTGCGTACCGTTTCTGTTGTTGTAGTACAAACGGGCTTGCATCCGTCGCCCATCATCGCGCGCATCCGAAAGGTGAAATCGGATCGCTATTCGGTAAACATTCTTGGTTCGGCCCTTAAACGGTACAATATTCGTCTTCAGGGCAACGTGGTCGCGCTGTTGTTCGAACAAGGGAGATGTGACATTACACCCTCGGAAGTCATAGGAAGGGAAGTTGATGTTGTACTTCACCCCATTGGTGACCTCAAGAAGGAACTTGCTGGACTTGAGTCGGTCAGTCATATAAGGCACACAGGCATAATATAACCCAAAGAATAAGATGAGCATCTATTCTGCAGCATAGAGCGTCCCCCGTGGCAAGTCCACTGCCTCGGTGCCAGTCCAAACACACACAGGGAAAACATATCGATATTCTTCTAGAGACTTGCGAGCCACCTGGTAATGGCTCTCAGTACCGTTCCGAACCGCTACGAGATAAGACTGGTTATGTTTCTGGAACTTGCGAGCGTGCCCGATATAGATAGCAAAGTCGTGAAGATTCTGGTGGTCGGTATCCTGATGAGTGTAGAGGCGGGGGTAGACGCCAACACAGCCCTGGGAGGGCCAGGTAGATGACAACGGGCGGAGGCCCATAAGGTCGTTGGCGTTCCAGTTGGGGCCCTTATCGAGTATATGTCTAAAAGTTAGGAGGAGACCGGAGAGGATAGCTGCCCGAATATCTCGGTTGTTGACAGTGCCAAGTATCGCTTGGCCAAAACCCTCCTGGAGCCCCAACTCTCGTAGCTGAACTGATTTTGCACTGCTTTGGAGAGTCTCCCAGAAAGAGTTTTGAAATCGTTCAAAGAATGTGCCACTCATGTCGGCGGAAACGGTCATTTGCGTAGAGGGTCCAACGCGGCGCCCACCGGCTGCCAATCTAACGCTGAGGGGCTGGAAGACACGTCCGGGGTGAGGGTCGAGCGGCGTGGCAGGGGAAAGTCGATAGTATTATCGAGGGATGACATCTAGGTAGACGCGTCAGTTAGCTGCTGGCCTTTTTGGGTTGGGCGTCGGCATAGGAAACTTACTATGAAGGCAAACGTCTCGCGGAGAAAGGCCAGCCACCCCCATTGGGGATCAGGCGATGCCTCCGTGGCTTGGTAGCCCTCTTCACCAGCGGGAATCGTAAACACGCCCTCTTCCTTGAGCTGTGGTGGGATAGAGCCTCGGAGTTGGGAGGGTAGGTAAGCGGCTATGTCGTCGTAATCCCAGGCGTGTCTCATCACCACCGCGCAGGTGAACAAGCCGCACTCAAGGGCTCTTGGGGGTGAAGGGAAAACCTGAAGGTTCCCTGCATATTGTGAAAGTAGAAGATGGAAGCCATGGTAGGGGAATGACGCCTATTGACGAGGAGTTCTGCGAGAACCTGGTTCGACTCCCCACAAGGTACAAGAGGATAGATGATTCCTACTTAAGAAACTACGAGAATTATCCCTCGTCTTAGATCTCTTTTAACATGAAGCGATGAAACGATACTCATAAGAATTTACTAAACATAGTTAGTCTTTATCTTAAACAGCAGTCAAGTGGGTGTGACAACTGTCTGCTGTAGTACCTGTGCAAAACTCATGCTTCAACGCTTCTATATTCCCTATTCTATGTATCTGTGAAGACTCATTCCTAGATCTTGGGAGCCGCGCTCAAATAACCTTCGACAAAGGCAGTAATCAACCGGTTGGCAATAGCCTGGATAGGTGGCAGTCTAAGATCTCCCTCCTTGTATCCCTCAGGGGCAGGCTCTCCCAAGGCGCTCGTCCCTGTCACGAGGGCTCTACGGACCTCGTCGATCTCAAACCATTTGGCCACCTCCAATTCCTTGTCGTTCAGGGTGATCTTCTCGCCCTCTCCGGGGAGCGCCTGGGCAATGGCGCCAATCATCAGACTCGCGGGGTATGGCCACGGCTGGCTCGAGTGAATGACAACCCGTCCAACACGAACACCACTCTCTTCCCAAACCTCTCGTCGCACAGACTCTTCAATTGACTCGCCAGGCTCGAGGAAACCAGCAAGCGTGCTGTACCAGTGAGGGGGCCAACGCTTCTGACGTCCAAGCAGGAGTCTTTTACCGTCTGCAGAAACAACGGCAGCGATCATGGTGGGATCCGTTCTGGGGAAGCAAACGTTGGAGACGCCGTGGCGTGTGGGACAGTCACCTCGAGGCTCGCCGCTGGCACCACCCTTGCGGTCTGTGGAGGGGCAGACTCGCTTGTAACCAGCATGGACAGAGAGGTTTGGCTGTCCACAACCAGCGCAGAAGGGGTTCCTAGCGTTCCAGTCGACAATAGACCTTGCTTGGGCGTACAGGGCGGCTGCAGGAACGTTAATAACTATGCAATAGAAAGGTTAATCGGATTGGCTTACCGGCGTCGGGGTTATGGGACATGGCACGGGGGTTCTTGTCAAGCGAGAAACCCTTGCCTTCCTGGTCCGCCAAGAAGCTCGTCGCCTTTTCGGCATGGGTTCCCTTAGGAGTGATGTCAACGGCAAAGTAAGGGTGGCCCTTGATATCACCGTGATCTCCGGAAGCGATATGATCAGTCTCATTATCTCCTTCTAGCATACCGAGGAATACGATAAGAGGCTTGGACTGAGCCGAGTCGAACGCTTGGATAGCCTCATCCTCAGTGAGACCAAACGGGTCTACGCCAACCAGCGACTGAACCTCGTCAAATGTAAGATAGGCAAGCTTCTTCTTGTCCACGACAAGAGGGTTCAGGTCGTTGAGAGCCAAGTACCGGGCGGTGGGGCTCACGGCAGCCCTCCGCAGGAACGCAGCATCAGCGCGGAGGAATGAATAGCGGTTGATACGGCCACCGGCATAGTAGTTGACAACCTCCTTTCCGAAGCGGCGAGTCAGCATCGAATCGTCGTCTTGGAGAGCTGCAATGATGGGCAGCTCGGACAGCGGGGCGTCTGCTGGCATTGGACGTGGGATAGATGGCTTGCGGGGAGACGCTGGGATGGATTTGTAATGTGTGTAACGTGAAGGTGTTGATGGTTGGAGTTGCCCAGTGAGAGTAGTAGGTGAAGGGAAAAGTTGGTGAATGACTATTAGATCTCAACTCAAGGTCTATGTCTATCTCAACGCAGACAGTGACTTTGTGATGGTGTTTGTAGCAAAAGAGGCGAGATTTTAAAATCCGGTCGTCGGATTGTACTCCGAGGTACCCGTTCTCAGGGTCCGCTCCGTTGTTTGGGATTGTGGGCCAGCGGTGAGGAGATGTTGCAGCTCGTACCTAACGTTAGCTTGTTGCTTACAGACAACCCACGTTGCGTTGCGGTGCGGCGAAAGCGGGATGATTGCGGAGCGGGATGAAGCTTGAGTGACGAGTCAGTTTCTTGATATGGCCTGCATCGTGATTGGTTTCCTTGTTGCTTTTTGTTCCATCTCTGGTTGGAGGCTGTAACAGTCTTGTAAGCCGGGGAAACCTGAAAGCTCTGGGTGATCGTCATGATGCCGTCCAATTGCCTCATTCGCATTGTTTGATATCACAAGCTTTATCCTTAACACAGCTAATAAGTCTCAGGTTGAATGCAAAGAAATTGTTTGTCCAGCCATGGGTCTGCTTCCCTTGTCAATCTCTTCGACAGCTTCAATTGGTCAAACTGATAACTCAAGACTTCCTGGCACAGCATGGATGCATTGGCCATTCAAAGGCCCCAGGCCAGGCCAGACCCAGATCTGGGTGCATCTCCCGTCCGTCGGGCCACTCCGCGGGTGCCCCGGGCTGACCGAGGTCCCTGCAAAACACCTAGAAAAATCCTTCTTCAGCACCTGTTCCAGGGGAGGTTTAGGGCACCTTCGGCCAAGTCCAGGGCATGTCGCTAGTGCATGCTTCCCCCGCATTCTTTCCAAGTGCGGTGACGTCTGCGCCGTAACCTTGGAACTATATTTGGTGGCACGTGGGCCATCCATTTTCTGGAAGGAGGCTCCTGCCTGTCGCGCAGAGGTGAAAAAAAAAATTGGCACCCGTAAAAACGAACGTGCGTAGGATTGTGGAAAAAGTCTTCCATTCTCTTTCCGAGTCACACCCCCTCGACATTTCTTCTCTCCCTTTATAACCTACTTCGACGTCACCTTCAACTACGCGTTACAACGGTTGGATCTTTTTTTTTTTTTTGAACTGCGACGAATGCACTGGGACGACAGAGTACGATAGCAAACGACACTCATTGATCGGCCCGGCTGGACGTGTCTGCTGCAAGCTAGGGTGCCGCTGCAGCTGCAGAGCTCTACAATACGATCCTTCGCCCAGGGTCATCATGACTTGGTTCAGCACCATGACGCCGCCCACTCAGATCCTCAACCTCGATGTTGAAGCCATCTCGGGCATTTGTGGGTTAGTACATTCCGTGCATCTTGTTCTCAATCGATGCAGTAGCTGACTCTGTCTTCCCTACAGCTCCATCTCCATCGCCTGTTGGGGTAAGTCTTGCGCCTCCCTTCATACCATCTCGAGCATAGCTGACTCCCTCGTTCAGTCGTCGTCTTTTCTCCTCAGATCATCCAGAATTTCCAACGCAGCAGCGCCGATGCCCTTTCCATCCAATTCATTATCGTCTGGCTAGTTGGCGATGTCTTCAACATTCTGGGTGCTGTCCTGCAGGGCGTCCTGCCGACCATGGTACGATTTCGCGCTCAACAACCCCCTCGCCCGAATGTCAATTGCTCACCCATCTCCTCTCTAGATCATTCTTGCCATCTATTATACGATCGCCGATCTCGTCCTCCTCGGCCAGTGTTTTTACTATCGCGGATTCACCTGGCGCGACCCTCCGGCCCATGCTCCGAAACCGGCCAACCCGGCCCCAGGCGAACCCAATGAGCGAACTGGTCTACTGTCAAATGGGTATCATCACCACGAGCGCCGTGGCTCAGACTGGTCAGGCCTGTCGCCAGCTGTTCCGCATATCGCTGAAGACGCTACTCCGCAAGAACCCACTGTCCTTCAAACCCTGGTCTGGAATACCATCATTGTCATGATGGTCATCGCAGCCGGCGTTCTTGGTTGGTTCCTCGGCCAAAAGGCCTCTGGCGACAAGGACAACACTGGTGGCGAAAAGCAGGATTCTTTGGAGTTTAACCTTCTCGGTCAGATCTTTGGATATCTCTGTACTGTCGCCTACATCGCTTCTCGCCTTCCTCAGCTCATCCTTAACTGGCGGCGCAAGACGACTGATGGGCTTAGCATGCTCTTCTTCCTCTTTGCCTGCCTCGGAAACATCACCTACGTCCTCTCCATCTTCGCCTACGAGCCCAAGTGCAAGCACAAACACTGCAAGCCCGGTGAGGCCAGTCACATTTACGGACGTTACATCCTTGTCAACCTCAGCTGGCTCGCTGGCAGCCTCGTTACTCTGTTCCTCGATCTCGGCGTCTTTGCTCAGTATTTCGTCTACAGCAAGCCCGAGAGTAATAACATTGATGGTCGCCAGAGGCACAACAACCCCATTGAAGATGAAGAAGAGTACGACGATGATCACAGCATTGACGAGGATCGCTGGGACCAGCGCCCATTGCTTCAGAGGGGTGACTCTGTCTACCCCTGATTCTTATCACACTTTGAAGTCTACGCCTCAGACGGCAGTTTCTTGTTTTGCTTCTACTTTCTTTTTACTACAATCTCTTTCTCTTAAACTTTTCTAGGGTATGTAAAGAACGGGAATATGGAAGGCGTTGCTACCGCGAGGTAAAAAATAAAAACGGGAAAATTTGCGCCGAGTTTGGGATTGGTCACTCGGAGGAGTTTGCAAGATGCGTATTGTTTTCTGAAAAGCATCAACCATAGGTTAGAATTCATTATAGGTACGAAAAAAGAAGATACCGATTATTGCGCATGGAAACATTTTGGCCGCGGTCCTGCTTTGACGTTGATGTAGATGATTAAGCTTGTGAAGTGGTGGCTTGTGACTTCTTGAAGGTGTCACAGGAGCAGATGTGCTTCATCCCCTTCTGGGTGGCTTGATAAAGCCTTCACTAAAGGAAAACGAACAGCAAGAAGAGGCTTTAGGAGAACTATACTTTAGCTGAGATTAGTTTATCTTGTTTTACAATGATTGTTAGACAATGAAGCATACAAGAACGGAAGGACTCCAACCCAGTCAGATGGACAGTGACCAAGGGGCTAAGATGGAGGAAAAGTAAAATGGGCATCCCAAGACATCATCGGTTTCTTTGACATGTTTTGCCTTCTAGTATGAGTTCATGAGGTGACATCGGACAGAACATGGTGTTCCTCCCTGTGCCCTGGGCGAGTAGTCCGGCTGTCCCCAGGAGTACAGGAAGACCAGATGACAAAAAGAGAAATCGCCTCGAAGAACCAAAACATACAACAGCGGGGATTCGCTGGTCGTCACCGACCCAACTACTAATCCGCCCCTCACTGGCTTATCTATGGGAGAGCAGACGGGATCCCGAGTTTTCCAGTGGGTATGGTCGTATGTGCTAGTGTTCGCCTCCATTCGGGTAAATATGCGCATTGGTAGCATGGAACCACGACTCCGCGAGCACCGCCAAGATGTTGGCCGGATTCAATACTCAGCACAATAGCCTTGCTGGTGCATACTTTCAGTTTGTCAAGTCACTCTTGAAGAGTTCCTCCTCGAGGTAGTCAAGGACTAGGACGTGTCATACATGTGCTTGTCAACTCTCCGCAAGGCGCCTAGTCTAATTGAAACAAGTGAAACGATAGTGTTAAGTGAAGAATCGAGAGCAATGCTGTAAAAATTTTACTTCTTTATTCTGCGCTTGTATGGCGTAAGGTTGATGGCATGTGTTTGGGTGCAGAGCCTCGTGGAAGTGAGACAGGCATGAAGTGAAGATCCTTCATTCACATGAAGCTAACAACCTCAAGACAAGCCATGGTCTATAGTGCGGAGCCAATGCCCCGTTCAATTTCGATGCGGTGACGAGGCGTACTAGCGGTTCATCTGTTTCTTGAGCAACCGCTTGTTGAAGGGTTTTCTCTCCATTCTGCTGTGGTACCCTAGAGGACTGGGATAACTGTCTACAAAGCCATCGTCACGAGTCAATCTCCGTTTATGTAGAGAAAATTCTTGCTCCAACCATGATTTTTTGTTCACATTTGAATTTATGTATCTTAACTGGCCATCATTCTAGCCTTTTTTGGCTGCTGGTTTCTAGGCATCACAACACACCAAACCAACCTATTCTTGAAGTACAAGATGGTCAGGATCCCGTCTCGTAACTTCCATTACACAATCTAAACAAATGGTATCCAGAAAATTGGATCCTTACTCCGTAATGCAAAACCATATCCACCAACAAGAGAAAACTCTGCTGGCGACGTCGTAACTCGAACCCTCACAGTGGAGGTCCAATCTCTCTTGGAGGAGGTTGGGAGGGCTCGGCGGCTTACATAACCCAGCCCCACTAGCGCATTTTTCGCTTGGAGCCTCAGCTATAAAATCCCTTCCTCCCGACGACCTTTGCTGGTTTTTTTTCTTTCCTCTTCAGTCATCATTGGGGTAATACTTCACCGTCATGTGAAATATTACTTTAAAACGGCGGCTCCGCGAAAGCGGCTTGCTGTGGGTTAGTGTCTCTCCTCAGTCTCTCTCCCACCGTTCCCGGCCACCAAGATAAATGTGAACACTCTTTCCTATTCAGCCGCGAAGGACCTTTCAGGTTTTGTGACTGTGGGGTGGTCTCAACATGCCATATCTCGAGATTTGGTTTCTACGTAGATTGCAGTGTCGCAAAGAACGACGCTGCTGTTGCTCTGCTCCGTGACCCGTTTACGATTCCTGTCGCCTTTTGCGCGACGCGGAAATTCACGAACCATCGTGGGGCGCGAGAATTTTCTGTGCCAAGCCAACGACGAAGCTGCGGATGAAGCATCTCTCACGGGCTGGATGCCATGTCGCCCAGCATGTTCTTTCACTCGTCATTCATGAAGCCTTACAGCGACGATGCTGTGATATCGCATCTTACTGTCGAACCTCAGAACCGTTGGTTGCGATGTCGGCGAAGAACCCTGATGCTGCGTTCTAGCTGTCAAGGTGTTTCTCTGCAGAGCACAGACAACGAGAAGAGGCGCTCTGAGGCTCCTTTTGCTGGCGGCGTCATAGGCTAGCGTCATGAATCCAAGCAGAAATTTTACCCGTCACATCAAATCCATTTACACGCTTCGTGATTCGAACCGCGCTCATCCACGGACCATGAACCCCCCCGACCATCTCCGCGATCTGATATCTCGGGTCAATGGCCCAAGCCCGGCGTAGTCACGTGAAGTCAAAGAAGGTCGGGGAATCCGGCGGCGTGCACGGACCAGCTGGCGGGTGGCTCCCAAAATTTTCTGAGCCGGCATCATTGAGGAGGGACTCCCCCGAGCTTCGGATAAGAAACCTTGCGACTCTTCAACGCCCGCCGATTGTGCCCCCTCCAATTCTCCATCGTGCGCGCCGTCTCCTCGCATCCTCGATTCTCCATCTGTAGCCATGGCCTCTCTCTGGAACGCCTTCACAGGGGGTAACAAGCCCCCTCACTCGCAGCAGCAACAGCAGCATCAGCCTCAGACGACACAAGAACCCGCGCATCATCTCTCCTTCGATCCCACCGAGGGACAAGGCGTCGAGTCATTTTTGCAGAGCTCTGCCTTTGCCGACCCCTCACAACTACACCCTCTCGCCGGCCTCAACAGAGACACTCTCGAATATATCTCCCTCGAGGACTCAGCCCTGTCCGAACTGCCCGGTGGCCAATCAGTTCTGCCCTCGCGCGGCTTCACAGACGACCTGTGTTATGGCACTGGCGTCACATACCTGGCTGGTCTTGGAATTGGAGGTGCTTGGGGTCTGCAGGAGGGTCTCAGGAGGTCGGACGGTCAGCCTCCCAAGTTGCGATTGAACGCTGTTCTCAACTCGGTCACCAGGCGGGGTCCCTTCCTGGGTAACTCGCTCGGTGTTGTCGCCATTATCTACAACTGTATCAACTCCCTGATTGGCAGCCTGCGTGGAAAGCACGACGCCGGCAACACTGTCCTGGCTGGTGCGCTGAGTGGTATGCTCTTCAAGAGCACTCGTGGTATTCGACCTATGATGATTTCTGGTGGTATTGTGGCTTCTGTTGCCGCTGGTTGGGCTGTAAGTACAACTCTGCAGCCATTGCTTGGCATCCCGTTTCTAATAACCATCCAGGTTGTACGACGATCCTTCTTTCCCATCCCAGAGCCTGTTGCCGCTCCCTCTGAGGAGCTGACTCTGTAATAACGTTATGACATCTTTATTTGCCGCTGGCGCCGGGCCGGTTGACGGTTAGTTCTAATTGCGGACACGCGGACGGGAGGAAAGACAATCCATCTATTGGAAAAAATAGGGAGAGGAGGCCGCGGGCCGGAGACGGGACACGGGGCAGCGTTTCCCTTGTATATGCTGGGGCTACAGCGTTGGGTGGAGTTTGGTAGCATGGTAACGGACATCTCTCCTCCCATGGGTTTAACAACTGTACATTACATGAGGTTCGGTCAGCGAGCATTAGACCAACGGGGGCTGGCGTCTGGTCCTTGATGAAAAGAATGGTTTCAACGTATTTTCCATAACACACTTTGCTTGAACTTGCGCAATTGCACTTGAGTGAGTAGTTGGGTGCGAGATCGGCTGTTGTAATGGAGATGCAAACGGATTGATGGAATCATCCAATCCAATGACACTTGATGCATGAGAGTTGACCAACTCAAACATCTACCTCCGCAGCTATCCTTAGCAAAACATATACAAGTATCTCTCAAGACTATTATTTAATCTTGAGATAGAACTTGGACAATAAGTAGTAAAATCTCCCTTGAGGTTATAATTAAATTATTTAATTCCTCCTCTTTATATAATCCTTACACCGAGGATATATAGAATAGACATGTCTATCCTCAAACAGTGCTCTAAGCTTAGGCAGAAATGTGAATTTACTTAGCCCTGGAGGTCTGTTTGACATTGCTCGGGTCATGGCAGTGCGTTGGCAGTGACCTTCCCGCACCTGCCTCCTGCCGTGATAGTGACTGCGCTGTCTGTTTGTCTGCCGTTTGCCATGGGTCCCAACAATTTTATTTTATTTTTTAACAAAAACCAACGACCTCACCCTTCATTCCTATGGAATAGCAATCGGGAGTATTGTCACTCGCTTTACTTCATTTATTGAATCGATCTGGGCGTTGTTGATAGGTATCCCCCATCCGCCGATATCACTGCTATCAGATATCATGGATACAAACGGCAAAGAGACCAGCGCAAAACCGCGCTCGAACAAGTCTCGAGCTCCTGATGCAGCCCCCAAGAATCCGCCCTCTCGTGCACGAAAGACTCGAAAAACTCGCCCGTCGGATGCTTCTGAAGTCGCTGAAGTCGAGAGAACGCCAACAAACGCAGAGACACCGAACCTGCCGCCAACGAAAGACTCGAAGCGACCACAGAAAGCGCCCAAGACAGCAGGCCAGCCAGCTGCGAAAGGTGGCAGTAGTAACAGCGGCGGCAGCAGCAGCAGCACCAACGTCAAAAAGCTCGCCGAAGATATGATTCAGTACCGCCTTGACCACTGGAGAGCGAGGGCCACAGTCGTCTATACTACCGGTCAGCGAGATGCGACTCCCCTCTGGAGCCCCCATTGGGCTGGTGTTGTCCCCCAACAGAAAGGTTATAGCTTGTTTGATGGATTTGACCGCACCTGGTTCATCCCCTTTGACATCTCCACGCCGCTTCCACAGGATAAGCAACACATTGGGGATGATCTCCAGCGACGGGGCAAGGAAATGAAGGAGATTTTCGAGCCCAAGAGAGATTACATCCTACCCAGGCTGCAGGCTGTTCTGGAACAGGAGATCAAGACCAAGTGTCAAGATCAGTGGGATCAGAACTATGAACAGAAAGACTTGCCGCCGATGAAATGGACCGAAGTAAGACACAAGTACGGCATCACGGAACTAGTCAACGTGGTGGCTATAGGACGTTTGGCTGATGGAAGAGCACTCCTGCCAGGGTACTACACAGTCATCGTCCTAGACCTTGCCGTCGATGGCAAGATGCTCTTCCAACGAGTCAATATGCCGCCCGACATCAGCCTACAGGGCTTTATTTCCCGACTCGAAAGCTGGTCTGTTTCCAAAAGCGAAGACGATGAGAATCTTTTGGAACCGGTACGAACAAAGCTGGAGCGGATCTCGCTGCGTGGCACTGCGACGGGGATGCAGAAGGCTCAAAACTTGCTCGATCAACTAAACAAGCCAACATCCAAGGACTTCCAAGGAAGCGAAATGGATGCTTGGGTGTTCAAACTGAATCACAACGCCAACTACTACATCCGCCCAGCGCAAGGGCCAGCCGATATCAGACGATGGAAAGGACTCACGGAGGCGACCTTTGATGAGTTTGTCCAAGGGGTTCGTGCGGGAAAGCATCCGGTTGTTGTTCGAGTGAGTTTCTGCAGGTGTCCTATCTACCTTTCTATACTAATGTGCAATAGCCCTGGAAGATTCGATTGCGACGAATGTGGCCCGACATCGACGAATTGGACAAGGAGCTCCCACCCGACGCTGCGATAGGTGAACCAGAGTTATCACTGGAGCAGCTCGACATTGTGGACGAGCTCCTCGCGAAACACACAGACCGTGAGCGACAACAAGGGAAGCGGTTTATGCAGGCTTTGGAAGGGGTCCGGAAGCTATTGGACTGAGCTGTGGTCGGGCACGAATAGGGGGGACTAGACATCGTCGGGATCGAGACGGCTTCGAGCCCCTCCCCAATCATGACGGAGCGACCTTTGAACATGGAGAAGTGGAAGGAAGCCGAGGGAACATTTGGAGAGCATGAATGAGGTTAACGTGCGGGACTGTTTGGGAGTGGGCGTCACTGTCAGTGTAGAACTGGTTGTCGAATGTAGAGAGATTGATGGATGTCGGATGTTGAAAAGACATGACAATCATTATCGGATGCGTCGCACCTAAAAGGGGCTTTGGTGCGGCTGGGTATAATGCGGTTGTTGCCAATGGTAGACAGTGATGCCAGTTGCTGAACAGCCAGCCCATTTCTCCTCTCCTCAGGATCGGGCCACCAGGGTTCACACTCCATCTTCTCAACCCCAATATCCACAGAAGCGCCCCCGAGAGCCGACACGACAATTACAATTATCGCAGACGAATCGATTCTAAAGAATTATCGAAAATGTGCCTTCCCTGCTTTCCATGGACCTGGACCAAATACGAGGATCCCTACGACAACCTGAACAAGGCTCCCGAGCAGTCGGTCTGGGTGCACGATGGACAGAACTGGGAGCTACAGAAAGTGGTGAGCATAAAAAATTCCTTTGTTTTTCCTACAATGTTTTGTTGTTATTCACTTGCCGTATTGTTTATTATGGTGGGCTGTGGGGACGACCTCGGTGAATGCATGAGGGCTTCCATGATGGATGTGAAGGTGAACGGTGCCGGCCGGCTGCCAGCTGCGAAGCAGTGAAGGAGGCATTCTAAGGCCTTCTTTACCTAGCGAGAGCACAGTTGTTTTCTTACGACCTCAATTCGAGTGTGGCACTTGGACGGTTGGGAGCACTCGAGCCACTTGGTCGCCCTCCTCTCGACTTTACCCCTGAGGCATTGAAACTTGAAAACTCTTCCTTCTCCTACATCGCAGCCTCGAGGCTACAATCTTGAGCCTCACGAGGGCCTGATTCACGGTCTTTGCCGACGACAAAGATCCACCTCCTCCGAAGAGACTCGAGCATAAGAGAGTGCAACCATGGCCGCGGCAGGCACCAACGACTCCAAATCTCCAAAGGCACCTCCTCGCCGACCTCCAAAGACGCCCGAACCTCGCCAGGTGCACTTTGAGACGCAGGGAATCCTCAAGGGCCAAAACATCACGGGATACACGACTGCAAGCTCGCCCAGCGGAGGATTCAACAACGCCGCCAGCACTGCTGCCACTGGTTCTTCCAAGGCAGCGCCGCCCAAGACTCCTCCCACGGTCACCGCGAGCGAAGATAACCAGCCCACGAGCTTCCCTGCGCTCGGAGTCGCGGCCAACAGCCAGTTGCAGTGGCATACAAGTGCCAACCCTACGCAGAGCCTCCGCCACCAGCTGCCGACCGGTCCCGGCGGTTTCATCTCCCCTCCCCCTCCTCAGCAGGCGGCGTATTTTTCTCTCCCTCAGCAACATCATCCTCAAATTCATCCCACATCCTACATCAACGCGCCCCCAGGCACACACAACAACGTAACCTACATCGGCGTCGGCCCTCCAAGCAACACCATGGGTGATTATCAGAATGCCGCTCCGCCTGTCAACGGCGTCCATTTCCAACCTCCCGTCCCCGACACCACGTTCGGGCCCATGCAGCATGTTTACGTGCCTCGCTTTGATGGGGGACTCGCTGGTGTTCAAGTCGGTCTTCCTGCTCCTGCTCCTGCTACTGTTTCTGTCCCCGTTCCTGTTCCTGCTCATTTTGTTTCTGCCCCCGCCCCCATCACCACCGCTGCATGCACTACCGTGGTGCTGCCAAAGACGTTTTATCTGAATGGCTACACCTATTATGCAAGTGGTCTTGTTGAATCTTCCCCTCATTTTGCTCTACCTGGATCAAGTGGTTCACTGAGCATCGCCAAGTGGTCTAACCATGCTTCTCTTTCTCTTCGCTTGACAGCCCCGATGAATACTCGCTAACTGTCTCTGCAGCAGCCAGTTGTAGGTGCCGTGGCTCCTCAGCCTGGTATCCACGCTAGCTATGTCGTTCATCAGCAACCCTACCTCGTCCAGCAGCCGGCCATGGGTCAGCAGCAGCAGCAGCAGCAGCCTATCCTCGTGCATGGTCCCCAACAGCACTACTCAGTGCCTCAGGTCCAACACGTCGCAGGTGGCGTCCCAGCGGTCGGCCTGGCGGGTGGAGTTGCTGCCATGCCCGGCGCAGTCCCCATCATTGCAGGTAATTCTGGCCACCACATCCCCGATGTCACTGGTATCGGCCGCACTGCTGGCGAGGAGCAGCTCCGCCAGATTCAGTTCGCGCACGAGAACAGGCTCTACGAGCCCCAGGACTTCAAGCCCGCTGATGATGACCCTTCCCGTTTCTACTATGTTCGTGAGGTTGACGGCAACTGGACCCAGCGCAACCGATTTACCATTGATCACATGGGTGATTGCCGCTGGTACGTGACCGACGAGGGTTGGTTCTATGCCGTTCGCCTGCCTAGCTAGATGGCACACCCTGTAAGTATCCGTGTTGTGTTGGTGGTGGTCTAGAGCTGATGTGAATCACAGGCGTACTCGATATGAAAGGACTGTCCCTGCTGGCGCGCACCTATAGAATATCTGTGAGGCTCACGGCTCTGGTGTCGAGGGTTTGTGCTGACTGTCTAGTCGACTTTCAAGCGGCATATACCTGGTGAAGCAACCCTATTCATGGTTGATACTCGTTCTTTTTGATGTCTCTCAAGTATGTGGCTCGACCTCTCTCATGCAACAGCAACTGATCTTTGACGATAGAAACCCTACCTATTTTCATTCAAAGGCCCTTGTCTCAACAACCTTCAACTTCGATCGGACCCCTATTCGGAAGACGTAACTCACCCACACTCGTGGCTGAAATGAAGCATGGAGGATGCTGGACTTGAGGTCATTGGTTCTGAGATAATGGCATGGGATTGTGGAAGGACCTCGATTATTGTGAGATGGACATGGGTTCGCATCACATCGCCTCTTGCGTAATGATGTCTCTGAGATGAAAAACTTTTGGGATACTGCACTTATTGTGCTGTATTAAACCTACCGTTATGACCCAATTCGATTCTCTGAGTGTGTTGACAGTGCAATCGTTCAAGTAACATTCATCACATGTCGTCGGATGCGGCATGCAGCCCTGAGGTTAAAATTCGCGACCAAAATAAAGCCAACATTACGTGGTAGAACTGGGCCAAAACTAAAGCATTATTTATGTCAGTCAATCTTGATTACGTGCTTTTAGTACCCCAGCCACTTCCCCAGCTTTTTGTTCGAGCTTGGCGTTCTCTAGTAGTTACAGCCTCGGTAATTGCATCATCCCACCACCGGCTATCAGATCATCATTCAACCTCACTTCATCCAAAGAGCAGAGTCTATTTCATTTCATCTTCAACACAATCAATTGGCCGACATACGAAACCATGCTTCTCATTGGCCTCACGGGCTCGATTGCCACCGGCAAATCGACAGTGTCATCGATACTTGCTGCTGAGCCGTTCAAGCTCCCAATCGTGGACGCCGACATCCTAGCACGCAAGGTCGTGGAGCCCGGTACTCGCGGATACAATGCCATCGTGAAGCACTTTGGACCTACGACACCTGATCTCCTCGTTGAGCCGTCAGAGAATATGCCCGAGAATGGCCCCGATGGCAAGGGCAGGCCACTGAACAGACCGGCCCTGGGACGCCGCGTATTCGGTGATAGCGATGAGCGCAAGAAGGATAGGGCAGTTCTAAACGGAATCGTTCATCCGGCTGTGCGGTGGGAGATGTTCAAGATGGTAGTCGGGTGTTACTTCCGGGGTCATTGGGCAGTAGTTCTCGACATCCCCCTCCTCTTCGAGAGTGGCCTCGACAGGTTCTGCGGCGTGACGGCTGTCGTGGCAGTCCGCGACCCAGCTATCCAGATGCAACGACTACGCGCGCGCGACCCGCACCTCAGCGCCGAAGACGCAGAGAACCGGGTACGCAGCCAGACCGACGTGAGGGAGAAGGCGCGCCGGTGCGAGGAGCGAGGAGAGGGCAAAGGCGTGGTTCTCTGGAACGACGGGACGAAAGAGGAGCTGAGGGAGCAGCTGGACAAGGCGATCGGGGCGATGAGGAAGACGAGTCCGGACTGGTGGTCGTGGTTCCTGCTTGGCTGTCCTCCGCTGGCGGTTGCTATTGCGGCTTGGAGGTTTTGGCAGAATATTATTATTAATGAGGAGTGGGAGGAGAAGAAGTTGAAGCACAAGCTGTGAATGATGGTTCTTGGCGTTAGCGAGGAGGCAGTAACGGAAGGAAGGAGGAATTCACCACTTCGCTCCTTCCTATCTCAACTCCACCCTTGATCTACAATAGATTCTCTTTTCATCTCCCATCTTCATCACCAACGCAAACCTTTACCTACTTTATTCCATCTGAGCAGCCGGTTCCATCGTCAGGGAGTTAGCCACTTGGGACTCGACTTGTCCCTGCCAGGTGTTGGCAGCTGTCGGCACCTGCCAACCTCAACTCGCTTCTAGTCGCCCACACTGCCATAACAATCTCGACCACTCGCCTGGAAACCAAAAACTCATCCCTCTCAATTTTGCCCCTCATCCTACTTCCACCTCAACCTTCTTCCTCCGCTCGCTTGGGTACATCAGTTTTGTATCATGGCGAACAGCAAGAAGCAACGCCCGTCGCTTTTTTGCGAATGGGTAGTTGGAACAACCATCGAGTCCGCCCTCGGGCCCATCCCCAAGAAACCAAAGAAACCGAAGAAGCGCGACGTCGTCAGAGTCGAGGTCACCACAGATGACGAATCTGAGGAGGACACCATCAAGATCACTTACCCGCGCACCGGACGCAGCACCCCGCCGCCGCCTACCGAAGAAGCCAAGACCATTATTAAGAAGGTTCGCTTCGAGGATACCCCCACGAAGTCGGCTTTGAAGAAGTCCACCCTCGTGGAATCATCGGACGAAGCGTCCGGCTCTGGCCCAGAGCCTGAATCAGAGTCGAGTCAGTCGGATAACGTCTCGAGCTCAGGCGCCAGTGACTCTGACGCAGAGAACTCAGACATTGCCCCATCCCCCAAGAAGAAAAAGAAGAACAAGAACAAGCAGAAGCCGGTGCCTGACGACACCGAAAGCGACTGGGACTCGGACCCTGACCCTACTTGTGAGTGTCGGCGATGCACTAAGGGGCGAGAGATATTGAGGAGGATAGGCAAGAAACATAGCAAAGATAGCACCCCCCCCTAGCACAGAGACCCCCGAACCCGAACCCGAAGAACCCCCCAAGCCCAAGAAGAAGGAGTGTGGTAAGGACAAGAAAGCTGGAAAGAAGGCTAAGGAACCAGAGCCCGAGACGGACACCTCTGAATCTGCCGAGGAGACATCCGAGTCTGAATCAGAGACACCCCCAAAGAAGCAACAGCCAAAGAAGGAACAACCCAAGAAGCAAGGGAAGAAGAAGAACACCAAAGTCGAAGAATCCAGCGCAGACGAAACATCTGAGTCGGAAGCTGAGTCCCCCAAGCCTAAGAAGAAGAAGAAAGAGTCCCCCAAGTCGGACGCAAAGGAGGACGAAACGCCTGAGGAATCGGAAACTGACGCCGAGCCTTCTGACTCGGCAAACGAAGCAGACGCAGAGAGCGAGCCTGAACCCGAACCGAAAAAGAAACAGAAGCAAAAGAACAAAGGCAAGGAAAAGGCCAAGGCTGACAGCCCTAAGGGCGAAGACGAAAAGAAGGAGGCCAAACAGCAGCAGAAAGGCAACAAGCAGAAAAACAAAGGGAAGCAGAAGGCTGGAAAGCAACCCAAGAAAGCACCCGAGCAGCCAGAAGACAAAGCTGAAGACGAGAAGGCTGTCGAAGCTTCGAACCAAGAGAACCAAGGCAAGTACAAAAAGGCAAAGGGGAAGAGGACGAAGGAGGGAGACAAGGAAAAAGCAGCGCCGAAGGGCATGATCCTCAAGGGTTCCAGGCACCAGAATGGATTTTTCTGGGGAAACCACCCCCAAGGCATGCTTTTCCCACATCCTCGCCGTCCTCAACTCATTGAGCCGATCCGCGCCCAAGTCGTCCAGATGGAGCGTGTTATCAGGGCACCATCAGACCCGGTACCAAATGCTTACTACGATCCAGAAAACAACGTCATGAGGCAATACCAAGGCCCCCCGACTGGAAACAACCATGGCCATCTCTATCCGGCGCACAACGCCTTCAGTGGTCCACCGCCTGCTGGAATGCCTCCTGTGCCTCAAACCCCCTTCTACTACGGCTTCAACCAGCCTCAGCCTCAACCAGGTTATGGTCCGTACCCACCATATAATCAGTACTGGCAACCCATGTCACCAATGGAGGGATATTCGCATGTGCCTATTACCCGAGGGATGCCTGGACACGCCTGGACTGTTGTGAATGGTCCTCCAGGATTTCCTCCAGCTCTCCCTGCGGGCTATGGACAGGCCAACCCTCAAGCTGTGGACGGGAAGGAGAACGCCGCTCTCCCAGCCGGCAACGACAAGGACAAGACGAGCCAGAACAATGTTGGGCCACCAGGTCTCACCGTAAGTTGGAATACGTGGACATCGCATTGGGCTTAACTCACCATATCAGGGCCAGAACAACCCCTATCTTCCCCAGCGGACTGGATCAGTCTTCCAAAACTATGGAAGTCATGGCGCTCGCACTGCTTCCAAGGGTAATGGATCTGCTCGGACTGGATCGAACAACTGGAACAACAATGTAACAACATGGAACGATGGAAATGGCGACAACCATCAGAACAGCCAGACTGATTGGCCCGCGGTACCTGACCACAGCCAGAATGGAAGTGGACAGAACGACAACACTTGGGGGCAGACCGAGAATCAAAATCAGGATCAGAATGGGAACGGGAATAATGGTTGGGATACGAATGGAGAGCAACAAGAAGACAACAATCAGAAATGGGCCTCGGGATCGAACATGAGCAATGGGACAGTTCGAAAGAGGCGTGATGATCACTGGGGCAACGACACTCATCTGGGAAACACCGGCCGCTGGGAGGAGGTGAAAGACACGGTTCCCAGCACAAGTGGCCCGGCCGCAGACAACAACGTGTTGGGCTGGGACGTTGTTAACAAGGGCGTGGTGGAGGAGGTTTCACCCGACTCGAGAAAGAGCGACAAGGGGAAGGATGAAGAGAAGCCGGACAACGTTATGCCTGGGTCATGGGTTGAGACTCCTGGTGTGCCTGCTTGGGGAGACGCTTCTGCGGCTGTGGATACACAGGGAACCATCTGGTGAAGGAAGTCTTGATGACGAATGTATCTAGTATAGATGAACTTGGTATCCGCAAAATCATTGTACTGCAATGGCTATGGCTATATGCCTCCCAAACTGATATCCAATCCCATATGTTAACACCTTTGAGGCTTTTCGTGGTGTGATGCCATATTGCATTTCTGTATTTTCCCCAGCCTCACCCTATTTGTCGTGTCATGATCGTCCTGTTCGTGTCAGATTGTAAAGAATAGATTTTTAAAAACAGCACGTCTCTCTTTAGCAGTCTTGTTCTCTGTGTAGTGCCTGAGCAGCCGAGTAGCAGATCAAAAGCAGCAGTTGCAGAAGCATGCCGAGGGTGAAGTAGAAGGGCAGTCGCAGTCAATCAGAGGATTGTGCAGCCGTGGAGAGACCTGATCGGCCGTCAATCAGCTTGGTCCTGAGGGGGTAGACGTCGTTTGATTTAGCCCAGGCCTCTTTTTTTTTTTGTTGTCACGGCGGCGGATGGAATTGGAATTGTGAGGGCATCATCAAGGGGAACAAGAGGCGTAACGACATGATGGGTAGTGATGTGAGAAAAGGGGGGGGAGGGAGTTCTGGCCAAGGGGTAGCTTACCATCGAGACGTCTGCCATTCAATGATCCAAGAACAGCAGATCTTGAGGCGCTCTCGCACGCTAGACGTGCCTAGAAGGCGGTACTTTTCAAGGTCCTTGACAGGTAACATGCTGGCGAACCACCAGGGAAAGATGGCGGCGTCATCGGGACACTCGCCGTAAATGGTGAGCATGCGCTCCGTTAGCCACGGTACGCTCTGGACGCGCATCCGAGCGACGAAGGAAGATGCGAACTGCATGAGGCTTTGCGTCGACATGGCGTCAATGTCCTCGGGTGAAGCTGGCATGGGTAGGGTGTCGACGGCTGGAGGGGGGGAATCCAATGATGGTGAGTCTTGTGAATCCTTGTCTCCTTGGATGGAGGAACTTTCTCCGGTTGTGGGCTGTTCTGATGGAGGTACGGCCTCCATCGCCTCCATTGCTTCTTCCTGTTCTAGACTGACGTCGTCGACTCGCTCCGTCTTGGCGACGGTGTATCCATCGAGGTAACTATGATTGCGAACGCGGAAGCGCGAGAGACCAACCGTCTCGATGAGACTTCGACCATCAGGATAATACTGAATGTTGACGATTCGCAACAACGTGCCCAGGTCGTGAAAGTCGACATCATCAGGATGCTGGGGTCTCTTTGGGAGAACCATACCAAAGGTGCGATCACCCTCAAGGGCTCGACGGATCATGAGTCTATATCTCGGCTCAAATATGTGCAAGAATGTCGGCATGAGGGGGAACGATAGCGTACAGACGAAGAGCGGGAGGTCAAAGTCCTGCATCTGACTCGCGCGCTCAGCATCGAGAGCATCCTTCCGGGCGTGGACCTCGTCTAACCAAAAGGCCTCGATGATGCGTGTGATTGTTTCGTTAGATGGTGAAGAGTTTTGGCTGAGGACGGGATTGATAGCCATTGGGCGACGGCAGATGGGGCAGTATCGCGAGTGGTCGAGGATGCGATGAAGACATGAGCGGCAAAATGTATGGCCGCAGGGTGTCGTTAGAGGATCGTAAAAGAGGGCGTAGCAGACCTGACAGTCCATCTCGGCCCGCGTGGCATCCTGCGCCTTGCGGACGAGGCTAGTATCGTCGTCATCGTCAACGGTTGAGGTTGGGGACGGCGATGTCGGAGGTGAGGGGATGTAGTTATAGGTAATGTCGGTCTCGTAGGACAGATCGCCCTCTTCTGCGAGGGAATACGTCGCAACCACCTTTCCTCCCTGTATCACCTTTGAATACGCATCGTCCTCCCTCATCGACGTGATACCAGCAGCAGCCCAAGGATCCGGCCACTCGACCCTCGTGGACCCGTGGACCATTAGCTTGCGCCGGTCAATCTCGTCGCGTACGTGCCCGGCCGTCTTGTTAAGGACGACGTCAACGGCGCAATCGTCTAGCGCGTGCTCCCTCGCGCAGTCGGAAAAGGGGCACTTGAAGCCACGGAGGCGGTCCGGGGCGGCGGGGTAAGTGATATTTGATCGACGGTGCGTCTCGGGGAGACAACGTCGGCACATGGTCTTGCCGCATGGAAGGCTAACGGGCTCGCGTAAGGGTAGAGAGCACACCCGGCATTGAAAGAGACGGACAAAATCGCGCGGGGCGACATCGCGATGCCGAGGCGCCGGTGCAGGAGTCGTCGACTGTGATCGGCCGGGGTCCGGTGGTTCGCGGTCCGGTTCGGGGCCGGGACCGGGGGAGGGTCTGGCCGCGGGCTGCTGCGGCGTGGCGTTTGGTGGCATGGACGTCTTTTTTCCCGGGGGGTGACGAAATATGAGTATTTTTTCTGTGTCTCTTCGAATTCGTTTCTTCGTTGTTTATTCTTATCGTGGCGTCAAAACTCTCTAATAAGGTGCGAGCCTCGATATGATGTTGGTTGGTGGGGGAGGTGTTTTAAAGTGAATCGGTGCGCCTCTCGATATGGGGATCTATGTCGTTTCTCGTCCGCTAATTGTCCAAAACAGATGCTTTCGTGGTTGCCCAGAGTTGGGTCGTCGAAGACGAGTATTGCTGATGTCTTCGCGTAACCGTTGACTTCGTTTCGAGCGCATGGAGGAGGACGCGGGATTGTCCAGTATACGGGGACCAGCCGGATACAAGATAGACATGGATTCTGCGTGAGGAAGATGCTACAAGGATCGTATCGGAGGTGAGGAGCGCAGCATTGCCGTAGATATAGGGCGAAAGCGGAGGAGGAGAAAGAATCAAGGCAAATGATGCGCTGTCGTGGGCGCTCTGTGATGTGATGTGATGGGATGGATACGATTTAAACGGGCCTCCGCAAAGCTGACTTGACAGCTGACAGGGGGAGGGAACAGGGAAGATGGGGATAGAGACTAGACGAGGGGGTCTAATGCGATATGAACGGGGCGAGATGAGTTTGACAGCGAGAGAAGGAAAAGAAAGGAAAGAAGAGGAAGAGGGGAAAAAAAGAGAGAGGAAAAAAGAAAAGAGGACGGGCGTGTCTTGTTTCAAACCCAGCGCAGGCAGGTCAAAGAAGCAATCGTCAAGGATAGAGATCGTCATACAATCAAGAAAATCTTACCAATCCGGAACGACTTCGCAGGCACGGAGAGAAGGAGGGGGGTGAGTGGGTAGGAATTCATACAGTAGCACGCACGCGCGAGGTCCCGAAATATATCGTCAAGAGGGAAAAGGGAAAAAAAGTCAAGGGCGTCACAGCTCGGGGGTGATGATACCAATTGGGGGGGATGTGGATGTGGGAGTCGCTGGCGGGTACCGGATACTTGGAGGTTTCAAACTTGGGGTCCCTGACGGTGGAGGAGGACCCTGCGTAGCGTACGTAGTAGCTTGGGGGTCTAGATTCTGGTCTCTGTGAGTTTGAGTTGTATATTACTTTGAATTTGTTGAGATGACTAACTAGATGATCAAATATGTCGAAACCTATTCCGCTTTTCAACTGGTATCCCCTAATGATGATCCCGTGCCGTGCATTCTTCCCATGACCAGTTGTTAGAGGGAAGTATTCGGCACAACTCCCAGACCCCAGTATCACAAGCATAACATGAGTTTTACAAAAAAAAAAACGAATGACGATAGCAATGGGACACTCATGACGTTTGCTGTTAGATAAATCGAAAGACTTTTTACTCCAACGGTTATATGCAAACGATGTGAGTTGGCCGTTGATAATAACGCCGTCGCGGAAACATTACTTTTGCTTTCATGCAGTAAAAAAAGGTAGAGGGTTTAAATCAACATATCATTCATAAAAAAAACACCGAACCCAAAAGACTGAACCAAATTGATCTCATCCAACAAGAAACATCCAGGTTGACGATAGGCTTGTCTGTAGGGGAAAAAACAAAGCTATCAACGGCAACCTTCGCACACACAGCCAATGGCCTCACTGTATCCATGACAGCCCAGATCACGATGCAACAGCCAACAAACAAGATCAAAGTAGATGGTACTCGACAGCGACAAGGGGACCCTACTTTTTCCTATCCCACCTCTCCGCCGATCTGAGTTCTTTGCCCGCTACCACGAGACACGGGTTTATCAAAAGGGTCCCTTTTTTTTTTTCTTCTTCTGGGTGTTGGCCGACTGATGACAAGGCCGTTTTGGCGATCGAGAAGTCGATGGAGAAGAATCGGCCATCGGCGCTACAGTACAAATAGAGAAAAGGGGACAAAGATGCATCCGTCAACGGGCTGGCAGGATCCGAGACATGGAAAAAAAAGAGGGGAGATTGATCGCCATTGGGGGAAAAAAGACGAGGCTGTGAGAAAGATGATGGGGGGAAAAGTCGTTGGCGTCATATGAGGCTGACCTACTTGATGTGTGTCTGTACCAAGGACGGGAGATTTGTTGGTTCTAGATAGTAATCCATGATGATGGAGGCGACTGGGTGGTGGTGATGCCGCATACCTATTGAGTAAGCGTGGCATTTATCTTTCTCTCTTTTCATCTTTGAAGCTGTTTATTGCTCATTCATCAAAAGAGGTATGGATACAGGACGACGCAATACAGAAAAAGCCAACGTTTGACAAAATCTAATCTACGCATCATGGTCCCGCGTGGTCACCCATTCACCAATGAGCTACTTTAAGGTGTGGCGGCCCGGATCGAGATGGCCAACAAATGCAGCTCCAGGTTTCTCCGCGCAACGTTTGCCAAACCTAACTAACCTACCATGCATGTACCTAGGTAGCTATCAGCAGCAGAAGTGACATCTGAGGTGAGACTAGAAACCCATGCTCACTCATGACACCCATCTGGACCGTCCCCTAAATAAACGAGATACTAGGACAGCGATAAGGCAGATTCGCTCTTCTGAGCGCATCATCATAGATTTATATAAGATCTTCTAAAAATAATAAAAAAGGCATCTTAGAAACAGTAATATTTTAGATATCTTCTACCTATTATCTGGTTATTATCATTACATATTATTAGCTCCCTTTAGGAGAGGATAAGCTGATGTCTTTGTACTGGTGTCTCGACTTTTAGCCGTCCCCCCCTCAAAACCTGGGTTCCCGGATCAAGGTGCTGGCGTTCATGCTGAGAGCTGAGAGCAAGCAACCTGGACCCTGCCAACCAATGGAACCTATGACGACGAGTCAGCCAAGGAAAGACGCAGGGGCTGATGGTCAATCTTTGTCTCAGCTACTGCTGATTGTTCCCATTTGACTCCCTCTCTCAGAGGGGGAAGTTCATCACACGACAATGCCCCAAGCTCCAGGACCCTGAACAGCAAACACCTCGGATTTCCCCACACAAGCTTTCCCCTTCCATCGTTTCTTGTCCTATTCCAGGTTTTTTTGATCCTTTCCCTTGTTTTTAAACGCCACGGCAAGATCTCTCACGGCGTACTCCGTCCCGCATCCATCACATGCCAATGACAGATCGTATGCGAGGCTTCATCGTGGCTTTACCGCCGCCGCCTCCTTCGACGATGACTTCCAGCCTTTTTTTTTCCCTCGTCCCCAAACATGCCGTTTTCCAGAAACGGCCAGAGTAGAAAGATTCCCCCCCGTTTCCGATCCACTGAACACGGCGGCCCTACCTAACCGAATTGCTTCGTCACAAAAAAAATTGACAACAGACGGCGGTGGACTTGCGTAACTTCAAGGGTCTGTGACAAGGGGGGGGGGGGGGGGGGGGCCTAGAAACTATCGAACCGACACGACTCAAGAGAGCCGCCCGCCACCCCTGGCCTTTACCGTATTTATTGGGATTGGTTCCGTGTAGCTACGAGGGAGACCCCAAGATTTGCATCTAGAGGCAATTGGACAGAAAGCCGTAAGGTAGCGGGGAAGCTTTTTCTGACGTTGCCTCGACGTTACTCCTCTCTTCCACTTTCTTTTCCTCTTTTTTTTCTTTCTTATTAGTATTCTCATCTCTGCCTCTCTTCCTCGACTTCCTTCTTGCTTGCCAATCAACTTCATCCACAATGATCAGCGCTTCCCGTCCCGGCACAACCTCCGACTCGGGCCTCCCCGCCTCGGAGGTCCGTGAGGAGATCACCGCCCGCCTCAGTGACCTCGTCTCGGCCCTCGAGGCTCACCCGTCGTGGACGCCTCCATCACCCCCGCGGGGTCTCTTTCACGTCTGGGACTTTGTGTGTCGCTCTCGTTACATCATGACCGAGCTTGACAACATCTACGCCGGAAGGCCTACTAAGCACCCGGAGCAGATTCCCAAGCACGATCGTGGTAAGTTTTCTTTCAGATGATGAGTACCTACTTGATGCCATTGAAATGAAACCTGTTCTTTTTTTCCTTGTTCTAATCAGTATCTGTCCTTTCCTTACTCCAATTGATATCTCCCTCTCCGTAAAACACCTAGACTTACCTCATTCTCTCGCCGTGAATATAGCCACCTCAGGCCCCCAAGCCGCCGCCCTCTCCTTCCACGACGTCCTCTCCCGCTCCATCACCATCGACGAGATGATCCATAACCCCCGCATGCTCGTCATGCTCGGTCTCTCCAACATTGACTTTGGAGACGATGTTCGGGAGAGGTCACGTGCCCTCAAGGAGACACTCGCCAAGGCCGATTAAATGATATGACGTCGTTTGCCGAGCCGAGGGATCGTCGTCGGCAGGTGGATGTAGAATGAGTAAAACAAAAAGGAGAAAAAAAAAAAGTATGAAAAAGAATATAAAATACAAAATCATCATCATCAGGGCATTTGCATGAGCTACCTCAGGTTAGGAAGCTTCAGGTTGGTGAAGGAATCACACCGCCAAAACACATGGCATGGATTGGATATTCACAATTAATCGATCGGGACTGGGTAATGCTTGTAGCAGATTCATCATGCATGCTTAACAATTCCATCAAGCTCTGCTTTATCAATTCGCTGTCGACCTGAATGAAGCTGTCAGGCCAAGTTTAACATGTAGCCGTCATAAACATACCACCACCAACCGAATATTCCCCTTGATACCCATCCCAGGTCATTTATTTACCCCCCAAGTCCCCTTATCCAGTCTTGTGACCAACCCAACCATACCGTCCGAGAAGAACCCCCCAAACCATTCCAGATACTAAACAAAACATCATGGACACATCATGATATACAGTACGATAAGCAAAACTTCAAGTTGTCATCGTACACCAGCCCAGCGACCCTTTGCAGTCGCCGAAGGCCCAACCGCAAGCCGTCGACCAATGTTGCCAAAGCACACACAGCTGCAGAACAAGACACTTAGCATCCAAACTCCCGTCTCGAGCGTTTCTTGACGAGCCAAGCCTCCGAGGACCGGTAGATCATGGTCTCCATTCTGTCCCAGCGAAAAGTTGCCAAGAGCGACATGAGCGGGCGCCGGCATAATGTCTGGGTCGACACCGAGAAGCAGCACCGAGCCCGTGAGACCGACGACCGCAGAGAGAAACAATCCCGGCTTGGATCGGTCGATGAGCCACCATAGAAGAGGGTTCACGAGGGCCAGTGTCAGTGATACCTGGAGTGTAGACGCCCAGGCCACCTTGCGCTGCCGACCTTGTTAGAGGGACACACAAAGACAACTTCTTCAGGAATCAAAACTTACAATGGCAAATACAATGCCGACAAAGGCGCCAATGGCTCGGACGACGAGCGCCCAGTCAGTGCTGGGGCCATCATCCTTGGTCGAAGCGCCATCATTTTCAGCCACGGCTTCCTCACCATCATCCCCAAACGACTCCTCCCACACACGGTCAAGCCAAGGAAGCAGCGCACCCAGAGCTACACCGGCAAAGCCCCAGAAAGCCAGATGCGCCCAGTTGTATGCAGGACGGATCATGTTCCCCCGCAGGGATTTCAGGCTGTCTGGGCGCGTGGTGACGAGCACTCCATAGCCAACACCTAGCACGAAAAGGACGAGGCCTCGTAGGGCTAAGGACGCAAGTGATGGTGCTGGGACAAGAGGTCCTGGTGCTTCTACAGGGCGGAATGATGATCGGCGACGTACAGGGTGTGATCGGTCGCGCAGCAGCTCATAGGTCGCCTCATCAATGCTAGGCCTCTTAATGGGTGTCTGAGCCCCGGTACCCCAAGGCGTGTCCAGCTCGTCTCTATCAGCAAAGATGCGGTCGCGGGAGTTGGACGCGGTGGGCGAGTAGATGCCGAACAGAGTCGAAGACGTCAAGTTGAGGAACGACTGCGGCCGGCTCAGGCTCACGGGTTCGGGGGTCGGCTGCAGGAAGCGCGGGTTGTTCAGGTCCACAGACTGCGCCGGGGCTGGCGTCGAGGGGGAAGAGTTCTCATCGGGAGGTGTTGGGCTCGTCAGGCTCAGGTCGAAGGGTCTTCGGGGGATGGGTCGAAGGAGAGGAGGTCCGTCGTCGGCCATTGTGTTGTGAAAAAGTCGAGTCCAAGGTTCCTAGTGTTGTTGTTGAGGGTCTAGAATGGGTTGTGAGCGACGACTCGATGGGATAGAGAGCAGACAAGGTCCTCTTCGCCTCAGCTGAAGGGCAAAGTGAGATTACAAGTCTCGGAAGCCAAGGTTACTCACAGGTCTCAGTACACGATGTAGACGCTACAGCTTCCGGGACAGTCGGGACGGGAAAGATGGATATTGTTGGGGCCAATCTCTGCGGTTCGCAGGTGAACGAGCGCCCAAAAGTGGCTTGCTGAGAACCGGGATATCCGAATCAGCAAGATCGGGCGAGAGAGCCTCGTCGTGGAATACGCGTATATGAGAAATCAATGCTTGTTGGAGATGCGGATGAAGGGTTTATGAACAATGTGGAGAAGAGCAATGGAGATGAATATTGGATGTAAGAGAGAAAGAAAGTCAAGATGTGGATTTGAATAAGAAGAAGAGGAGAGAGAGAGGAGAATAAGCCATGAAACCCAAAACCATGGACCAACCCAACTCGACTCTTCACATGCTCACAAGACCAAAGGGATCCAGCAGTTACGTAGGAGAGAAGGGGTCAAGGACCCAATCCAATGCAACCCCCTTGTCCATGGGGTCCGAAATCTGGTCCTTTTTAGTGGGCGTGTGTTTTTTTCCCATGGATGCTTTGCGTCTTTCCCCGCCCGCTCTTCGCGCCGCCTCCATGTCACGGACGGGGTGCTTATTCAAGGTATGAATAGGGCTGGGCTTTGACCCTTTTTGAGGAACGAAGGCGGTGATTGAGAAAACCCTGCCTATTAGATTTTATGTGATATGCTTTTAAATGCTCTATCATCTAATACATTATGTTTGCTCGTGAAGAAAAGAGTTTGGACCCCAGGAAATATTCATCCTTGGATGTGCTTTTTACCCCACAAGAGCTTGCTTCGGCACAGGGGTTAAGTCATTAGGTGCCTTACTAGACAACCGTGGGTCAAGTAAAAAACGAGACACTTGTACAATGGCATTAGCTTTCTTCTCCTAAAGAGGAATATAATTATATATAAAAAGGTATAAAATTATAGATAATTAGTATGTCCTTATTCCTATTATTTGACTCTATTTTATATATAATTATCCATATCACTTGAAAAGAATTAAACCACCTCTCGTTCCCATCCCCAAGTCTCGTTTATTTCTTCACCCGCGTGACATGCTCCAATTCGAGACTCGTTGGTTGGCCAGATCTCGGGGCTCCATCCGTATTGCGCCCTCGTGATTCCGTCCGAGATCCATTGATCGGCCACACTCCCAACAAACCTGCCTTGCGCGCGCTGTGACACTGTCAGCAATGAGAAGCCTAAAATGAGGGGAGGAAACGGTTGGCGATGCAACATTGTTTACAGATTCAGAACTCCTGTTTCGGCTGTGTGCAGAAGAGGAATGGACTTTGTGTTTGACGTGGAATGAGTACAGCTGCACATCAATTGACATGTGATTTTGCGCGTCGCTTGGCTTCATGGGTCGACGTCAATGAACCGTATAGGCTCAGGTCAGGTCATGATGGAAACACCATCATCATGTAAATGATAGCGGTCAAATTATCCTCTCCTTCTAAACTTTACCCCCCACGTTCAATCCTCGTCACTATCACTCTCCTCTTCTTCATCCTCCTCATCCGAGAACTCGTACTCGCTCTCCTCTGCTCCCTCGGGTCGGGGTATCATCAAAAACGCCGTCATGCAAGTGATTCTGTTCCGCGTCTCGTACGTCCCCAACAGCTTCCCCACACCAGCAGCAGAAGCAGCATCATCATCACCCTTCTTGGCCTGCTTCTTCTTCTTCCCCTGCAACTCATCCACTGACACTCGCCACAACCGGACCCGCCCGTCGCTGCTACCGCCCGCCACGTACATTCTTGACGGATCTGTCGCGCTCTTGATAACCACAAAGTCCTTGATCCGCCCATCCACTCCATCTGCCTTGCCACCGATCTGCCCGACGAACTTAGCTGTGGGGAGAGACTCTGATTTCTTGCCGTCCGCATCGTCGGGCTTTGTGAGGTCTTCATCCTTTGTCGAGAAGAAAAGGATTCGACCGTCCTCAGTTGCCGCAGCCAAAAGTGTAACGTCCGCCTCCTCGTCCACCTGGACATAAGAGAATTGGTGGATCTTTGAACGGATCGATCCCATAACTCGGCACTTGGGAACACTATCCATGCCAAATACCACAATGTCTCGGTCGAATCCAACTGCAAACTCGTCCGCATCATCCACATTGCCCCAAACTACCCGCCGTCCTTCTCCCGTCGAGTGCTTTCCCTCTCCAGCCTCTTGTAGCATCTCCTTGCTAAAGTTCAGCACTCCAGCCTTCTTTCCCGTAACCAGGTTCCACAATCGCATTGCCCGCTCTCCCTTGCTGACACTAATCATAAGCTTCATGCTAGGGTGGATCGCAAAGTCGTTGACGCCAGACGGTGTTCCTCCGAGAGGTGCCGTATCACCGCTGGGTCGACCCTGTGGCTTCGGGATAGGAGCCTTAATGTTGCTGAGCAGCGACCAATCCCTTGTGCGCGTGACAGCAATTGTAGAGTCCTCGCTTGATGACAACAGCTTGGACCGGTTGGGGAATCGCAGGGCTGTGACTGTCGACGAGTGGTGAAGCAACGTGCCAATCTCTCGGTTCTTGGGGTTCTCGAGGATCGGTCGGGGTGCCACCTTGGCGAGCAGGTCCTGGTCCCTTCGGCTTGGGGGGTGCGCCGACAGACTGTAGAGGTTGATGCGCTCGTCGGTACTTCCAGAGGCGAGCATGACGTTCTGAGTCTGGCCGGCGACGGGCGCCGAGACGGGCGACGTTGCGACGCATCGGATCGCCGAAGTATGGGCATTGAAGAGGAATGTGTCGGCAAAGTCGGCCTTATCCTTGGGCCCAATCGACACCGTCAATCCATGAAGGATTCTATCGTAAGATCCCACCACGATTTGAATCGTCTCGGGAGCGGTAGAGGCGGCGGTCGTCGTTGTCGAGGCGGCGGCAGGTGTCGTAGTCTTTTCCTTTGAAGCCTTTTCCTTTGGAGGTTGAACTGCCTTGGCCTTCTTGTTGGATACAGGCTCAGGGACAGGTTCGCTCTGCGCGACGGCTTGTCTCTTGCGTTTGGCCATTGTATCGTGTTGTGTTGTAAAAGTCTTGTCGTTGCTGTAGGTAGGCAGTTGTCGCGAAAAGCTACGGGGAGTTGGCTTGCTTCAGAAAAAAAAGTTTGGAGCTGGGGTGCGATAAGATAAAAGGGCATATATGCATAGCCCCACTTTATGCATCCCGTCTCTCTGAACTCCTCTCAGACTACGCCAATGATTTTAAGTCCACCACAAGCACAATAATGCTATGCGCCGAGTATATTCAAGTGTATATGCTGCATGAGAAACTAGATTCTCAATGTCGTCTATCTTATCGTCCTGATGCCCCATTCTGTCCGCCAATTTCCCGCTCCACCATCTCAATCGTGCCCAGGCTTGGGAACCGCTTTGTAAAGTCCTGGATGTAATCGTCCTTCTCCTTGGCAGACATGTCCAACAGAGGTTGCCCGGGGAGGTCCACTGCGATTACATGAGCTGATGATGCCTGCGCTCGGATCTGTTTTGAAGGTGACGATGAACGTGGTCCAGTAGGGAGGCTGTTCAGATGAACCGGCTTCTTAGGGGCGGGAGGCTTTGCCGGGGGCTTAGGCCCTAGAGCTGGGGGTGCAGAGGATGTCGAGGCCGGTCCAGCGCTGGCTGGCCGAGACTGAGGAGGCTCAACTCTAGACTTGGCGATATTCAGGGGTTTCCTGACAGGCAGCGGCTTCTCGGGCTTGCCTCCACTTTCCGAAGAGTCCGTGTATTTTCCATATCCTTGGGCAGTCCTCTGCACGTTAGAAGACTTCTGATCCTCGTTCAAAAGACTTTGGACCCGGTTCTGGATGCTGACAGCACGGGAGACCCCTCCAATGCTCTTTGGTGGGATAGGTGGACCACGGTTTCCTGAGGCCACACGTCGACGGTACTCAGCTTGGGCGGCCTCAACACGTTGTTCCTCTTCTTGTAGCTTTAGGCGTTCCATCTCACGCCTCATCTCAGGCGTCATGTGATCCTCATCCTCCTGGATATGACCATCATCGCTGCGTCCATCAGTGGCCTCAGAGCCCGCGATAGGAGTAAGGTTACGGTGTCCCGCGTCCCTTTGTGGCGAAGGGTTTCTCGCGCCTCCAGGAGAGCCGCCTTCAAAGCGCTTAAAGGCGTCTCCAAACTTGCCTGCAAGGATGTTCTTGTTCCCAGACAATGATGTCAGACTAGAGCGCTTGCTCGCCTTGGTTCGCTCCGAATCTTCCAAACTCCTCAAGAAATCCATATCACTGGATGCAACGCGCGAATCGTCATCAGCCACAGGTTCCTGGGCAGGTGATGGAATCTGAGGCGAGTAGTGAGGTGGTCGACTTGACGATCGGGAAGCAGCCTCTCTTTCGCGCAGGAAATCAAGCGTGGTACCCTCGAGGTTTGTGCTTGCAGGTCGCGGTCGAGAGATTGTTGTAGAAGTACGGCCTGAAGGCTCCAGAAAGTCTGCACGGGGCCGACCTCCCTCGAGAGAGGGTCTCGATGAAGACGGCTGACGAGCATGCGAAGATGGTTGATAGGACGAGCCCCGGGCAGGGAAAGCAGGGCGAGACTCTTCAGCACCCCATTGCCCAGCACTTTGCTCGGGTTGCCTTGTAGCGCTGCTAGATCGCGCGTACTCATGAGACTCTCGCTGAACAGGTCTCTCCAAGTCCCTGTATGGCTCGGGTGGCGGAGTTGCTGTCATCGTGCCAGTAGACACGTATCTCGAGCTTGTTTGAGAGGAAATTGCCTGCAGCTCGGGATTGTTGCTAATGATAGACTGCGCCCTGCTAACTTCTGGCCTGCTTGGCGCGGACAAGACCTTTTGCAGCGAAGGTTCAGGGGGAGGTGAGGCGACTGCAGCTTGGTGGGCAACAGGTGTGACAGAGTGCGGCCTCGATGTTGATTTTGTGCGTGTATCGCTTGGCTGAGGCATGGCAAAGGCTTCGTCGGCCAGCCTCTCCATAACTCTCTGGTTGAGATCAGACGGGGCATTAGGCGTTGGTGAAGTTGGCGATGAAGCATCAAAATCGAACTTGGTCCCCTGGTCATGTAATAATGAAAATTGGTCAAGAGTAGGGAACCTCGATGACAGCTCGTCGAACCCGCCCTGAGGAGTCGATTTGGAATCAAGAGCAGCAAAAGGATCTCCATCGGTCTTTCGCATGGGAGATTGCTCCGGCTTCTGTGCTGCCTTGGTTGGGGCTGGTGATGCCGCCGGTCTTCCTCTTCTCATTGGAACAACATCAGGAATAACCTGCCTCTCTGGCTCGGCCCGAGAGAAGACAGCACCCACAACTGGTGCTTGCTCTGTCGGTTGTTGTCTACGCTGAGGGCTGTCGTTTCGGCCATGAGATTGGGCTTGGCCAGAGTAGATCTGGGTAAAGTCAATACGAGTTCTACCAAGGGAAAGAATCCTCTTACATCCTGAATAGGGACATCTCGCCCTTGCATGGCGCAGCCTTCCTTGAGTACCTCGTAAATATTTGGTCTCGACTGCATGTTTTCTCTCAACATTGACGCTAAAAGGTCAGTCTCATGAAAAACTCATCCGAGGTAAGAAACTGTACCTATCAACTTCTTGAGTCGATCAGAAAAGACAGGGTGGCTAGGGAACCTGAAGCTGGCATTGAGGATGGCCAATTGGCCTTGGTCCTCAAAGGGGGTCGTATAATAGCATAGTTTATACAGCAAAACTCCCAGTGCCCAAATATCAGACTTTTCGTTTATAGGCTGCTTTCGGTATACATCAATCATTTCAGGACTCCGATACTGAAGGGTGGTATGCTTCTGGACATCCTCATCCATGAGGCGACACTCGACAACGGTTGTGGGGGCGGGACGCGGCGGCGCGGCCGAGCCAAAATCGCAGAGCTTGAAGCGCTTGGAGGAACCCTTGGCGGTGATGAGGACATTTTCAACCTTGAGATCACGGTGCAGCAGAGCGGGCTTGAGGTAGTGCATGCATGCGACGCCCTCGGCGATGTCGGTAAAGATGTTGAGGATCTCGGGCTCGGTTAGGCGATGCTGCAGCCTAGTGTTCATAAAGTCGATGAGGCCACCCCCGTTGCAAAACTCCATAAGCAGAAACACCTCGTAGCCACCGCCCCTGAGCTCAGAGGCGTGCGAGTCGATATAGGTGACGATCGGCCGGTGTCCCTTGAGGCGCTTCATCGTCTCGACCTCGGTGCGCATGCCCCGCAAGGTCTCCTTATCGGGGACCGCGACTCTCTTCAGGACCGCCATGTCGGTGCCGTCGACGGGCTTGGGCATCTTGACGAGGTACACGTGTGCGAAACCTCCCTCTGAGAGGTACTTTTGAATCACGACGCGGTGGCTGCCGACTTGAATCTTGGTACCGGGAGAAAAGGTGCCGGCCGGGGCGCCACCGGGGGCGGCCACGGACGGAGTGCCATAGGGGGCATGATGATGGTGTTTTGGGGCCAGGTGAGGCGGAGGATACTGGCCGTGCGAAGCCATCTCGAGCGGGGAGGTCGATGGACAGGGACGAGGATGGGAGGTTCAAGTGCGATCGCGGTTGATGGATGACGGAGAGTGTCGTCGGGCACGAGCGAGAGAGCGAACGAGCCAAGGAAGCGAGGGCGGTCGAGGGGGTTGCCCCGTAGGGGAGAGGAAGAGAGACGGCGCTGGAGAGGGGAATCGGAATGGATGTATAAGGAACGGCAAAGTTGGAGATTCAAGGCATTGGATCAAACACAATCAAGTGATTGAGCAATTCAAAGCGGGCGCATGGTCAAGTTCAAGTTGACAGAGAAACACATTGCATGGCCCCTTGGGAGAAAGACGAGATGGACGGGATGTTGGATGTGCCAGGGACCGATCCATGGATGGAGTGGCCGCCTAGTACGGGGCCGCGGGCATATCATAGCGGCCCTTGGCCTGGGCGCTCAGTGGCTCAGCCTCTTCCCCCGTAACCTGTTAGTGCTAGGCCGCCCCCAGAAACCAGTTGCAAGCTACGGCAGCTGCCATTTTAGGCCTCAGGCTTTTGGACTTGGCGGCGGCGGCGGGAAATGTTCGGTAAATAAGGTTCCCTTTTTCAGTTCATCACTTGGAGGAATCAGGGTTTCGTTACTGACATCAGCCAAGTCTATGGTTTTCGACATGTTGAAACGAGCACATGGTCTCGGGTGATTTCTCTTCCATCTCACAGTTGATGCAAAGGTTCTGACTCGTCTCGTCATGTTTCATGTGTTTCAGTTGTCAAGGATGGCTACGCTTGCATAAACCACTCCACATGTAATGGAGAGGAATCTCTCTCTTAACAATGTATGTCTCTTAGAAACTACTAACCACCAACATTATTCATTAAAAACCAATATTCTCCATCAACGCCTCGCCAGTTAAAGATCAGAAACTTCCTCTCCATTACAATTCGTACCAATAGGGTAAACACTTATGTCATCCATGAGAAACTCGACACCGCCTGAGGGCGCGTCTGGGCACAGAAAGTTGAAGCTGAGCACAGGGTCGGGAGATGCAATCTTCTTGATGAAGGAACCTCCACCCCAGTAGAAGGGGTCGAGCACCCAGTGGTGGTCTTCCAAGATGACCTCGTCGTCAAGCTTGATCTTGATTGTGCACTCGGACGCGCCCGTGTTATTCTTTTCAGTCCACGTGTCGGCCCAGTTGATCCAGTGGTTGCCGGGCTCAAGACCGTGTAGTTGCTGGCTGATGCTCAGCTCCACCTTGGGATCATTAACTGTAAAACGGCTATCGCGTTGTTAGTAGGCGTATTCAGAGAGTAAGACAGAGAAACATACAGGAATTTTCTACCGCTCTGGGCTTGGTATCGTCCACGAGAAGTCTGGACTTTAATAGACCGAGGATCTGACACCTTCCAAGGGGAGAGTGTCGCGTTCTCAAATCCAGGGTTCTTGACATTGTAGCATTCCGGATCAAGCTCTTTCTCTGGGGGAGGGGCCGTCTCCGTGTACTCGGGAGTGCTAGCCTTCAAGCTCCACACGTCCCTGACAGCTGCGGCTGCGGATGCGGCCTTGGTGGTTTGGACGGGTGGGTGTGCTGGGTCTTCGGTATGGGGGCAGAATGCCTCGATGAGACATTCGAGGGGGTTATGCAGGCCGGCGTCAACGCCAGTGAAAGCAAAGGCGGCCAGAACCGCGAGAATTGTGACTTGTACCATTGTGTTTATGTTGTGTTAAAGATGTTTGTTTGTTTGTTTATTTGTTTGTGAACTGCTTGGTATGAATAATCAGATGCAAAGTCGTGTAAGTGATGGCCTTCTATTATATCTCCTCCATCTCCAACGCGATTAATGAAATCAACCGATACAGTTCACGTCCAGACCCAGCCCCATCGTCATGTTTCAGCTCCCGAGAGTGGTCCGATGCAAGGAACGCAACTAGTCAATATTGTCTGAAAACGGTCGCCCAGATAAACGTGGCTGTCATGCGAGATATGTGATTCCGGGGCTTGGGATGCCCTCGCGGCCAATTGCGCCCGGCCGTTCACGTTTTGTGGGTGAGCGGGACGAGCGTCCCGGCACTCTATCTCGAGCTTCCCCGTCTACGTTTGGGTTTCTTCAACGTCATGGCCAACCTTGAGTTGCGTGTCAAACGTGCGTGGGGAGGCTGTAGCCGACTTGGCGAGCTGCCAGGCGACTTTCAGTAATCACATTTCTCCCAATGCGGTACCGTTTTGCCCATGTTCAACGGGGCTTATGGATATCCTCTTTGTGAGAAAGGTGAAGATCCTTCCTTGAATGTAGAGCCGTAACTGTTGATCAATATCTTGATTGAGGCTCAGACTGCAAATCCTTGATTGGCTTCGTCAGGGGAGGTGTAACAGGCAACAGGATAGTATTTCCCGTGTTACAGATCACAAAGATATGCCCTGAACTCATGGTGTAATCATCATCTCATGATAATTCCTCAGCGCCAACAACAGCCCGCGAGGACTTGTCACAAAGTGGAATGCTCGGGGCACCGGCACAAGTCTAGGTCGAAGTCAAAGACGCGCAAACATCTCCAAGGCTTTGCACAAGATGCTCGTAAGTGTCATCCAGGGGGTTATTCATACGAGTATGATGCATAATAGACTTCCGGGTTTCTAACCGATTCCAGATGGAACGCCTTGGGCTGTTTGAGAGGTTGGGCGCGGACCGTCTGCCAAGGAGGACGGAACCTTTGTTGAGGAGAAGAGAAGCTCTTTAAGGAGCGTTTGATGGGCAGAAGAGAGGTTCGATCTTCATACAAGACATCTCAAATGGGTAGAAATGACGGTATAAGTGACGACTACGAGTGCTTATTGAGCTCGTCCTATCTTCAGATCATCCATAGGTGTAGCAAAGCAGCTCAACGGTGACTCTCTGCTTCCCCATGATTTGAACTCCGAAACCGCTCAATATCCATTCCACATTCCCGATGATGCTCTTTAAGAAATCCCACTGTCTGCCTGACATCTTGGCCCAAGCTCCAGAACTAAAAGCGAGTCATGGCTGAGATGGCTGTAAAGGTGGCTGTCGTGATGACTTCACCTCGGCAAAGCAGTTACGGAAGACGATTCCCAGACCGCGGCGGCTTCTGGGGCAATAAACCTCGACGCGATGGCTAGCTGACGCGTTTTTGCTAAGCCTTTTGCTGTCTTTACCTTGGACTCCATGACAAAGTCGTTCAAGGTTGAGGCACTGCCTCCTAATACGACCGAGGCTAGGGATCCATTTACGCGGCCGCCACAAGGACTCGACCGGTTGCGGAAAAGGAGTCGACTTGAACAAGAAGACTTGATGATATAAGCATGAATCTGACAGGAGTCTTTTGAAAAGTCTATCTCAAGATTTATCTTGAATTATGTGGTATTTTTAACATGCACTTGTCAGTTCGTAAACCTGATGATCCGACTTGCTTCAGAGGTGAACTACCCTACGCTCAGCCCTATGGGTCCTCGAAACCCGCCATGAACCAGTCTCTCGGCCGAACTATTCTCGTTGTGACTTGGCAAGACGCGCGGCTGTGGCTCTTTTATGTCAAAGGGCTTTGCCGCGAAGCCGAAAAAGCGGTTCTGGCTCGGGCTTTTTTTCTAGAAATAGATCGTATTCTCAACAAGAGCCGAATATTTCGTGGTCCACATGAGAACTTGAAGCAAGGGACAGCCTGCAAACACTCTATGAAATGACAAAGTTGCTCCGTCAGGCATACGTCATGGTCTGATACAGGGATCTTTGCTTTTTTTCGCTCTCGCTTTTTTGTCTTTGTTTCTTCTCTTCTTTGACAAGGCCTGGTAGATCCTAATGCAGGGCGTCGGGCACGCCGTTGGTGGTTCGCATCTGCCATCAGCAGCCACATGACAGTTTGACTCAATGGGTACTCGGCATGGGGCTCTCACCACCATAGCAATGACCCCGTGGGAGATTGTATCTTTCAAGTCATGGCGAGACTTGCCGTGCTACCCTGCAGCAGCCGATATTGCCTGATGGGGGAATCCTGCTGACCCTCGGAGGGTCACGGCACAGGGCTCGCAGCTGGTCTGGTCAGGCGTCCATTGCCCTAGAAGGCATGGATCTTGTAGAAGTTTGAAAATCCATGTGCCGATGATGATCCCCTCGTCATTCAGCCCCAGATACTGAACCGCCTTCGCCTCGCTTCGCTTGACGTCCATGGATGAGGGGATCCAATTCGAGCCCAAGACCCGCCCACGCCGAACGTTGAACCCTGCATCAGCCGGCCGACGCCGCAGGACAGGAACAGACATTAAATCAACGGCCCGCGCCCTTTGTGACAGCTCTGATTGTTTCCTCTGTATTCATACTCTGTAAATCACTCGTATATACCTCGTCGACTTACCTTCGAATACTCTATCAAACGATATCTGAACCATCAATCACCATCAACATGCCCGCTTCTGCTTCAACTTCGCCGATGCAAATGCCCCGCGAGCCGGCCCCCGCCGCGTTCCCGGCCGGACAGAACAACGCCGAGCAGCCGGTACGTTGTACATTCCCTCCGGCTTGGCCTCCGGGCTTGGCTGCGTTACCAAGACATTGAAGCGCATATTCGATTATTTGCGCAATAATTTACTTTGGGGCAACTTACTGATTGAATTTCATCGATAGCGCCCGGTTCAGCCCATGTCTATGGAGAATCAACCCACCATGGGAATGCGAGGAGGCAAGGGTGATGGTGGTGTAAGGATCAAATGACCCTCCTCTACTTCAAGCTTAACTGACCTTTTATAGGCCATCTGCTGCGGCATCTGCGCTGGACTCTGCTGCTTCGAGTGCCTAGACTGCTGCTGTTAATCGCGTTCCAGGGAGAACTTGGGATTCAATTGCTTTCTCCGGCGTTTAATGGACAAGCCACCTAATTGAGCGAAGGTTGTTCGAGTGAATGAGGCTGGTTCGCCGTCGCTCGACTAATGACGCAACGAATTTTCGATAGAATTATTATGCAATGTTTTATGCTTCATCCTTCCTCTTTTTCCGTCCCAATTTTGTATATCGTTTTTTTTAGAGCTGTTGACGCTCATACAACCACGTCCTCTAACCTCTTCACAACCTCTTTATAGAACTTGATTGACAGGCGCTCAGCAACCTCATCCTCAGTCTCGTCATCGCCATCTCGCAAACCAAGTTCTTCCCCACCGGCTAGACATCTTCGAGTCGCATCCTCGAATCTCTCACCCATGTCGGCGCCCACGGCTGCGACTCTATCTTCAGCTAGGAGAGCATCCCGGACCTTTCGCACCACGTCGGGACGACCTCGTGCACGCCGCATGTCGATGTCTAGCACCTCCTCGATAGGTCGCCAGTGCGCAAGCTCGACAAGGATGACGCCTAAACTGTAAATATCGAAGCTCTTCTTGGAGCGTTCCCTCTCCCGTCGACGGTTCGACTGGGCGTTGGGATGCCGATATAGGTCATGCTCCGCGTCGTCCCCTGGAGCGTCTGTCATCTCATCAGAGCCACCAGGTCGCGAGAAGTCAAAGCCCGAGAGGTATGGTTGGCGGTAGTCCACGTGGCCATCCCGCGTGAGGAAGAAGAGCACGTTGTGGCTTCGGAGACCCTTGTGCAGCCAGTGCACTGCGTGCAAGTAGAGGAGACAGTTGCTGATGGCATGGGCGAGACGTACTCGTTCAGTGACTCGAGGTTTACGGACCTTTGGGTCTTGAAGGAGTTCACGCAGCGAAATTGGCGGACGCGTGGTATCGAGATTGTCATCAGACGGACGCTCAAAGATGAGACCCAGCCGGCGGTCTAGGATATCGACATCGTCTTCGGGCATGTTGGGATCGGCTTTATCAAAGAAGCCTAAACAGTGGGGAGTGCGAAAGGCTTCGGGCTTTGGGCTGTGATTCAACAGCGCGGCAAGCTTTCGAACTCTCTCAATGATGTCGGCCTTAGATAGAGACCCTGGCCGAGGCCCCGCATTATCGTAGTCTTTCCACTCGATCCAGACCTTCTTCTTCCCCTCTGCCGTCTTCATGAGAGCTTCGCATCGCGGTTCGTCCGATTCATCAACTTCGGGATCTACCTCGATGAGGTACCGAGGTACGAAGAGGTTGCGCTGATGGCCAGGCTTCGCAAGATCGAGGAACTTTGCGGCAGTTTCATCGATGACAGCAGGACCTTCAGACTTGGGATCAATAGTCTCGTTGAAGGCCTTGAACTTGGCTAATCTTGACAACTGCCTCAGTGCATCAGCGTTGGCCTCTCGCTCCAGCTTGGACATGGGAGATGGGCCACGAGGGCTGCCTGCGTCGAGTTGCGATTTGAGGGCCAGCACGAGATGGCTCAAGTCAGCGATCTTGTGGTGCAGTAGCAAAACACCTCGGTTGGTGTCTTGCACAGTGTTCCTGATCTCGACCTGGAGGGAGTGATCGAGGATGTTGGTCATGTTATCATTGAGGATGGAAAACTTGGCAAGCAGCCTCTCAAACCCAACCTTGTCAAACGACGTCCAGCGTAGTCTGGTGATGCCCTCGACCGACTTGGTCTTGAGCCCGAGCATGGCCTTCTTGATAAAGTCTCGTTTCCTCTCTGTCATGGGGTAGTTTGCCAACTTGGCATCCTTTTCAGGAGCCGATAATATCCCATCATGATCTTCGACAGAGCATAGGTTATTGTGCTTCCGCTGGTACTCTGTAAACTCATCAAATAGGCAGCGGATCTGAACGAGAAGGTCGAGCACCGTCTGACGGTGCAAGTTGAAGACGTTGGAGTTGAGGATCTTGTCCTGGTTCTTCGCATCCAGGTCAAGCAGACCAGACGTCTCGCTCCAGGCAAAGAGGCGCTGCTGCTCCATGCGGAGGCGCAGGTTGAGATATTTGCAGTCATCCTCATAACCCAAGGCCGTGACGAGGAGCTGAATCCCTGAAGCAGTGAAAAGTTGCAAGTTAGGAGATTGTTACATCTGTGCTGAAGCTAGACGACGTGCCTTGGATACATCCTGTATAGACCTGTAGGCCAATAGAAGCGACGCCGATGGCCAAGCCGGCTAGGGAGACGGGATCCATGGTCTGCCCTACAGACTCAGCCCTTTTTTCCCGGTAGGTTATTCTACTACGTAGCAGAAGGGACAGGGGCGGCGTGTGGCAGAGGGTCTTGAGTGAGGTTGAGATGGGTGTTGAAGTGTGGCGGAGGCTGGGTTTGTTGGTAAGAGATGAGCAAAATGCACAGCGCTTACAGAGCAGCGACAGTAATACAGAGTCAGTTTCAGCTTATTGTGCTTGTGAGATGTCCACATTATTTTGTCTACCATTCCCCATGCCACCCCTGCAAAGTATTTTTGGTAGCTTGCCCATCGGGTACAGTACCAATTGTGGACAGGGACAGGGACGGGGATAGGGCGGATAGAAGTGATCATCACTGAAGCTAGAACAGGAAGCATTTTTCGAGGTTGATATGGCTGATGATGGGAAAGGGAGCAATTTAAGAGCATGATTGGCCATTCCCCAATACCTTGACCTGTATATCCCCCCCGGTTTGATTGCGGTCGCTGAGGTTATGTAGCATCGTCCAATGCCGTGTAGATCTGCCTATGCTGGCTGGGTGGGCACAGTTCGTTGTAAGAAGTTACTAAGAATGAGCTTAAAAAAGGGTATGAGATCTATAAGTAGATGAGAGTAACGCCTTGATAATGGAGCCTTTTTTGGTGGAAGGAGTTTGGAATCTTGACTGAGTTGTGGATTGTCCTGGTCACTGTGGCTGGCTGATTGATGTATTCAATCCCTCGTGTATCAATCAAAGGGTGTGGATGAAGATATTCAGGCTCTCAACAAGATGGCTCTCTCACCTTTACTCACCTGGTCCTCCTTCTGGACTAGGCGGGCCTGTAAGAAGTTTGGTTCACCTTATTCCTTGGGTAGTTCGGGACAGTGACGAACTGACCCATGCTCTCCTGTCTTGGCTTGAAGAAATAAATTGTTAAGCAGACCGCTCATCTCCCGTCTCTGAAACGTGCCGCATTTCACTAGCAAACGCCATGCATGACATCACGACCGTTTGTGACAGGACAGGCCAGGACAGGACGCTCTAGTGAACCCTGTCGGCGGACCGAAGGCTTCCACATTTCCATCGTCTTTATTCGCTGGGGGGAATTTTATTCCTTTGGAGCCAGCAAAGTGGGAATGCGAAAAATACTGCATAGAGACGCGAAAGGCATGTTACACGCAGACGGTGATTCCGGGATCAAGGATATATCAGAGATTGATATTCCTTCCAGACGGGAAGGATCACTTTTTGGGTAGGTTTGAGCCCTGTGATTGTTGTGGATGGACAACAACCAGCTAGCTGCATGTCTCAGCCGCACCGGGAGCGTGGCTTGAGGCTGTATCAACCTATGAATGCAAGACGTTACTTGGCGAAAGCTTGGGCCGGGGCTTGATGAACTGCAGTAGCTGAGCAGTTGTCAAGGCGGCGTGCTGCTTCTCTGGAATTGACGCGTAGATCAAGCAATGGATCTCTAGCATTGATTCCGACAGGCGTGGCGGAACCTCCGCTTTCGGTGACTTGTCCAGCCAAGATCTGTACACCCCTTGCTTCTCTAATTCTCACGATGATACTGAACCAACCCGACGTTGTATCAAGCAGTTGCCAATGCGCTAAAGAGGCGCGCCTCGTCAAAGAGACCCTCATTCCGAGGGTAGACTCCCTTGCTGCAGAAAATCTGATCTAGGCGGAATCGCGAAGGTCGTCAACAACCAAATGTCGGCGTTGAGTCAAAGGTCAAGCTGCAAGAGGGGTTGCATCTCGCAGATAACCGACGTCCACATGGAGACAGCTTCACCGGCAGAGACGCAGAATAGCGGTGACAGTACGTACCGGTATTTTTGAATAGAGGGTTTTCGATCGCGGGTCTAGATGCTTCAACTTTTCCCACGTTGTTGACGTTGAGAGGGCACAGCCCCCCCCAAGCACCGAGATTCAGATGCATAGCCGCCGGTACAACGGGACAAGACGGTGCGTGTGTACGTGCATGCATGCATCCACGCCGACATCATAGGCGTTTTTTTTTTTCGTTTACAGAGACAAACACAGATGGGAGGCTTTTGGTCGTTGTCTTGAACGAGTATCATGTCCGGTTTGCGCTTATACCGGGTGACTCAAGCTCACCTATCCTACAATCATGGCGCCCGCCCATCGGGCCTCAGACGCAGCCACGAGGGACTGAGGGTGACGACACCTATGCCGAATATGCGACCGTGATAGCTGAAGGCGGAGGTGTTGAATATGCAGCCGTGATAGCTAAAGGCGGAGATGTCTAATGTGCAATGGTGATAGCTGAGAGCCAATGTGTCGAATGTGTAGCGACGACAGCTGCATCAAAGGCTCCTCAACACATCCAAAGGCTTCACATGATGCCCCAGTAGGTCACCGGTAACATACAGCGGCCGCCCCGACAATTCGGCCACGAGGTGAAGGCTTTCCCCTCGTACATCCGCCATTCTGGATACGCTAGCTCAAGCCCCTCCCCGGTGAAGTTGGTCTCTTGAAGTCCAAAGCAAGGCAGTTCGTTGGCCCAAATCCGAGAAGAAGCTGTGTTTCTTCTCTAGAAGGATCCTTGCCCCGCATAGGCGCGCAGAGCTACGGCGATAACCGATGCCCATCTCTCGTCGTCTCTTCACGAGTTCCAGGTTCCTGGCACCACGACGAGTGGCACGTTGCAGAAGTAGAAGCTACAGTTACCAGGATACTGGGGCGCGCGGGACAAAGGGACCCAGCCTAGCGGTTTGGCAAAAGGCGGCCGATGGGGATGGGGAATGGGGGAATGCCAGAGCCCACTAGGGCTGGAGCTGGAGTTACATCTTCCATGTAAGACGCACCCAACGCATGGGTCATCCATCCATCATCCAAACGGCGGACGCCAGGGTTTGGGCGGTGCTGCGACGCCCCAGCCTCCACTCCCAGATGGGAAAACGTCCGTCTAATGGCCGAGAGACCCTGACGCCTCGAATTGCGTGCGCCATGGGGTTTGGTCAATCTCACAGTCTAGTTGATGTGTGAGGATCCAGGGGTGCATGTGGTTGGGCCTGGGCCAGGGTCGACGATAGCTCCAATGGGCGGTAGTTGGGCTTAGGGTTAAAATGGATGGGGGAGGTTCCAGGAGAGATATTAGATGCCGTGATATCCCATATGTTCTCATGATGTTTACAGCATTCATCCGTTCATTCATCACCACTATCATTTCGGGCAACTACAGATAGATACTTCTGGGTGGCTGCAGCTCTAGCCACAGTCAGAGTCAATCGCCGTTTGAAACTACGAGACTCTGTACATACACGATTGCTTCAACGGTCACGTACACGAATCGACCGCGGGGTAAAAAGACCACATTCAGTATGTAACCGGTTCTATGGCCTTCTAATGTCTAGGCAAGAGGCTTACACATCATCAGCTCAAAACCCTTATCTGATCAACCACCGATCAACTCAAACCCCGAACGCCCCTTAACAGATATACAAGTTGCCCCAAGCTTTTCCCAGCTCAGGCACTTGTACCCCGTGTTTGTGCGCCCGCTCAATCGGCCTCGATACCAAACAAGCCCGAACCGACTCCCGACAGCCCGGCCGGTGGCGCGCCTTCCTCATGAAGTCGGTTCCTTATGCAAGCGGTCCGGGTACTTCCTCCGCGACTCAGATCATTTTCGCTTCTTATTCTCCATCTCAATCATATACATATCCTCCCTCGTCATCAGCTTCGCCCTACACGTTTCACGCCGGCCTGCCAAATACCCCCTACATCTGGTATCCTCCCGTAATGGACGCTGCAACCTCGCTTCAGCCAGCGCCTTCCAATGGCGGCAAAGACGATGCCTTCTCCGGCGCCGAAGACCCACCATCCAATTCCACCTCTCCCAACTCACAGATCCTCGGCCTCGATCGCATGGCATCCCCATCGGCGTCGCCTTCTGCTGGGACAGAGCGCGCGAATGTCCCCTCTGTCCCAGCAGCTTGTCTTGCTTGTGTATGTTTTACTCATGACGCGCCAGCCTGGTTCAGTGTTCAACTTGCTGACAATCCCAACAGCGTGGTAAGCATCTTAAATGCGATGGCCAGAACCCCTGTTCTCGCTGCAGGAGTTCCAATTCAGAATGCATCTACGTCGCCTCGCGACGCGGTTACAAAGGTCCGCGTCGCGGCACTGCGCGCAATCCTAACAAGCGACATGCTTCGTCTCCCGCAAGGGAATCTACCAGCAGCACCGAGGGCCCAGTGTCCCTCGCGCCCGCGACTTCTGTCTCGATGAGATCAATCACTTGCTTGAACCCTGCTCTAACCGATGATCTTGCGGCGTCTCCTTTTTCTACTTCTCTCCTTGATCCCGCCTTGACTTCCAATGGCAATGGCAACAGCGACATCTCACTCTTTCGACCTTATGGTATGACGGATGGAGCTGCGATCGAGGCCTCAGAGTTGGCTTTGAGCCACCACCAGGGTGTTATTCCTGCTCAGGTCCCTGTGCCAACACCAGCTGAGCGCTGCCTCGATTCTTTTTACCGCCACTTTCATGCCGCCCACCCTTTTGTGTTGCCTAAGGAGTATCTCCTTCGCATCGCTAAAGAGACCACTCTTGAGCCACTTTTGGCTGCCATGCGCTGGATCGGGTCGCTTTATATCGACTCGTGTCCGCATCGTGCCAATTTCTTCCAAGAAGCCCGCCGTCTTGCGTACGATTCTAATCGTTCCAAGGACGGCTTCTTGGTGCAAGCCCTGTTGCTTCTCCTGATTGGTCTTGATGGACAAGGCCACCAAGACAAGGCACGGGAGATTTTGGCCGATGCTGAGCGCCTGGCTGTTCGAATTGGGCTCAACACCCGTCCGTTTGCTACTCTCCATGGCCGTGGAATGGCGGTACTTGAAGAGAGTTGGCGACGGACGTGGTGGGATCTCTATGTGGTGGATGGAATGATTGCTGGCGTTCATCGCAGCACCAATTTCCTCCTATTTGATGAACCCTGTGATGTCGCGTTGCCATGCGAGGAATACCAGTATCTTTCAGGAGTATGATGACCTCGTTCTCTCTGATTGCCTCACATGCTAATGCGCCGTGTCAAGGACATACCGCAGCCCATGTACCTTGAAGACATGGACGATATCGATTTTTCGGGCGAGGATCGCGAATTTTCATCCTTTGCCTACCGTATTCAATGTGCTCGAAATCTGGGGAAATTCATGAGAGTTCCCCCCATCTACGGGCCCGACGACGAGAATCTTGCTCGCATCGAAACGCTCCTTACCAACTGGCGCCTACATCTCCCAGAATCGAAAAGGGACGCCCTTTACAAAGACGGCCGTCTAGACGAGATGATGTTTCAGGCGCATATGATGATGCATGCCACATCGATTCTTCTTCATCAACCGCACTCACAGTTAGACTCTTCTTCGACTCGCCCGGTCAACTCTTGCGCTCCTCACGCCCCTGTTCCCTCTGGCGACGCCTTCAACGCTCATACTAAACACACGATCCAGTCGGCGAGCGAGATTAGCAAGTTGATCACCCATCGCGTTTCGTTACTTTCTCACACGCATTTCTTTACCTGCGTGATTACGCTTTCTTCGATTGTGCATCTGAGCAAGTGGGCTCTCTTCTTTGTTCCTCATGACGACGACAACCTTCGCCAACAGATTCGCCTCAACATCGGGGCCCTTTCCAAGATGTCTCTAGTTTGGGGCAACGCCGAACGCGCTGGACGCCAGGTTAAGGGTGTTGCGCAGGAGATTTATAGAGCCAAGAAGCAGCAACAGATGACACCCCAGTACTGGCTTGGTCTTACACAAGAGGAGGTTTTGAACAGCATTGCAGCTGATGATTCTATCATCAACGAGATTGAGAACATGCAGAGCATGCCAGGTTTGTCAGGGATGATAGGGTGATTACGATGTCAACATGACGGTTATGAGATGGAAAACGTACTGATTGATTGGCTTGGGATATTAATGTGACATTTGCTCGGCATGGATTTATGGGATGGATATTAGACAAAAGGAAGTGTTCCTGGGATTGATTGGGAAAGTAGACTCTGGGCAGTTTGAAAGAGGCGTTATGGGCCATGCAGATATCCACAAGTTACGACTATTTACTGTACTTCACTCAACTCTTGATACTAAATTCATAAGCTCACAATACCGTCTTGATGTTTAGGTGAGGCTTGTGTTTGGATGGTTTGATAGAGTACAGGGCATGGATGAATGGATCCTCCCTTGGTACCTTACATGAAAGATGGATCAAGATCAAGCATAAAGAGCCCCATATGTTACGTAGTGATAGAAAGCTTAAATTAGACGAATGATACAATACGGATTACCGGCACCTCGTCATGGAAGAATATCCGTACGGTACCACTACAGCGGTAGGAGTGGCTGTGACACGGCGATCGGCCGAGGCCGACGAGAGTGGCCGCTCACTGCGTATCGGGCCGTCGGGGACCTCGCGCCTCAGCCCTACAACCTGGAAACTTGTTCTAGTCGCCGACCAAGGGAAACAGGCGGGCCAATCAGATGTGCCACTGGTCCCCGATGCGGGAACGGCACCGGGCTCCATACTCGGGGCTGGGGGGTTCTCGGGGCGGATGCCGGTTCTCGTGCTGTGCTACAGGAATGGGCGAAGCGCCGGGGCATTTCCCTTCTGGTATCTTTGTCCGGGGGGACGCGCTTACAAGCTGCAGAGTTGAATGCCTAGCTTCGGTAGCTAGGAAATGCGGGCATGGGTCTGTGTTACGCATGTAAGATTTTGGGATGCTTCAGCTGGGGTTTTTTTGCTCGAGTCTGGAAAATTTGATAGTAATTGGGATATCGTTCGATAAAAGAGAGAGGTAATAAGGAGGCCTTTGAATTACAATATATAGACTTGGTCATGGCTGTCAATGGGTGAGAATCAAGAAGGTTTGAAATCAAATTCTAAACACCATCACCCCGAGATCCGATATCAAATCTCCAAGATTGTGGATGCCGCCTGGCTGCAAGCTAGCTGTCTCACTTACGCAGCCCTTCCCGCTCCCAAATTTGACATAATTTTCGTTGCCCGGCAGATCGATCGCCCTTTACATATATCTTTGTCTCTCTCTCCCCCTCTCTCTTTTTTTTCTTTTTCTCCCATGAGGGTCGATCAGTATTATCTTATGGATAACCTCGAGCCAACCATGGATCTTGAAGAGAGACCTGTTGCTGAGAAGCATTTGCTTAACACGACTGTCAAGAACCTTACGTGGAGAGGTGTGACGGTTACGGTTAAAGATCGTGAGACGAAGGAGCCAAAGACTATTGTTGATAATGTTGAGGGTGTCGTTGAAGCAGGTGAGTTGAAGGTGAATGCGCCCGTCACAGATAATAGTAGCTGACATGCTTTGCGATTTAGGCGAGATCTGCGCCCTGATGGGCCCTTCAGGCTGTGGCAAGACGACGCTTCTCAATGTCCTAGCTCGTCGGCCGACAAACGCCAGTAATGTCGAAGCTGAAGTCCTTGTTAACGGAAGTCGCCTATCGCGAGCGGCGTTTAGAGAAGCGTCGTGCTTTGTTGAGCAGGATGATGCTCTTATCGGATCCTTGACTGTGCGCGAGACGCTCGAGTTTTCTTCACGACTTTCTAGCACTAGGTATGTCAATGTATAACATATACGATGAGTATATCTCTGACCTGGGTAGTAGCTCCCTCCCCAAGCGCGAGCGCCTCATGCGTATCGACAGCCTCCTCGAATCATTTGGTCTCGTCGGTCAGGCCAACACTCTTATCGGCACGCCCATCCGCAAGGGCATCTCTGGAGGTCAGAAGCGCCGTGTAGGTGTCGCTAGCCAGCTTATCACCAGCCCCAAGCTGCTCTTCCTCGACGAACCGACCAGCGGCCTCGATTCAGCCGCTAGCTGTGAGGTCGTCCGGTATCTGCGCGCCGTCGCTAAACGGAACAACCTTGTCGTCGTGTGCTCCATTCATCAACCGTCCACTTCGACTTTTAACTTGTTTGATAAGTTGTTGCTTTTATCTGGAGGAAAGACGCATTACTTTGGTCCTGTGGCGGATGTTGCAACTTACTACGCAGAAGCTGGCGCCGCGCTGCCGCAATATGTTAACCCAGCTGAGCATCTCCTCGAGCTGGTAAACATTGACTTTGCTCACGACAGAGAAGAGGCAGCGCGTAAGCTTGATAAGCTTCAGGCTGCGTGGCAGTCATCTCGACAAGCAAGCGAGTTGAGCAGCATCATTGCGACGGCCGAATCAGCTGGCGGGAACTTGAGTATCGAGGCTGTCGAGAAGAGGCCTAGCATGCCGAGTCTGACGCTCACGTTGCTGCACCGGAGCTTTGTTAAGAGTTACCGCGATGTGGTGGCCTATGGCATCCGCTTAGCCATGTATCTTGGTCTGGCCATCATGATGGGTACCGTTTGGGTACGTCTCGACGCAGACCAGGAGTCTATCCAGCCTTTCATCAATGCCCTCTTCTTCGGATCCGCATTCATGAGCTTCATGGCTGTCGCATACGTGCCGGCGTTCCTCGAGGACAGGCTGCAGTACGTTAAGGAGCACCACAACGGCCTGTACGGAGCGACAGAGCTGATCCTCTCCAACTTTTTCATCGGCATCCCGTACCTATTCCTCATCTCGATACTCTTCTCCGTCATCTCGTACTGGCTGTCCAACTTTCAACCCACAGCGACCGCCTTCTTCACATGGGTCATGTGGTTGTTCCTTGATCTTCTGGCGGCTGAGTCCCTGGTTGTGTTCATGACGTCGCTATTCCCTAGCTTTGTCATTTCACTGGCACTCGTGGCCTTTGCAAACGGTCTGTGGATGTCTGTCGGTGGATTCATGGTGCCTCCCACCATTCTCAACGTGTTTTACAAGTACGTGTTCCACTACTGGGACTACCAGAAATATGTCTTTGAGGGTATGATGGTAAACGAGTTCTCGGAGCGTGTGTATAGCTGCGGTGATGGATGCCGCTGTATGTATAACTCGCCTTTGGCGGATCAGTGCAAGATTGATGGACAGGCTGTGCTGGATCAGTATGGTTATTCGACGGGACATATGGGAAGGGATGTTGGTATCATGATTTCCATTATTGCTGGGTACCGGTTGGCGGCTTGGCTTGTTCTGATCTTGAGGAGGTAATTAATGTCTTGGGCTGTTGGATAAGTATGACTGCCTATGAGAGTTAGTTAGAATGGTAATATCGAGTAATAAGAGCACATTGATTAGTCTTGTTCGTGTCTCCTTGGGTGATATAGTGGCTGTAGGCCAGCTTCACGCGGGCTCGAGTTCTAATATGTTGATTCTATAATTCAAAGTAAGATGCTTTATATACAGGAAGAGGTAAGCAAGTTAAATCCATGAACGAGAGATAGTGGAAAAAATTGTGTACATGCTCCACCGGAGCTGTGGTCGACTCAATGCTAATTCAACCCAAAGGCAGGTGTCTAGCAAACGCTTGGGAGAGAGTTGAGGTCCTTGGGGATAACACCAGCCCTCGCAGCATCTGCAAATAATTAGTATCAGAACCCTGTCAATAGTAAAAGTCACATACCTCTATAAGACCAACGGTAGTCATCACCAAGGTTGGTCTTCCAAGTCCAAAACACCCAACCAAGAGTATGTTGCTCATAAGCATGAACCTGAGCAGCAAACCACTTGCTATAAAAGTCCTTCTGGCTCTGAGGCTTCCAAGCGTCCGTCTGCTCAACATCATCAGGCACAGCGATGCTCCACTCGCCGACAATGGTTGGCCCATCGGTGTTGCGATCGTCCTGGCACGACTTTTGGATGTAGGCGCTCTGCGAGACCTCTACGCTCGTGTCCCACTTGAGGTAACGGTGGTCGTCAAATGCCGTGAAGGACGTGTCGTCGAGGAACTCGGTGGGGTTGCCGCTGCCCCAGAGGGAACCCATCATTTGGATGTGGAGGCGGTCGTTGGTGGCGACCTTGAGGTTGTCTTCGACCTTGCGGATGGCCTAGCTTGGTGAGCATTTGAGCATACAGAGAGAGGGGCTTTGGTTACCTTGTAGGCGTTGGGATAATAGGTGCTTCGCAGAGAACCAACCGCCTTGTCCCAGTTCAGGGGTTCATTCACGAGCTCCAGCATGCCGACGTTGCGATACTCGTTCTTGGTATGGATGATGTCGGTGATCCACTCGAGCCACTCAACGGCACGTCCATAGTTGTAGTCGTTGTAGAATCCGACCGTGGGAGCGTATTGACCGGTGAATGGTTGGTTGGGCTCCTGGGCACCAGGGGCACCGTGAAGACTATCCGATGTTAGAAGAGTTGGTCATCTTGGAAATATAACCTACTCAAGGATAATGTAGAAGCCTCGGTCACTGGCCCAGCCGCAGAGCTGAGTTAAGTAGTCTAGGCCTCCCTTGAAGATGTTAGTGACATTCTGGCTGACTTTCCGATAGTCATACCTTGGGGAAGTGCTCCGATGCATCCACGAGATCTTCCTTCAGCCAGTACCCCAGAGGAACTCGGATAGTGTTCAAGCCATAACTGGCCATCTCATCAAGATCCTCCTGGGTAATGAAGCGCTTCCAGTGTTCCTGGAAAGCCTTATCCGCGCTTTCCTGGCCCTTGTTCATGGCACAGTCGAACTCGGACTTTTCTCCCTCGCATCCGGTGTTGGCCCACTCCTGACTATCGATCCAGGGCTCATAAACAAAGAGAGATCCAAGGTTCACACCTCGAATCTTGCTGCTGCTAGGAAGCCATCTCTTGTTTGAGCCTGGCTGTAGAGGATAGGTGAAGAGGGTGACGTCACGTTTGTTGAGGCTGGTATGAGAGTTATCGGTAGGGAGCCAGGCGTGGGCAGATGAAGCCAAAGCCGCGAGGGTAGTCAACAAGGAGGAAGTCAACATTTTGAATGAACCAAGTGGCCAGCACTCGAAAGCTAGTCACAAGAACAATAAGGGAGAGCAGAGAAAGAAAGATTGTTGGAATGAAAGTCAATGGATAGATCGAAGACGAACGGCATGGCCGAAATAGTTATAAGCCACCATCTTGGAAGGTAGAAACGGATCTCACAATATGAAAGGACTGCTAGTTCATGCTCCCGAGAAGAATTCACATGCAGTACAACGTCCGCAGTTAAAGGATACAACCCTGACCTTGAAGCTGAGGCTTTGCGGACCGATTGATCTGTACAGGGAATCTTCAGCCTTGGAGCAGTGCGAAGATGCATCTCATCCCACAACCCTGGTTCCCATGTTTCAATCGGGAGTGGGGCTGCCTTCAGGGGGCTCACTGAGCTGCAGTCAAACGTTTCATTGTATAGTTGCCTTAATCAAAGATGATTAAATACCCCATATCATTTCAAGAGACGCATAAACTCGAATGCTGCTGCGGATAAATCTGTTGATGGAAAGGGGCTGAAGACGCTGATCGAGGATCGACCGATCACCAACCAGGTTGCATTGGGACGAAAAATTGTTTCCGCATCCTTGAATAAACCAAGGCCCTAATGTTTTAATTGTTAGAGGTAAGTTGACTTCTAAGCGCTAACATCGTCTGAATATCATGAGAGTGTGGCCGCTTCAGGCAGGAGGATGGAAACGGATGATTCGGGCCATGGCTGAAACAATGGAGTAGCACAAGGGTCGGCCGCCAATTCTATGAATTGCCGACAAGAGTTTCCAACTTGGGAAGGACTCGAAAAAGAGGGTGTACGTGCCGGCGGAATTGTAGGCAGTTAATTGTGCTGCCGATTTGTGCAACTTGACATCATGACAAGGTTGTCTATCATGAATCATCATGCTACAAGGGGCTCACGTGCTTAGTCACGTGTGTCAGCTTTCCAGCCACATCTCCACCTCAACAACAAGAATACGAACACCTCAGCCACAACTCCAGGATTCGCCCCACAAAACAAAGATAGCAGCCAAGCCAGCCACATGCGCTGTCGTTTCCCCACCAACGAGTCCTAGCAACCGAGTCGGGTCAAGAACTTGAAGAGCTGCCTCCCGAGGACCTCGCTCTTAGTTTACGCCGTGACGTGTGCTTGGCTTTTTTTTCCAAGCTTCTTTCTCCTCGCACAAACCTACTCCCAAAATTGATTTGCGATAATCAATAACCTCCTTATCTTGGACGACTTCGACTACACCACGACTCGACCAACATGTGTCCGCCAGGCTCTTTTGCCTAAGACACTCGTCACCGCTTTCTAATCTACGAAACGGGCCCTACGATATCGTTGACGACAGCCACAGCATTCCAATCTTGAGACCAACATCCGCTTCTCCCATCCCGATCTTTCCCCCATCTTGCCTTCGAGAGACACTATACCCGTCCTGACTGAAACACACCCCGTTCCATCTCGTCGTCGCCATCATGGCGCCGGCAACAGATGAACTCTCTGCACCTGGTGCAGTGAGTTATGATTCGGAGACCATGGTTGTAGGGGATGGAACATGGGACTTTGACAAGAATACCTTTCTACTGCCCAATCTTCAGGGCCTCAATTACGAAACCATGCGATACAATGGTATTTCGACCTGCTTTGCCTAGGTATATCGATGGAAAGACTAACAACTCGTTATAGGCATGGGAAACAGATTCTCGACAGTCAGACAATACCACAGCCTCGTACTCGCCCACGCCATCATGGCCGTGATAATATTTCTCTTTCTCATCCCCTTTTCCGTCATGACGGCGAGATTCTACGCAAATCGTCCCGGCTGGGCGGTCAAGTATCATGCCCAGGTCAACATCTTTGCCGGATTGATGTTGATAGCTGTCTTCGTTCTCGGATATTTTGCCGTTGGACCCGAGAGAAGCCTGACGAATCCTCATCATGGAATTGGTGTCGCTATATTTACCCTCTTCCTCCTCCAACTTTTTGGAGGTCGTCTCGTACTCAGGATCACCAAGTCCCGATCGCTCCGCATCATGCTCCACCAATGGTTCGGCCGGACGATTGCCCTTTTGGGTATTGCCCAAGTCCCACTGGGTCTCACCCTTTACGGCTCGCCTCTATACTGTTTCATTCTCTACGCTGTCTGGATGTTCTTCCTCCTCATATTCTACTTTATCTTGAGCTGGAGGTCGGCAGATCGACGAGAGTATTACATGAGTGGAGCCCGGTCGGAGGTGCCTCCCTCTGAGGATACACGTACACGAATCACCGAGTCTGAGTATTTCTCAGACTATAGAACTGATGTTACTGGTCAAACTGGTCATACTCATAGCAAGGCTAGATGGTTGGGCCCTCTCGCCGCAGGAGCGGGACTTGCGGCTCTAGCTAGAGGACGAAACAAGAACAAGGATGGAGATGACCGCAGCCGAATTCGCAGTCGGTCTCCATCTCTCGACCGAAGCCGTGGACCTGAAGTCCTTCCTTCCAGGACTGGCTCGGCTAGCTATCTTACTGGCATGACTGGGGAAAAGTACTCGGAGGCTCCAACCAGGAAGGCTGAGGGAGGCGGTGGATTCGCAAAGTTCTTGGCCATCTTGGGTCTTGGAAAACTCTTTGCCAAAAAGGATCGAGGACGAGACGAAGACTATTCCGAGTATACGGCTGTATCAACCGAAACACCTCGCCGACATCGTTCAAGCCGGAGCGCTCCTACTATGACGGACTACACAAGGACTGAGTTTACGAGAACTGATCTTAGCAGGACCGATTACACCAGCACAGTCACGCCGGAACACAGGAGAGAACCAGATATCACCAAAACGTCACTTATCCCACCCTCTGGAAGCCGTCGCCCACCGCCCGTCATGTCTCAACTTAGGAGCGCGGCTGACGGAACTGAATCCATGATGAGCTCTCCCCCTCCGTCAGTAACGCCACGTGCAGCACGTCGACCACCACCTTCTCGGCGTAGCGTCTTCGAAGAGTCGGATTATTCATCGTACGTGAGCCCATCTCGTCGGCCACAACCTGAGAAACCAAGTGGTGGATTTGCTAAGGGACTATTTGGTGGATTCGGTATGGGCTGGTTTGCCAAGAAGATGGCAGGCAGGAAGGACGCAAAGGAGGAAGAACGCCTGAGGGACGAAGAGGACTTGAGGTCCGGTACCTCGTTGTCTAGGTTTACTGGAGACGGACACCCCTCCCCCACGAGGAGGCAATCTCGCCGACCCCCTCCTCAAAGGCGACAGACGGGCTATCCTGCAACAGAAACGATGTTGTCTACTGAGATGTCTGAGTCGACGATTGAGCCTCGGCCTCCTCGTGGCAATTATATCCCACCTACGGAGATGAGCACGCTACCACCCGATACTCAGGGAGCATCTCGATCGAGACAAGACATCGAGCATGCCTCCATGCCATCGATGCCACCGGATCCCCAGGGTATTCTTGCAGCTGGACTGGCACCTACTGAGACCACCGCTTCAGGGATATCTCCAGGTTCTCGACCTCATCGATCTCGCCAGAGCAGACAGGGTGAACGAAGCACGATCAGATTGACAGGTGGCGATGGAGAACCTCACGAGCGTTATGCGTCGCCAGCCAGTCTCAGTGTCAAGCTCAAGGTTCACGATGACAAGGAAAGGAACGTGACTCTTCGACGGCTCACGGAGGAAGAAGCTCAACGAGCTCGCGGACGCAGAGACTCTGAGAGCAGCATCTCCGGACTTGAATCTCCTACTCATGGACGCCGACGATACAGACGAGACTCGAGCCAACGGCGGGCTGAGATGGGAGCCGAAGAGGTACCTCTGTCCCCCCCTAACCCGTCTTTTGCCAAGCAACGACGAGTCAAGGATTCGGCCTACTACTCTGGACAGCCGGCACAAGCTGGGCCATCTGGATCGACACCGTTCGGAGGCCAGACAGTTTCGAGTTTGGGAAGTATGGGAGGTCCAGAGAGCCATGGTACATGGAGTGGTCTATCTCCATCCCCTCCTATAGCATCTGGACCAACTGTACCTCCTCCTGGACCACCAACCGAAGCTGGATCCACAGCAGACAATCGACGTCAACGACGACGACAAGAAAGGAGACGAGCCAGCGGAGCTGGTGACATCCCTCCGACCACCAACGTTGACATGTATGACTAGAGAATGATGCTCTGCAGCTCAATCTCGAAAATCAGGGGACGACAAGTTTGAAAATGGTAATGCATGTTGGGGCAGGTTCCAAGCATTTGAACGGCGTTTTTGGGTGGAATTTCAGGGATGGAATCATGCCACGTCGACTTTCATGGATGATTTGTGTTTGCAGATAGAGAACTTATGAACGAAGGACCATACTGAGACGTCTCAAAGAGTGAGAGTGCAATTTGGCTTGAGAAGGACAGCTGTTGGTTGGGTTTGTGTTTTGTACTAGAGCAATACGTATTCATGTACAGACTGATGATAATGAAATCCTATTTTCTCTTCCCTATATAATTACTGGGTTCCTGCAATATTCATCAAGTATCTGCTACCTTGTGTGAATGATTGATTGACTGCCAAGAGGCCATCGAGGTGCGCAGTAATAGACTGACATCATTGGGTCCCTGCTCTGAAGCTCCCCTGGAGACCGAGGCTAGAGACTCCACTGAAACACGATGGAAGCTCCACCACGCAAAGTCTCTCAGGGCATTTCACTTGCATGTCCCTCACAGTGGAGGTCACGTCCAACACCTTCTTCTCTCAACCTCCAACTTGCGCCTCGTGGGCAACCCAATGGCCCCTACGACGGTTTCGATTCGATTGCCATTGCGACCCTGATTCCGAAGAAAGAAACACCCCAAGATGCCCCCGAAAAGCCCCAAACCAAAGGCCAAGGCCAAGCAACAACCCCAGTCCGAGCACCAAAAGATCGCCGAACAATGGGCCAAGGCTGAACGTGCTCGCGAAGCACAGCGCGCAGCTGCTGCGACTCAAGGCCTTCCTCCAGCCGACGAGAACGTAGAGGCTCTCGAGCGACGACGCGCAGCTCTTGATAAGAGGCGAAACAAGACGTATGAGAAGCGTTGGCGATGGGCTGTAGCCTTTTGGGTCTGGGTGCTCGCTGTCCACGCCCTAGGTATCTGGCTCTTCACCAGCGGCTTCCTTCTTACCCGGATGGTGCTGGAGGAAAAGTCAAACTGTACGCTGCCTCCAATTGAAAATACCAAGGGTTATTTGAACGTCGACCGCGGCTGCTGGCACCCCAAGTCCTTCGATCGAGCTGTTGTCATCTTGGTCGACGCGCTTCGCTACGACTTTACGGTTCCCGAGGATCCGGAGCAGGCCCACCACTTCCACAATGCCTTCCCCTATCTCTACGAGACTGCCTCCAAGTCGCCTCAGAATGCATTCCTTCGCCCCTTCATCGCCGATCCGCCTACGACGACGCTGCAGAGGTTAAAGGGTCTCACCACGGGAACTCTGCCGACATTCCTTGACGCAGGTAGCAACTTTGCGGGAACGGCTATCGAGGAGGATAACCTGTTGATGCAGCTGAAGGATGCTGGCAAGAAGATTGCTCATCTTGGCGACGATACTTGGTGGTCTCTCTTCCCTGGTTACTTTGAGCCCAACATTAGCAAAGCTTACGACAGCTTCAATGTTTGGGATCTTCACACTGTTGACAATGGTGTCATTGACAACATCTTCCCTTTGTTGGACTCGAAGCGCAAGGGCGATTGGGATCTGCTTATTGGACATTGCTTGGGCGTTGATCATGCTGGCCACCGATATGGACCTGATCATCCTGCCATGGGCGCCAAGCTTAAACAGATGGACGAGTTTGTCCGCAAGGTCGTTGAGACCCTTGATGACAAGACGCTTCTTGTCGTTATGGGAGATCACGGCATGGACAGCAAGGGCGATCACGGCGGTGAGAGTGATGATGAAGTAGAGGCTGCGCTGTGGATGTACTCCAAGAAGCCTTTCTTCGGTAGAACTTCACCCGAGTACGCCACACCTCCAGCCAACGCCAAGATCCGACCCGTGAGCCAGATTGATCTTGTGCCGACTCTTGCTCTTCTTCTAGGAATCCCTATTCCCTACAACAACCTGGGAGGACCCATCGAGGAGGCTTTTGCTGGTGTCAAGGGTAACGACTGGCGCAACCTTGCCGCTGTGTCGCGTGTCGCCTCGGCCGGTATTGAGAGATACCAAGAATCTTACCACAAGGCCCAGGGTATCTCGCAGAGCAACGAGGTTGGGTCGCCCGCTGCTCTCTGGTCTGCTGCTCGTGAGATTGTCAAGAATGACCGCGACATCTATGCCGCCTTCTCCAAGTTCCAGGAGGGTACTCTGCTGGTCTGCAAGGATCTCTGGGCTCGCTTCGACGTCCCTCGCATGATCATGGGCATTGTCGTCTTTGGCATCGGTGTTGTCCTGCTTCTTATGTACTCGTCTCGAGATGAGGCAGATGACTATGTTGTCTTGAACGATGCTGAGCTTGATTACGCTGAGAAGAAGCTGGAGCTTCTGGCCTTCAAGGAGGACGAGGAGGATCAAGCTGAGGTCTTCCACAGGAACATTCTCAAGGGGCTCTGGGATCCCAAGATTCTCTTCACTGTTTCCGTCCTCGCCGGAGTTGGCTTGTATCGTCAACAGCCAAGGGACGGCCTTGCTGCTCTTGTGGCGGTGCTGTTCATGGTTGGCGTAGGATCGTCTCTCCACGAAGTGGGCAAGACTGTTCTAAACGTTCTTCCGACGTCCTTCTGGGGTTGGATGGCTGTTGTCTTTACTGTCAGCCAGTCGATTGGATTTGCGTCTAACTCTTACACTATCTGGGAAGATTCCATCCTTCTCTTCTTCATCACCACGTTCGGTGTGGCCAGCGCTGTTGCTGGCCTCCGGATTGAGTCTCGTCGCGACAAGACCCTGGCGGTCTACCACTCGGTCGCTTTCATTGTCCTTGGTCGTCTTGCGTCATACTCTAAGCTCTGCCGCGAGGAGCAGATGCCGTATTGTACCTCGACATACTATGCCTCGTCCACTTCATCAACTTCTGCGACGTGGCAGCTCATCATTCCTTTTGTTGTCTTTATTGCTCTTCCGGCCATCATCAAGTCGTTCCTCGTCTCAAGCAGATCCTACGAAGGTCTCGCACCCACCTGGATCGGCTATGTCCTTCGTGGAGGCCTTTTCCTTGCTGCTGCCCACTGGGTTCTCGACGCCGCAGACAACGGAGGCTGGCTTGAAGGAAGACTTCCCGAGGGAACGCCCAAGACGATTGGAGTCTATGTGGCTCAGGTGGTGCTCGCCCTGGCCTTTGTTGCTGGAAGCACCGCTTTTGTCTGGGCGCCTCCTTGTGTGTCTATCCTGTCGTCAGCAGGAGCCAATGGCCGGCCTCTTGTGAGCATTCTTGGATATGGCAACGCTATTGGCGCTCGCTATCTGCTACTCCCTCTCAACTTTCTCTTGGGCTGCTTCCTCCTTACCAAGCCCATGGGTGGCGGAGCCCTTGCTCTCATGTTCTGGCAGATCCTCACGCTGGCCGAGTTGTTGGATCTCAACGAGCTCAAGACGAACCCGATCGGACCTGTTATGCTCGCCGTTCTTGGAAACTTTTACTTCTTCAAGACGGGTCACCAGGCCGTTCTTTCCAGCATCCAGTGGGACAGTGCCTTTATTCCGCTCTTCTCCGTTCGTTATCCCTGGACTCCCATTGTCCTGGCTCTCAACACCTTTGGCGCCCAGATCTTGGCTGTGGCGTCAGTGCCTCTTCTCGCTCTTTGGAAGGTTGGCCCTAAGCAGAGGGGAGTTTTGGAGACGGCAACTCGCGGATTGGGCGTGTTCATCGCTTACTTTGCCGTTGAAGCCCTCGCTACTATGAGCTGGGCTGGCTGGTTGCGTCGTCATCTGATGCTCTACCGCGTGTTCAACCCTCGATTCATCTTTGCGGGCGTGACGCTCCTCGTGCTTGACCTTGTGGCTATTGTAGTCACTTTGACAGGTCTGCGCAGCAATACCCTCGCCCTGAGCGAGGTATTTGGATGGGCCGAGTAGATGTTTTTCTTTACTCTGTACAATAAGTAATGGCGTACATCTTGTCGCTTTTCAGCGACAGTGTATCTTGTGTGTGATACTATGTGAAAAAGGAAAAATTGATGCATGGATGGATGCTGGATAATAGAAGGGGTGACAAAGGGGCGTTCTGTCTACCTTGGGTCATGCCAGTGTTGGACTGGTCAATTGTAGCCTGTCGGCATTTCTCTAGAATACAAATCGAGTCTTTTCATGTTTGATATAGCCTCTCTCTCATGAAGCGTCTGTATTTACGGGTGCAACATGAGCATTCCCCTTGACTGCCATGCCTCCCTCAGGTCCCTCAATCCAAACATCCCAGCGTTCCTCAGCGACATCCCCTCGTGAGACTTTACGCAGATTGATCGTCATTTGCTCATCAACATAGAGAGGAGCATAGTTTCTGTATGAAAAATTGCTGACTGACAAGGCTGGGCCGATGTGATCGTTTAACACGCGGAGCATCAACGCAAGGGTGAGAGGTCCGTGGACAAGAAGCGCTCTGTGGCCGTCGACTTCTTTGGCGTAGACGGGGTCGATGTGGATTGAGTGTGCGTTGAAGGAGAGGGCTGAGAAGTGGAAGAGGTGAGTTGCTGAGGGTGTGAGGGATATGGTGTGAGATGGAGGATGAGGGTCTATATATGTCAGTATGATAAACTTGTATCGTTGGTGTGAGAACTTACACTTGATGAGACGAGGTGGTGATGACGCCGAAGTCTCCTCCTCTCTCATAAACACCAACGTCCTCCTCTCTTCAATTTCCCACTCTTCCCTCTCCTCAACTTGATCATGCCCAACCCCATACCTCCTCCAAACATCCACAAAAACCTTTTCCTCACCCTCCCTCCCCCTCAAACTAACATCCTCCACCTTCTCCCTACAAACAACAGGTCCACAACAAAGCGTCATATCCCTCCACCTCTTCCCATAAACAACCTCCCCACCCGCCCAGACACGTCTAGTAAACGGCTGTCCAGGCGAGTGATCCGGATCCGCGCCGTCGGGGATTAGCTTTGAGGGGGGAAGTTGGATGGGGAAGTAGACTAGGTGGTGGCCTTGTGGAAGTGGGATTGGTGGGGATTTTATCTTTGGGGTTGATGGGGTTGGTGTTTGCGGGGAGAGGAGGTCTGTGAGGGTTGTTGTGAGGAGGTGGGAGGGCATTGGGGTTAGGTAGTCTGGTATTATCTTTGGAGGATGCGCTTTGATGGCTTCCACGGCTGAGGGGAGGGGTTTTGGTGGTGAGGTGTATGTCCTGCGTCCAAGGCGGCTGACGGCAGAGGCGTTTCTTAGTGGGATCCTCATGTTGGCTGTGTATAGTTTGTATGCCCTCAGTCTTGTATGGCTGTTGTTGAAGAGGCTGACCTTGGTTGATGGTTGGTGATCAATTTCGTATGCCGGGTGAGAGTTGAGAATGTTTCACCCGAAAAGAGTTACTGCCGCTGATAGCCGACTTCAACTCAACTGACAACCTAAAGTTGCACAATAAAGTCACAATAGCTCACGTCAAGTTGACAATGGGCTTTTTTAGATGAAGAAATGACGCCACAGTTAGAGGAACTAGAGCTGAGGCTGAGATGTCATGATCACCAGCCATGACGCTGCCCTCTACCTTGAACGACTTCACCCTACACTCAAGTCAAGACATTCAAGCACCGTCAAAACTTTTCAATTCATCATTGTGCCGTGGCACTCTATCAGCTCTGCTGTCTCATTTCCTCCCTCAACGCTGCCGTTATCACGTCTATCGTCGTAAAGAAACATGAAACTTCCCAATCGCATCTGGACCAGCCCTGACCGAGTCAATCGGCCAAGGGGGCGCAATCTGGGACATTTATATGGATAGATCTAATTCCCAATTTCCGTCATCAACCAAGTGACAATTCGATCCCTAGTTCTCATCGGGCATCTCAATTGGATGCCTTGCTGCATTCTCAGCAGCTCGCGAGGGGTTCGCGTCAATCTCTCAGCTGCACCTTTACAGGTACTCAGCAGGAGTCTTGACGTTGTTCTTGGCGGCCCAGGCCTCGATGTCGGCCCGGCAGCTGTTGAGAGCATCCGACAGGGCGAACTGGGTGGGAACACCCTCAATTCGGTGTGTCGAGTTGATGTTCTTGACCAGAGTAATCTGGAAGCAGGTAGCACTGCCCTGGCGAGAGATGATGGTGGAGTAGGCAAGGAAGTACTCCCAGATCTGCACCTTGGTTAGTATTTCTTCGTCTTTCAACACAGCCAGGTATGAACTTACGCGGAACCATCGCTTGCCGTACTTGGCCTCAACCTTCTCACGGTTGCTCATCCAGTTGCGGTACCACCTCCATAGAGTAGCAGAGTAGTGGACACCGATAGTGTCGATGTGCTTGATCTCAAAGCCAGTGCCCTCAAGCTTGTCGACGACCCAGCCCAGAGGGGTGGAAGCATCGGCACCAGGGAAGATGTACTTGTTCATGAACAGACCCCAGGTGAAATCCTCATACTGCCAAGCCTTGCGGAGACCAGCATACTGGAGGAAGAAGACACCATCGTCGTCAAGCATGTTGTAGACCTGAGTAAGGAAGCTGGAGAAGTGGCGGATACCAACGTGCTCAGACATCTCGAGCGAGGTAATCTTCTTGTAGCCACCCTCAGGAACGGGAATATCACGGTAGTCCATGCAGAGGATCTTGCTCTGCTCCTCAGGAATGCCAACCTTGCGCATGGCGCTGTTGCCCCAAGCGGTCTGGTTGCGGCCAAGAGTAACACCGGTGACGCGAGCGCCATACTGCTCACTGGCGAAGCGGGCGAGGGTACCCCAACCGCAGCCAATGTCGAGCATGCTGTCGCCCTCCTCGAGGCCGATCTTCTCGCAGACGACGGTGAGCTTGTTATCCTGGAGCTCCTCAAGAGTCTCCTCGCGGTTGATGTTGGAAATAATACCAGAGGTGTAGATCATACGAGGGCCAAGGAACCAACCGTAGAAGTCATCACCACGGTCATAGTGGTCACGGACCTGCTCCTCATCTATGCCAGGTTAGTCACCATTGGTAGCAGTCATGAGAGCAAACACATACCCTGAGAACGAGTGTGCATGATGACCTCGGGGATCATGCCAAAGAGGAAGAACTTGATAAGGCCAATGGTGAAGCGGAAGCTAGCCCAGTCATGGCGGTACTCCATGACCTCAAGGCAGTCACCCTTGAAGTCAACCTCGCCGTCAAAGTACATCTCGTGGAAGGTCTCCATGGGGATCTTGTTGTGGCCGCGGTACTTGAGGCGGTCCGACTCCTTCTTGAAGTCGAGGTAGTGCTCGACAGGGCGACCAGGCAGACGGACCTTCTCGGTCTTGCGGGGACTGATGGAGGAGATGACCAACCACCAGACAGCGAGGAGAGGAAGGTCAACGATGAGAGCGAAGAAGATGGTGGTCTTGAAGCCACCACCAACCTTCCAGCTCATGTACCAGGGCACAATGGTGAGAATGGAGATCAGGACATAGTTGTTGAAGGTGTCGGCACCAGAGCCGTCGGCGGGAAGAGGAGCATTCTTGATGGCGGGGGACTAAAAACGGGTGTTAGAATTGTGTTGAACAAGGCAATTGATGTTGATATCAAGAGTATGAGGGTCCAATTGACTCCGAGCCAAGCTTGGAGTAGCTCGTCAAACCTCCCAAAAGGACAGCAAACATGATGGAGCGGCGCAAAAACTCACCCTGGTAGTGGGAACACCGCAGTCCTCAAGCTTGTCAAAGTCGGGCTTTGGGTAGGCGGGAGTTTTAACAAACTCAAAGTCTGCGCCTGTAACGTTGGCGGGCTTTGCCATGGTGTCTACAGATCCCAATGGCTAACCAGAACCTCGTAGATGTTGAAAAGAGGAAGAAATGGTACGAGGGGAAGAGTCCGCTCTTTTTTTTGAGGGGACGGGTTGGGATGGGATATTTCGTGGGGGAAGGGGAGGGAGCTTTGACCCTGGAGCAATTGGGATTGTCACTGCCAATTGAGAGAGGGGCGGTGAAAAAAACAGGGTCCTCGGCAGCTTCTCGGAGTGTTCATTGGTTGGGAAAGGCCACGAACCCCCCTAGGTTTCCAAGATTAGCGTCGGTAGTGAGCATTAAGGTGTCCTCTACAACGCCCAATTATAGGGGCATGCTGCTGCAGGCTGCTACCACGGGGTTCAATGGTGGGCAGATCACTGATTGTCTGGTCAAGATAATGAATTCTAAGCCTCAATTCATGTCAATTGATCATTCATTGTGCTCCTGTTCATGCTCCTCTCCACCATACACATCAATTGCTTGCTTGCTTCAACCTCGAGCTGCATGTGTGCATCCATTACTGTTACTGTACCACCCACAACCAATCGATCCAGCCTCAATACGCAGGTACAGATTCCACTCCAGCCAGTCATTCTTGCATTCATGGTCGATCCGAACATGGCCCAGCCCCCACCAGCCTCGGTTTCTTCTCACTCCTCCCCCTTTTGATATGCGCCTCACGATAACCAGACGGGATCCAGCCACGGGACTTTCAATATCAGCCTCATATTTTTTCTCTTTATAGGCTAAAACGAGACGAGGAATCGCGGTTGCCTAGCTTTGCTCCATCTCGGCTCAGCTTATGCGCGACAGAACTGCAGACCCATCCTTGGCAGTCACCCTTGGTGTCGCATTCGAGGATACGTGGCTCTTTCAATCAATTAAGTCCCAATGGACCGAATTGAAAGCTAGCAGTGCTCTTGAATGAGCCCCTTTGCAGCATCCATGACAAGCACAAGATTACCTCACAAAAGCTTCTCTCGCCTAAGGTAGCGTTGGACCCTTGGGATGTCATCAAGCCCCTGCCGTCCCCTTTTGTAGCAGCCTCTGCAGGATTTATCTGCAGGTATTTCGCAACCTGTCCAGACAACACAAAACCGGCCAATTTCCAAGCTCCATTGCCCCGCCTCAACAACTTTCGGTGTCCGACACTCCGAATATGTCCCCGTGGCAGGATTAGGGTCTGATGCCCTCGTGAAAGAGATACCTTAGCAAACCCAAGACATGGAGCTCCAGAGCAGCCGCCGTCAAGAACACGGGGTAAAGCTTCCGCAAACTAGACCACGTTGAAACTCGAATCTGGAGCCCTTGTTGTAACTGTGTCGGATATCCCCGATACTGGGTCCTCAACGTTGTGGGGATAACGGCGCCCATGTATATCCGTACCCGGGACCGAGTAGCGAGTTTTGAGGCGTCGTAGATGCGGTTTGCTGTCAAATGACGATCCCTCCTTACCAATCCGTCCACAGACTTCTGTGGCTTGATAGATAAGCTTTCGCCTGTTCCCCAATTCATCATCAGGTTCCAAAGATAGCCTCAAAGCACAACCGAGGTGCCGGGGTCGCTGAGACACCGCCCGGACTGGGGGAAATGCCAAGCTTCGACATGGGTGGATTCTCAGCTTACATAACCCTGCCAAGAACACCCTGACAACCACTCCTACCAACGCCCAAACTGCCGCAGATCCTGTGTCGTCAGGGATGGCACCTGTAACTTGGGGTTCCCTCCTGAAGGTATCGTGAAGCAGTCATGGACCGTGTTTGTGGGCTGGCCTCGAAACTTCTCGAGGCCGAGACGGTCTTGCTGTACCGACCTTGTTTCATTACGAGCGCGTTTGAGAATCGTTACAACGTCGGTTGACGCCGAGAACGGGATATCCCACCGCGCACCAGGCTGCCCAAGAATGCATATAGACCTTCCTCTTGGCACCTTCAATCAACGTATTGTGTTTCTTTTTATCATCGCTCGCAGGTTCGGCCGTATTCTTTGCAAGTTTCGTATTCGTCATCGTTGGTTTTTCCGCCCACACCGGTGCTATTGTTTGAATATTGCTTGCTGGCCAAGCCTTCTCCGGATACGTCCTTTGAATTATCGTTTTCTCGACCGTTTCCCTATCTCTTCCAAAATCATGCATCTGACAAGGTCGATTTTTTTCGCATCTTTGGCTGCCTGGAGCACGGCGATGCCCAGCCGAAGACAGGCCAACGTCTTGCAGGTTCAGGACTACGCACAGTTCCAGATTTCGGACGGACTTGCTGGTAACGCACTCCAAGAGGTCGCCGAAAAGTTTCCGGTCCGCTCTTCGCCAAGGTTCGATGTCGTATTGATTGTGGGCTTACAAAACCCCAGGTTGAGCAGTTTCGGGCGAACCTAGCTGGAGTCAGTCAACAGGATTTGGAGATCCTCAAAGCCGCACGTGAGACAGCAGAGGCCGCCGAAACAGACGCAGGCGGTTTCAATGACGCCATCGAGCAGGTCGGGGAGGATAGTGATGATGGAAAGGCGCTACAAACTGGGTAAGTTTGTCGCAAAGGTTGTCTTGAAGCTGCTGAAATAAGGGGCTGACGACGGATCAGAAAGATCAAGAACAAAGTACTGAAGCTGGAACTTCAAGTACTTGCTCTCCAGATTGAGCAGGCTCAAGGTGATGATAACCAGGAGAAAATCGATGAGGAGCAGCAGAAGCTAGATAAGAATGTGACCACGGACAAGGAGAGCGCGGGAGACCAAAGCCAAAGCGTCAACTTTCAGGGCTCGTCACAACCATGACGAGTCCCGGAGCACTCTGCCGAAAAAGAGGTCTGTTAGAGGCCGGCTCCCCGATTCTCGGACCTGGATGATGTGAAGAGGCCGAAGCTTGCGTTACACAAGCAGGCGAATGCCCCGAACTTCAAGCGCTTGTTTCAGGGCGGGGCATTAGGCCTCAATACCCGATCTTGATAGCCCATTCAGATGTCATCCGATGGATGATTTTACTTTACCATGGAGGCGATATCCACCAAAGAGTCCAGAACAGCTTGGCAGTCTGTAACAATCAAAATCCACTGCAACTTCAGAATAAAACCTTTCTTGGCAAGCACAGACACGCTCCATTGAAACTTTTTCAGCAAATGTGCTCGGGTGTTGAATCGACGAGGCTTGGTGTCGGCTACAGCTGCGAGTCATTCCCTACCCAGAAACGGCCTAGGGATATCGATGGGCCTCGCCACGAGGGACTAAAGACGGCATTGCAACGGTATTAACCGCCAGATTCCACTCCATCGTGGATCCTTTTCAAAATCGTGCTCGTTAGTGCTTTTGACCGTCCGAGAAAGACACCAGGGCCCCTTTTGACAAGACCCCGGCCGCGGCATGGATGGATTTGGAAGGTACCCCCCCCCCCGGGCATCTGAGAGCAAGTGCCTTCCTCGTAACGGAGAATTTCAAACTTTGAGTTCGTTCTTTCCCTATTTGGCACTTGCCTGCCCGGGAGCTGCAGATGGAGAGACATGGCACGTGCGCCCACTTGTTGGTTGACATCTTGCCTTCTTCTCTCTAGATCTCTGATTCACAGCCTCATTCCAACTTCAGATGTTGGTCAGTATCTTGCTTCCTCTCTGCAAGTATTTCTAATTACTAGTTTCTTCTCTTCCATACTTCTCAGAATCGGTATCTTCCGTCGCAGAATCGCTCATACCACAGTCTTATACACTCTACGGCAAGACTATTGCCTACTTTCCGCCTTTCCTTCATGCTTCTCCTCGGAAAACACCTTATCTTGAGATCGATCTCCCACCTGTCATCTACTCGGCCCTCCCTCGGTCCTCTATATTAGCGTGAATCGGTACTTGACACTTCTCAAGATCCACAACTGCCATGCATGGAGCGTCTATGCTGGTGACTACTCCTCCCTAGGAACACGGTTCAGTACAACAGCCCAAAGTCGTCAACCCCGATCCCAAAGAAGGCTTGGCCGATTCCAAATCGCGCGTCGAAGATTCGATTGACCCATCCCTGGGAGCTTTGGAGTCATGTTCGAACAGTCTCGACATCATCTGCCGCCCACAGTCCCCCCACGTCCACTTCTCTGACAAGGTCCAGACGTTCATAATCGGCGGAAGTGTATGGTCCATCGCCTGAACAAGTAGTCGATCCGAACTGACAAGCCTATTTCAGGATGGCGCCTCGGACGATCTAGAGCAGCCAAGGGACAGAGGCATGGATCCTACCAAGGTACGCCCGTTGCAGCAAACGCTGCATCTTTCAACAACGTGCCAACCTTCCATGTTTTAGGGGACCAGGCCACGGACGTCACTAGCCTTCAGATTGAAGTGGCTCCAATTTCCAAACAAGCGGGGACATGAGTGTCTCAAAACCCACCTCATGGTTGCCCTTGTCGCGTTCACTATCCTTCTTTTGACCTTTCTCTTATACGTCATTATACGATTCCTGCATGCCAAACCCTCCAGCAGTTGAATATCACAAAGGGTCGTTGTGGATCTACCTGGACCGGCCGGAAACTAACTACGGTTAGTTGTTGTTCCTAGCCAAGGAAGAAGTAGGTGGTATAACACGACCGATAATCATTGTGTTAACAGTTTACAGCAGGTCGATAGTCGACTTGCCAATGTGACCATCCGAAAGCAGGCTCGGTCGACTCCTAGGTTACGAGGCGCCAGAATAGGCATACATCACCTTGGTCAACTCATTTCATTCTTTCGGTGCTTTGTGATCTTCAACACTAGCCTATGTTGGCTCGGCCTTATGATTACCATCGTGACATGACCTCAGTTCATCTCCGTGGCCTAGTCATACCCCCACCAGCCATTGACTCGGTTATGCCTGTGATTTCGATTTTAGACCACCTGACATCTAAAGGCTGACGTTATCACATATAGGTGCTGTTGACAAGGGTCATTAATAACCTCAATTACTCGCCACAGCACTACAGTCACCTCCCTCAAGACTTTGCGGGTATACTAGCAGACAGCATCCAAGCCATGGCCTGACCAATCCTGCTTCGTGGAGGCTAACTCGGGTAGAAAGGAACTGGCTGGATGGGACGGAACAGAATATGCAGCCGCAGGTCGAGCCAACTCACACAGCCACCGTCTTGGATCAATGCAGCCGAAAAGACATCAACCTGCCACTTTGGTGCCGCCTTGGCTGTTCATTCCCGATTACGATATGCGTGCTGGCATATTGCCGAGATTAGGCATGTTGCATGCCCGGCAAACGTACTATAGTGCCATGCCCGCGGCACTGACTCTAGGAAGAACTTCACTCACCACAAACAGTTCCTATGGCCATGTTTTGATTTATGGCGGGCTTTCTGTAACAATGACTTGCAAGTACACCCTCGATAGGTTTCGATGGTGAGATATGCGATCCGTCACGGGAACACAATATGCAAGCATCCACAAAGGGTATTCACTCAGGCATTCGTTCCCCCATGGTCCATGGTCTTCTATAACACTCGGCACCCACTGTGCCGCATGGCGATCGTGCTGCAGGCCCACAGGTACAAACAGAAACCACTGGGCCATCAAATCTCAGACGCGGGGATTCGATATGTGAGGTTATGCCCGATGGCCTCGTCAACTCACCCCCGCCTGACCACGCATGAAGCATGCAGTGGCATGGCAGAGAAGACACGGCAGAAACCAAGACATGCAGCCGCTATCTTGCATGGCACCCTCACAAGACATGCCTTAATTTCTTCGAGGACGCGAACCTAGAACGCCCGGACCTCGTTGGATCTTGCAAGAAGGTTGCATCTTACCCCGGTCCAGGCGAATGGGATGGCGTTCGCAAGGTCCCTGGCCGATGATGGCCGGCGCTAGGGCAAGCAAGAGACACCATGACAGGCTTAGCCCATATCAAGATGAGTTGTTCTGCCGTTGACCGCGGGCTAGACGCAACGACTGCTGCAGCAGCCCGCAACCTCATTCGGGAACCGGCATCAGTCAAGTTTCGATGCTGCCCAGGAATGCGACTTGACACGAGCGAGGAGCCGACGGGACGGGCGGGGACGGGGACGGGGACGGAACGGGTGAGCATGGAGCTGATCTCAAGGTGCCTGGGCCGACATGGCCGTGGGTCCCCGGACCTGCGTTGAACGACACCAAGGTGAGCCGATTTCTAATGCGTTTCTCATGTCATGCCAGATGTAGTACTGATTGTCAACTTGGCAGGTCGACAAAGTGTGGTGTGTATCTCAGCTTCACATGGATACAATGATCAGAAATGATGCTCCGACATGAGTGGCTTGGAAATGCCTGGCCTGGGTTAGATCCAGGACAACCACAACCCTGCTCATGGTATGGATATGGACCGCTCCGTTGGTGCCCTGTCCCATGCCCTCACGAGCCGTGGGCAGCAGTCCGTCTTTTTCGGATTCTCACGCATGCTACATAGCAGCCGGAAATCTCACCCATGAAATTGCCTCGGCCAACCACCTGATGCGGCGCATGGTCTGTCATCAACCAGGCGGTCTTTGCCGGCGGCAAAGACGTAGGCCGGGCTGTCACACGCAGACTCCACCATAATCCAGACGGGCGTGGTAGTCGCCATCGCCATTGTCATCGTCAGGGCCGGACGCTCAACGGTTTGGGTAGTCAGCCTAGGGGGGTACCGGGGCGTCCAGGTAATCGAAACAGGAAACATGTTGTCACACGCATCTCACTCTCATCACGACACCCGGGAAACTCGTGCTGTGTGTAACACAAACAGACAGGGGTCAGGTTCGTCCAACCGCAGGTGAGGGAGGATCGATCTTGGTGGATCAATGCAGCTTGACGGACGCTATGAAGCTTTGAGATAAGGCCGTCTCCCGATCACTTGGTGTAGTTTCAAGTGGCCTCCCCCGGTCCAGGGATTTGTGGCTCCGCGCGAGAATGAGGCGCTTCTTTCAACCTCAACCCGTTTTGGCGGAGGCCGTCGCCGGCCGAGAGGGCCCGCAGCATGAGACGCAGCAAACAGACCATGGATACAGACGGAAGTAGCGGGTCGCAACAGGGAAAAAATTGCAAACGAGGGACCAGAAATGAGCGAATCTGGCCGGCAAATGTGTCCCCTCATGGACAATCCCCCACACGAGCATCCAATAGCAAAGGGCTCGGAGCCGTCAGATATCAGTTTCCAGAACCCATGTCACCTTTTCGCCAGCAGTATTGACGCAATGCTGGGATAAAAGAGCCCCGTCCAGACTCTTTAGACGTGTCAAGTTGCGGGGGAATGGTCGAGCGAGGTGTTGGATGCCGGGACCTTGAGGGCGCTCCCTGCAACTCGTGCAAACCAGTCGAGGCGTATGTACAGGGAACTGCAGTGCAGTACAGTGCAGTGCAGGCTCTGGGCGATGCGCCTCTCGTCATCCGTCATGCAATTCCCTCGTCACTTGCCCAAGGTGGCTGTAGGCGGGACATAGGTGCATAGGTACGGTATGTACGGTACTCTGCCTACCTATGCTCGAGTGTGAGGCGGCTGGAACGAGCAGAGATGGTGTTCCTGCTCGCGCCACCCCCGATGGAACGCAGGCATCCGTTACTGCGGCACATACTTACTCGGTGCAGTGCAGAAGAGGAGAACAGAGCTCCGGTAGTAACCTCGTCGTCGCATCGCCAAGGATAGAGGAGCGGAATCGCCGTCACATCACATCGCTGCCCATGTTGTTGCGCCGGGGCCTGGCCTGTCTTGTGCTGGTCTACCCTGTTCTGCTGGCATCCTTCTGTTTGTTTGCTGCTCATCCCATTGTTGACATGGTAGCTAGGAGCTGAGGTTGAATCACAGCAGGGCAGGGCAGGGCAGGGTGGCTTCCAGAAACAAAGGGACTGAGACACCTGGTAAGACCACCACCATCGCCCTCCACCCTCCACCACCCACCAACCTGGGATACGCAGAGCGGAGGATTTTCCAACCAACTACATGGCGTGCCTGGCGACACTGGAACGCTGAGTACCAGTCGCTCGGGGCACAGGCTGCGTCGTCTCTCCTGCGGCCGTCTCAGCATGGAATTGGGCTCGCAAGCAAGACGGCATTGGGAAAAGAGAGATGAGGAAACTCGTCCGATGACGATGATGGACAGAGTAGAGAGGGCCAACTGAGGGTCCCCCCTTCCCCTCCCCTCTCCAAGGCCACAGCATTCCGGGGCCCAAAGACCCCCGTCAGGGCTACGAGCCAATATCCATAAAAGCCGGAGGTCCCGCTAAATGGGCTCTGTGTGTGAGAGCGCGCTGTGCCTCTGCAAGTCGTTCGTTCGTTTGTCAGTCCAGTCCAGTTCAGCCCTACATAACACAGTCAGCCCCCCCTCCAGTTACCGGCCGTTGAAGCGAGTCACATTCGCAAAGAGCCTCCTCCTCCCTGGTCGTCTGAGTATAAGCAGAGAGGGTCATTGTCGTCATCGTCCTCGTGCTTCTACTTTGGGACAACTCGTCGGTTCTTCAACTAGTATATTAGGGGTGGGCTTCCCCATCTGCGGCAGGCGGAAAACTATCACTTGTACCTATAATCGTATCCCACAGCAGACGACAGCACACAGCAACTTACTCAGACGGGCCATTACAACCGACGCAGTGCTCCATAACAGCGGTGGCAACTCCAATGACCAAAAGCAAATCAAGACAAGCTTGCTGGGACATGATGCCACCTTCAGCCAACGCCAAGTCGGTACAAGAACTGCAGGGCCCAGTCAACTCAGCCAACGGCCTCTGCGGACACAGCTCCGTTCACAACTGCTACAACCTTGCTCAGCCCAACAGCACGCTCTGTCAGATGTGCGCACAGGGGCAATGCTCTTGAACGGGGATGCCGATGTTTAGCGTCTCACGGTCCATGGAGCATCCTGTCCGTCCATCTCTGGGGCTGGAAGTCGACACGGCTTGGCCCCCGCACCGGCTCCGGGTCCCAGATGTCAAGAACTCATATCATTAACAAGAGGAAAGAACGCCAAGGACAAAGCAAAAGCGAACTAAGAAGTTGGACCCGGAGCGACGGGACAGATACGCGGGAGTGGTAGCGGGTGGGACCGTCCCCCAATGAGACAGGGTCTCAGCCAAAGAAACCCAGACAACACCGTGATGCCCACGTGTCTTGGGGGGGGGGGGGGGGGGGGTAACTGCCGCCATACCGACAGCTTAGGGAGGGTTCGGGGTATGGAATGATGACGCGGGTGGAGAGGAGGACCAGGGGGGTGTTGGAGGGAGGATAAGACCACGCAGGACACAGGAACCAACAACAAACTGAAGAGAAGCAAAAGGCAAAAAAAAAAGACGATAGATTCACAATAACTACAGAGGCAACAATGGACGGTCTGGAAGGGCGGAATGGTCAGGCGAGGATATCAGCACTCACAGGGACAAGACAACCGAAGGGATGGGATGGGATGGGATAGGATGGGATTGGTGTGTAATAGCAATAGGGCAACCAACTAACTACCTTACTACTCTACAAACGTTTGATAATGCCGACTCTAATACCGGACAGGATTCAGCCACGGCGTCTACTCCCGTGCTAATCCCACATGAAGACCACGCTATCGGGTCCAAGAGGCGAAACGAGCAGTCGATCCGGGACCAGTGAGGCTGGAGGGAGGGACGTGGTGGAATCGAATCGACCGGGGAGCCAAGCGACCCGCTCCGGCTGCCGATTCATCGACAGAGCTAGTCGGCAGTCTCAGTGTGCAGTCCCAGAGGGAGAGAGAGCTTAGACGGAGAATCACGACGCTAACTATGGACCTAACCCAAGCCTCAAAGACCCAGGCACATCACATTCCCCCGCCGGCGCCCAGCCTGTCCCGGTGACTGGACGCTTGTCTCAGCGACATGTTGATGGACTCTCTAGCCTCACGTGCAAGTTAGCACGACTCAACTCCAAGCGAGCTGTCTTCAAGTACGGAGCCGCGTATCCATCAGTTGTCCAATACGATTATTCGAGTGACCGTACATGACGGGGATCACCGGGGACGGGAGACACGCAGATGCCGAGAAAAAGAGGAGAAAAGGGAAAAAAAAAAAGAAAAGCAAATAATTTGAGGGGATCTACAACAAAACTTACTCGGGAGATATAAACAAGATCCGCGAAGTGTGTGTGAAGGGACTAGGGAGCGGGAAGACTTGTGTCAGAGCGGGATATCACACCCAATGCAGCTCTGGCACATTCCTGCCGTCGCATACACCTACTACATGTGAATGTGTATATACGAGAATTAAAAAATGAGGCGAAAAAAAAAGGGAGAGAAGACAGATTCATCTCCTCCCTCATCTTGGCGAGTCCGTCTCCAAGGACCTGGATCTGAGGGAGAGACCCTTTTTTAGGCTGTATTCCGAGACATTTTGAACTGGGGGTTCTAACTGGACCGATCTATTGGGAGAAGAATCTGCTCGAGTCAGCGAGTAGGTATTAATACGAATCGAGCCATTCAAGTCGGTTTGTAATATATGACTGTTGTTGATCTAGACCCCCTCCCCTCCCCGACGGCCGTTGAGCCTCCTCACCGGAGCGGAGGCGGATTCAAACCCCGGCGGTCCCCGTTAATTTTTTTTGTCGGCCCGCGGGCTTTTGTTACGGAGATCGATATAATGAAGCTAGTTAGTGTAGTAGTTCCACTAGAGCCTCACTGTTGGCGATTCAGTATTATGAGCCTTGTCTTTGCTAGTAATATTTCCTTGTGCGGCTGGAGATCAGTGCACACAACCCACACAGAGCCTTTTGCATATGCAAGATGCCAGAAATGAACATTAAATGTATAGGTTGTGAGAGGCGCACCAGACTAATAAGGGGGGCAAAAACTCCGTGTGTGTGTGTGTGCATGATAATAGGTTAGGCTAGGTAGTTGTTCCTGTCTCTGCGGGGGCCACGTGAGAAGGATCGTCGCCCTCCCACATCCCGGATACTTAATATCCGCCGTGGAGATTGTGTGTATGTACGGAGTACTACGCATAGGTACGCAGTGTGTGCTTGTCTCAGCATGGCATGGATTCATCATGAATGAGGCGAGACTCAGGTCTTTACGATATGCGAGTATGGTTACACTCATGCGTCTGTATGACATTTTGTTGATTGTATTGTCTTGGTTGGATACCGTAATAAAAAAAAAAAAGAGGAACGCGTACATGGTGCATGGGTGCGTACCACCTCAGCTTACATTGTCTGGGGCTGGTGAGGCGGAATGCGCATGTTCCATAGAGTCAGCTCGCCAGGGTCACTCTACCTTTCGAGGCTTGTCGGCTGGTATCACTAAATCGGGATCAATTCCAAATCGTACCTATGTGTCTTTGTATTTTTTATACTGTATTCTAAACTCCAAAATGTCCCGAGGTATCCATCCCCAGACCAGGCAACACACATGTAGATAGTCACATCTACATGCCGTGTGCCTCAGAAAACTCCACGCTGGTATCCATGCGCCGGTTCCGATGACCTGCAAGGGATCAAGCCATGTGCTGCCACACAGTAGCCGCCATGTTGTTGTTGTTTGTCGTTGAAAAGAGTTGCCTCCCCAGAAAATGTTCGCTCATATAAAAAAAGGTCTCCAAACGTCCGTCCCCTGAGAAGTTGAAAAAAAGGTATTCACAAGAAGTTGAAAAGGGTGGATGATTGTACACCTACAACTAGATCATCGATCCAAAAACGATCAAGACATCTAGTAGAGGGCAACGAAAGCAGCCACAAGAGCGGCACCGAGGAAGCCAGAAGAGGCAACAAGACCGTTGGCAGCGGCAGTGGGAACGGTGACAGGAGCAGACTCAGAGGGAGTGCCAGCGCTGGGGACGGTAGGGGGGTTCTCGGGGTTCTCGGGCACGTTGGTGCCGGGGACGTTGAGCTTGGTGGTGCGGGTAACGGGAGCAGTAGGGCCAGCCTTGGTGGTGGTGTTGCCAGCAGGGTAGAAGGTCGTCTTGACGCTGGGGACCTTCTTAGTGCTGGTGCTAGAGGTGGAAGTGGAAGTGGTGGTGTTGACGACGGGGATCTCGATCGAGGTGGTGGTAGGGGGAACGTAGATCGAGGTAGAAGTCTCAACCTCAGAGGAAGTAGTCTCGGCCTCAGAAGTAGTCTCAACCTGAGCAGTAGAAGTCTCAACCAGAACCTCGGTCGAGGTGGTGGTGCGGTAGGGGCAGTCGGAGACGGTAGGGTTGCACTGGGTGAGAGTAACGACCCTGGTGGTGGTAGAGGTCATAGTTGTGGTAGACAGGCCGTAGTCCTGGGCAGCGGACAGAGAAGCGCCAGCGGCGACAACGGTGAAGATGGTGAAGCGCATTTTGATGTTTTGGTCAAAAGTACAGTGAGTGCTTTGTTGTTGTGTCTGAAAGACGGTGTTGACTCGAAGCAAAGTCGAAGGTGATTCTTGCTTATTGCGATGAGCAAAAAGGAGTGAGGTGTGCAAGGCACAAAGATTGTGTATCAAGAACCGTGTGGAAATGAAGGTATAGCACAAAGCTGTAGAAGTGTCGTCGAGACAGTACAAGCGCAAGGTAAGGTGAGGAGAGAAACAGGAGGGAAACAAAACAAGGTGTGGAGGGCGGATATCCAGCCTGACTTGTAGTTTTCGCATCTGGCAGGGCGAACGAAATCTCTGCTTACAGAGGCTCCTCACCCCCTTCATCAACCCGCCCGCCGAGAATCCTTCTGGTGCGCTGTCACCTCATCGTCCCCGGTTGGTTGGCACTGCTACCGGTCCCTGAAAGTTCGACCTAGCCCCGGCATCCAGGCAATCTTGCTCCCAGAATGGTACCCTGCATCCCCTTCGCAATGCCATGATTGGGTCCAAGAGAAGGCGGCAACCCGGCCGAGGATCGCGGAATGCCTTCACGGCTGCATCTCTGACTGGCTTGTTCCTGAACTAAAGACCTCATCCCGGTCAAACTCTGCTCAGGCCCCGGTTCGCTCCCTGCAAGGGCGCTTCGGCTCCTGGGTAGCCCTGGCATAGGTCTTCGGCTCCTACCAGCGCGCCAATCAGATGTTGCGCTCGCTGACATGGCCACGTTTCGCTGGGGGCTTGATGGGTCTCGGAGCCTTGCCAGCGCAATGACACTCTTTTTAGCACTCTCTCCTTTTGCGTGGTTTGTGTGTCGAGCCTGCTGAGATGGTGGGGACCATGGCTGGGTTAGCCAATGTCGTCGCGGTGAGTTGAAAAAGAAACGGCTCGGAAGTCGTCGAGAGAGAGAGGTTAAAGTCTAAACCACGCAGTTCCAGCCGAGGGAGAGAAACTAGAGACCATGTGAGTGAGCCAAGAGAAAGATGTGAAAATTTTTGCACTGCTCAGGTTCGGGTTCAGGCTCTTGTGTGACCCTGACCCCCCGATGCAGCTAAGACAGTTGATTAAGATATTCGGTTGCATCGCCGGACATTCAATTTCCTCGACCCATGGCAAGGCCCACGGGTGTCGTAACCAGCGTCCCACGATGCTGTTCCCCGGCCAAGGTTCTGAAACGCTTGGCCCGGACGCCTCTGACGACGTAATTATCCCGCCATGCAGCGTCAAGGCGATGGCCAGTTGCCAGTAGCAGAAGAGTCTCATCTTGAGATGCCTCTCCTCTCCTCTCCTCGAGTTGAGTTGAGTCAAGCACCTGCGCTTGCGGTGAGGGATATGCGACCGTTTGCATGTCTAGGCTAAAGTGTGTGCACAAGGTTTGGGCTGCCAGTGAGTCCACTGCGGATCGGTATTGACTGGCAGCCACTCCGAGAGCCAAGACAAGAGGCAAATGGCTAGTCAGGGGCCGGCGCGTTGGGAGCGGGCGGCACAGCCAAGACCAGGCTGCTTAGCGGCATCCTCTCACCGACGTTGTGAGCCGCAATACCGTCTGTACACAGCATGAGATGAGGAAATGCGATGCGAATGGGAAGCGAGCTGTGTTGACCCATACATAGACTTCTAATCTCGGACGTCCATCCTCAGTCAGGGTCAAGGCGAGATGCGACTATCATCTGCAGTGTCCCGTATCGATAAATAGATGGGGGCGAGGATCGACACGAGGTTGCTGTGGCGTGGGCAGCTCAGCTCAGCTCAGCTCTCAAGGGTTTGCTTGCTTGCAGCGGCAGAGGGTACAGTATAGTAGATGGTACAGGCCACTTGGCTATCTTTAACTCAATGTCTTGAACTTGGAGTGATTGCTGGCCTCTGGAGATGGACTTGGCGCACGAGAGTTGGCGACTTGCCCGCGAAGCGTTTCAGCCCGCGTCACGGGAACGGAATAGATGGGATGTGCTGTGCTGTGTTGTCCATGCGTAAATTGCTGCCATTTTTGGGTGGTCTCCCAATATAGGCACAGTACTGTACTGAGGAGTCGGTGTGGGTTCAGCTCAGCTGCGGGCTGTTAGTAGCTGACGCTCGCGGTGAAGGGATCTTCCAGGCATGGACGAGCAGATGATCAAGAATGAGAAGATGGAAAACAGGATTTGAAGTGAAAAAATAGAAGAGGAGAAAGAGAAGGGTTTAGGTTGGAGACGAGAAAAACTGCAGAAGGATGAAGGAAGGGAGACCAAAAGCTGAGCTGACGAATGGTGGGGAAGACGCCCCTTCCTTGTGCAGCTTTAGCCAGCTGAATACGAGTCTTTGTCTGCAGAGAAAAAAGATACCGTACCAACACAAGTATGCAAGGAGAAGGCGATAACATGTTTATCAGCCAAAAATAGGACAATTTGTTAGGGAGTTATCCTGTGAGGCATCTATAAAGGTATGAGGCCCATCACCAACCTCTTTACAGGTGTGGACAACTTGGAGAAGCCAGCCATTTCGGTGCATGTCTATGACGTCCACCGTTGGAGCTGGAACATGAGATTGCGCGGCTGAAACTGCTCAACCATCAGATGGTAGGCCGAAGCAGACAACTAGAACCATTCCTATTCGATATCAAACCTTCGGAATCCGTCTCTCTCCCTGCTAGACTACCTATTTCGTCATCAGAAACGTCTTGTACCTGACATTCAGCCCAGCTCAGGCACTCGGAGTTTGGAGGAATGGATAGGATGGACCCCTTCTGTGCCCCGCCCCCGCATCATTCCCAGTCACCAGCCTCCAGCCTCATTTGGGATTTGGGGGGGGCTCAGGAGAGACGGGGACCTCCCTCTCGTCTCCTATTCTTCCATGCAGCTACCTAATTATCTTCTGTACCTTAGCTTACGTAGCTCCAAGAACCTTGCTTCCTCTCTCTCATCAACACCATCAAGACTGATAATCTATTGACTGCGACAAACAATACTCCCCATCTACTCCGTACCTAACCTAATAAAACACCCTAATCTCCAATCTCCAGAATGTCGAACCCCTTCTACGACGATCCCGCCCTCTACATCTTCACCTCCCTTACGGCTGGCTCCTCCCACATCGTCACAGCCACCTCGCGCCTCGAGACCATCCTGCGCGCTAACCGCATCCCCTTCAAGGCCGTCGACATCGCCTTTGACGACAAGGCCCGACAGCTCTGGGGCCGGAGAGCCGGAAAGGATGAGAGCGGTCGCGTGAGGAAGTTTCCCGGCCTGGTTCAGGAGGGATGGGTCATAGGCGTATGCGCGACTCCAAAGCTTGATGATGCGACATGACTGACATTTGCGATAGGACATTGTCGAGATTGAAGAGTGGAACGAGTATGGCGAGCTCAAGGAGCACGTCAAGATCTACTACGACGAGAAGACCATCCCCAGTATCCACGACAAGCTTCCCGACCCTCCGCTAAAGAAGCCCATCTACCCGAACCCCGTCCCTACACAAGCATCTCAATCCCCGGTCGGAAAGGCTGTAGCAGCTGCCGCCGCCGCTAAGGCTGCGGCACCCAAGGCAGCACCCGCCGCGAAGCCCAAGGCCGCAGATACAAAGAAGGAGGAAAAGACCTTGCCGGTCCGCTCCGTCGCAGATGAGGCTGCGCAGAAGGCCAAGGACCTTCGCTCAAAGGCTCTGCGAGAAAAGGTCCATGGCAAGGACGCCGCCAAGCCCGCCGCGGCGAAGGCGGGAGCAAGCAAAGAGACTCCCAAGACACCCGCCAAGGCCACCCCCTCCAGCAGCAAGACCGACGGTCTCCAATCCCCCACGTCCAGTTCGTGGACAGAGACCGATGCTGCGAAGAACGCCGTCCAGAGCCCTACGAGCGGTACTTGGAAGGAGAGCGCTGGTTCCCTGTCCTCTCTAAAGGGTGCGACTGTTTCTACGGCGAGCAAGGACGAGATCAAGGCCGTTGAGGCCAAGACAGCGATCAAGGAGGAGCCTGAGCTTGAGAAGAAGGCAGAGAAGAAGGACTCAGATGACGACTCGGACGACGACGACGACAGCGATGAGGAAGACGAAGACGACGATGATGACGACGACGACGATGATGATAGCGATGATGACGATGACGAGAAGGAGGCCAAGAAGCCTGCACCAGCGGAAAAGGACAAGCCCAAAGACGTCAAGAAGTAATCCACACCAACATTAGAACAACATGAACCCAAAGATAGTTGACATTCTCGCTCAATACTGGAGCTGATGATGTACACGACTCTTTATTAGAGCCTCAGTTAATATCCCGCCGGGGAGGTATATCCAACAAAGTCTAGTAGTCAACGTGCAACCAACCCCCTTTGCTCGCTCATTATACAAGGGCCTATATAGTCAGAAGATCCTCACTCATCTAATACAATCCATCATCGTCACTCGCCGTGCCATCCTGAAAGCCCATGACAGCCTTTCCTTTGCCCTTAGATCTTCCATTAAGATCGTCAACCTCGTCCTCCTCGTCAAATTCATCATCACTTGTCAGGGCGATGGCCTTGCCCTTACCCTTCGAAACAGCCTTCCCCTTGCCCTTTGACGACGTCGATGCACCTGACACAACGCGTTGGGGCACTGGGGCTGGCTTGTCATCCTTCTCTTTCTCCCGACCGCCCTCAAACATGGCTCGAACGCGCTCATAGTGGGACAGTTCACCAGCGCTAACACTAGGAACGAGTTCATCGTTGGCAGCCAAGAAGTCCTCCTCTGTAACCATGACAGCAATGTCCTCTGGCTTGGCAAAGTGATCGAAATAGTAGGCAGTCGAAATCGGGTGCTGAGTCGCTGGGTCGGCGTTGATGGCTTTGATATTGGCGTCTACAGCTGAAGCCTGGCGCGTAACAGCCTTGAGCATGGCGTCACTGCAAAGGGCGTAGAAGTCGGCACCAGTATAGGTGAATGGAAGGCGCTCTGCCACAGAAGCGAGAGAAACCGAGGGGTGAAGAGTGAACCTGATCATACGTTAGCATCAAAGTGTCTCAGAAACATGTGTGGGCAACTTACTTCCTTGTCAGAGCTTCCAAAATGGTCTGCTGCTTGTCGTTTGTATCAGAGACGCCCAGGTAGAGCATCTTGTCAAATCGACCAGGTCTTAACAGGGCAGGGTCCAAGAGATCAGGTCTGTTGGTCGCACCAATAACAAAGACACCACCACCCGAATCATCACCACCAGACATGCCATCCAGCTCTGCCAACAGCTGAGAAACGATTCGGTCCATAACACCGCCGCTGTCGCCCTGGTTACCTCGCTTGGGAGCCACTGAATCCAACTCGTCAAAGAAGACGACACAAGGTCGAGCATCTCGGGCACGCTGGAACACGCGTCGCACATTGGCTTCAGACTCTCCGATGTACATGTTAAGCAGCTCAGGTCCCTTGACACTGAAGAAGTTGAGACTGTACTCGGTGGCGATCGCCTTGGCCAGCAGCGTCTTTCCAGTTCCAGGAGGGCCATAGAATAGAATACCCGATCGCTTCTTCATGCCCTTCGCGAAGAGCTCGGGGCGCTCCAGTGGCAGTTGAATCGTCTCGGTGACAGCCTCCTTGACGTTATTCAGGCCACCGACATCGTCCCAGGTGACGTTGGGAATCTTGGGTGCACCAATGGAATCAGAGAAGTTCTTGCGGGCCGCCTCTACGGCAATATCAAAGTCCGACTTGGTCAAACAACGTGCAAGAGGGCCACCAGCAACTTGGACGTCTCGAACAGTAACGATTGTTTCAGCGTTGGTGTTCTTAGTCGAGAGCTTCTCGAGGCGAGACTGCTGGGCGATGGAAGCTCGTTCAACAACGTCTACCAGATCACCTGCCACAAGGGCGGCAGTCTTCAGGGCAATCGAGTTGAGATCAATGGAGGGCTCGAGACTGACGCCCTTATCACTGATGATAGACTTGAGGATGGACTCACGCTCCGCCTCATCGGGTGCCGTCATTTCAAGCTCATGCGTGAACAGTCCTCGGACTCCATCGGGCACCTTGTCAACCTCGTTCGTGGTGGCAATGAGCACTCGGGTATCCTCCAGAATCTCCTTAATGGTGGCCTCGATCCGGTCAGCTGTCAGGGCCTCGATATGTCGGAGGAGCAAGCCGCAGCAATCAGAGCCACAGCTCATAGCACGCTCTGCTCTTGTTCGAAGGAAGCCTTCCGTCTTAACATCACTGCCACTGCCACTTCCTTCGCTCAGAATATCATAGGCGTCAATCGTATACGTATGCAGGCCCATATCAGAGCAAGCACTAGAAGCAAGGGTTGACTTGCCGATATTGCGGTGCGTGGAAGTCAGCAGGATTGCGACCGGTGGCATCTTGAGATGAATTGCCCTTGCGCTTGTAGAAGCAGCAATCAACTCCCTCAGCTGACGCCTGAGGGGAGAAACGTATGGCAGCTCGGGCTCCTGAATCGGGGGAGGCGTGGACTCAGATGCTCTCCTGGGTGTCTTCTTAAGACCGAGATAATATTGCCATGTGCTCTGCTTGATACCAGGTATCCGGCTTGTCTCAAACCCTGAGCCGTGCATGGCTACAGACGAGCTATCGATGCAAGCAACAGATCCCCAGAAGGCATCAGCAGTGCCGTCCTCATCCTCATCGCCCTTTTGGATCTGGATATGCCCGACCTTGAACCAGGCAACACCATCAAACCTCGAAGGTTGCTTTCCAGTCTCCTGGCCACCTGCAGTGAGTGCCATCACATCATCCACCTCGGAGCCTCCAGCGCCGGGCATCTCCTGGAGTGTACGGCCAAGTTCAGCATCGACCGGCACAGCGATGAGATCTCCGCTCCGGACTAGGCGGATCTTCTGCGCAAAATATCGCTTCAGGCCACCCAGCACAGCGGTCTGGAACGCCCTCTCTGCGGAGATAGGGGTTCGTATGTGGTGGATGGTAATGTCCCGAGCATAAGGAGGCCGCGCTGCGCTGGTGAATCTAGGAATTGTACCCTTGCCTTGGTAAGATGCCTTCTTCAAGGGGGAGAGTCGAAGATAGGCAGCATCATCAAGATTGGCGAGGAGGATAGGAGACGCATATGCCGTAGGGCTAGTAGGTCGCTGGATCTGCGACTCAAAGAAAGACAGTCTTCTTTCTCCATGTTTCGCACTTGGAATCCTCGTCATGGGCCGTTGAGAATAACCCTCTGGCAGACCGTATACTCGAACAGGTCGCCACTTGGCAAGTTCCGACTCTGTCTGTCCAAAGCTTCCCAGGCCAAAGGCGCCGAACCCATTAGCAGGAGGCTCCTCGGCAGCTTCAATTCTAACCCAGTCGCCAGAAAAGCATCCTATCCTAGTTAATGACGACACATCGACATAGATTCTGGCCTCCTCGTCATCTTCCAGGGATGGCTTCGGGTGAAGCAGGTCTGAAGGAATCTGCTTCATCAGGCCTTGAGCTTTGAACAGTCGGCCTCTTGGTCTATCCGGTCGAGCAGTGGTTGCCGTAAAGTTTGAGAAGACAGAGCCTGGTGTGGCAATGCCGCTCACCTTTCTGCCACGCAGAGTGCCCACAGTCATGGGCGTTCCCGGTTGCAGCGTCGAAACTCCACTGGCATTGGTCGTGGGCAGAGTCGGAGCTTGCAAAGAGATCATATCATCCATCGAGTCGTCCGACAAGTCGTCTTCTTCAGAGCCCGATAGATCGGTTTCGGTTTCAGTCGCAGACTCCATCCCTTCGGTCGTGGTGCCTGACTTGTCCCGATCCTCAGCAGCAGAATAGAATTGGTCGGTGCTAGTATCGTATTCATCCTCGCGGGCGCCGCCATTGAGTTGTTGGCTCGCTGATGCGACGCGACGGATCTGCTTGGTGTGGACACGGCCGCGCATAAGAATAATCTTGGTTGACTCGGTCAGGATACCCTGGGCGACTGGCTCACACAACATGATCTTGCCAGGGTTTGGAGGCACATGAGTAAGAGGGTGCGGAGGAAGAGGAAGCGGAAACAAATCACCAGAGTGAACGACTTTTAGACTGCTCAGAGCAGCTCTAAGAGAAGTCACAAGACGCTCCTCTGATGACGAGTTGCCAGCGCTCTTTCCCCTGCCGTTGGTAGGGTGGTCTCGGTAAAATGTGCCCTCTCCATTCTCAAGCCTCTTTGTTAGTTCGCTCTCCAAGCTCACAAAGACGGTTTCAAGCGGTACGGGAGCAACATCGAGGACGAGAATCTCGATTCCACCTCGACTATGACTCGACAACTTGGACGGAGCAACCTGTTGTAGGGTGACGGCGAAGCTCTGGAGGGAGGCAGACGAGGGCGAGAATCGCACGGTCGAGGGGGATAGGGTAGAAGACTGTATTATCGGGACGATTGACCACGGACTATCGGCCGGGCTCGCGTTTGGTGCCCATGGACGATCGCGATATGATGAATGTTATTCTGAGCGGCGCCTGCGCAAATCCGGGGTTAGTAACCTTCTGATGCGGCGTATGTGCTGCGATTAGCATCTAGGTACTGGGGCGACATACCATTGTTGATATGGGGGAAGAGGTCGTGGAAAATGTCCTCGGATACAATGCCGACATCGCTCTTGATATGGTCATCGAGGATGAGCTTGGCCGCGATGGACGGCTTGTCCTGACGGCGTCTGCGGTTTCGTCGCTTGGCCGAGGTCACGACGGATCTAGATGAACTTGCCATCTTGATATATGGGCTGAGGCAGGACGTGGGGTGGTGATGATGGAGCTGGCGGTCGAGGGATGGAGCTTCAGGCGCAACGCGGGGATGGTTGCATCGCGATCCGGAGCTTCTGGGGGGACGGTGTGGTAAGAGATGCAAGGAGAAAGTATCAAGCAACAAGCTCAGGACACGCAGTCACTTTAGCAAGAGACAATTGAAGCGACAGGTGAAGGAGTTCGTGCCGAGTTGACGTCGTCACGGCCCCAGATTCCGAGGTGCAAAGCGGTTGCCTTTGCGACTGGAGATTGGAGATTGGGATGTGGCTTCCGTTTCGGCTGCGGCTCAAAGCGACCGAGAGGAAGGGGGACAGAGAATTTGGCCTCGGCATTGGCGCGCGACACGGGGGAGAAGCGGTACGTACCCCGACCGACCGCGGAGCACGGGCGCAGGCACGGGAAGTACGTACCGGCTCTCCGGGGTAAAAAAAAAAGGGTCAGCTGTTGAGACCCTGGATTGACAGAGAAACAACAGTTTAAAGATCAGATGCCATTATTACATGTGGTGCACGATGATCGTATTCGTTTATTTGGTCTGAATGAGGCTGATATGATACTCTTATTCGGTGTCTTCTCATCATCGTCAGTTTCGTTATCTCCTGGTGAGGTCCGAGGTTCACGATGACGCTCCATTCCCCACGGACACTTCAAATCATTTCCCCAAGAACAAGATGAAGCCGCCACCCAGATATCGGCGCCGTCACTGACACGCATACACGTCCAAGATTTTTTATCAGGTCCAGACCTTGGTCGTTGGCAGTGCAAATTAGCTCTTTCAGAGCCTGATCGGCCGGAACTGAACCAGGCCCAGGCGTGATGATCCCCCAGCCCCTTTTGTCAACTTCACATGCTTCGAGCAGGGATCATCCGTCCTCCACGTCGTCGCAGTCTCCGCCACAAATCCGGCTCCCTGGCAGCGAGTGACAGACTCGTCGATTGCTAGCCCACCCTCCCTTTACGGCCCTTTCAGCGGCGCTTCCAAGCCCCCCCTTGTATCAACGCCCATGACGCAACCATATTTCACAGCGAGTCAGATGTAAGGGCCCTTACACCGCCGCCAACTTTCTCGCCATTCTCATCTTTTGAAACGCTTTGTCTTGTAAACAATCGGACGACAAAAGGGTCCTGGCCTGGATCCAATCCACTCAGAACATCTCAGTGTCCGTCGTTTATTCTTGTCATCCAATCACGGCTCTGCCCCTTCTCAAAGCGGAAGTTGGCCACTGACCTACCCTATTGGTCCGGTTTTGTCATCTTAACGTTTACCATCCCACCCTTTTCCCTCGAACATTAATCTTTTCTTGCTTCTAAAGTTTTCGAACAACTTTATTTCTTCATTTTACCTCTATTCCTGCCAGACATGAGGATATATCTGGCTGGTTAGTTCTTCTATCCGCCCTGTCTCGACCATTGTTAGTCCCTCATCTCAGGACGGCTATACGCGACTCTTTGTATATCCGACTGAACTTTGGACCTTACCACGTCATTGCATAATCTTTCCGAATCCAAAGGCCTCAAAAATGACTCTGAAACATGATGGCACAACAAGTGCCTCTCAAGAGCGAACCCCTCGCGTTATCGGCAAGAAGCTGGCCGAAACCGCCGTCCAGTTCAGTCAACAAGCCGAAAAGCTCTCTCACCAGCACCCTACTGGACAGGACCCTTCTGTAGCCGTTGAGGCTCAGTTTGTGACTCCTCAGGACCCTGTTATTGTAACCTCAGATGGCCAACGGCTTCCTGGCGTACCACTGCAAGAGGCGCACAAACTCAATGTTCTCCGCGAAGAGCTCCAAGGAGAACCCAAGAGTGTCGAGATTAAGGAGGGCGACGAGACAAAGGAGAAGATATCCAATGTTGAAAGTACAGATGCGCGACACCGGAAAGTCATCCAACTGCCAGAGCAACAGAATGGCGCATCAATGCAGAAGTCGACAACCAATGGCACCTTGCGAAAGGCCATGCCTCCGTCGCATACAAATCCTCTCTTCCCCCCATTACCTCTTTACGGGCCTCCTTCAATGCTTCGAAATATTCAATGTCTATTCTTCCGGATATCGGCCTTCTTTCTCAGTCTGGCATTTCTTGGCGTCATTGTTCTGGGGGCTCTATTTACCAGCATACCTTCAGTCTGGAGGAAGATCTTTTACCGACTAACGTTTCGCAACCCTGACGCACGTCGGCCATTTTACGAAGAGGAGAAACGCAGAGCCCACGCAAGGCACGAAAATGAAAAGGCTTGGGTGCAAAAGAAGTCGACAAGTGGGCTCACTTTGGATCGTGTAGAAACTGCCGAAGCGTTTCCACCAACTGAGGGTGGACCCGATCCGATCGTGTGCGATGTGGCATACTATGCGCGAAGAGTTGGGCTTGATGTTGAAACCTTTGAGGTTCAGACTGAGGACGGATTTATAATTGACCTATGGCACGTTTACGACCCGAAGGAGTACACCGAGCTGGATGACAGCACTCGATCTCACCAAGGACCGGAAGTCTTTCAGGGCCCCAGGAGGAAGTTTAAGGACCCGAATCAGAAGCCCAAGTTTCCTGTGCTGCTCATGCACGGCTTATTGCAGAGCTCAGGCGCATACTGCTGCAATGACGATGAGTCTCTTGCCTTCTGGCTTTGCAAGTCTGGATACGATGTCTGGTTGGGAAACAATCGATGTGGTTTCAAGCCCAAGCATACCCTGCTCGAGTATAGCGACCCGAGGATGTGGTGCTGGAACATTCGGCAAATGGGCGTATTTGACCTCCCTGCGTTGACATCAAGAATCATCACCGAGACGGGTTTCGAAAAGATTGGCCTCATCTGCCACTCCCAGGGAACGACGCAGACGTTTGTGGCCTTGGCAAAGGAACAACGACCTGACCTGGGAGAGAAGCTGACAGTCTTTTGCGCTCTTGCTCCCGCAGCATATGCTGGACCTCTGATCGGCAAGATGTACTTCAAGTTCATGCGGATCATCTCGCCCGGTCTATTTCGACTTATGTTTGGGATTCACGCTTTTATCCCTTTCATGATGCAGATGCATCAACTTCTGGATCCACGGGTGTATGGCTGGCTCGGCTACAAGGTCTTTTCCTTCCTCTTCGACTGGACAGATTCCCGCTGGGACCGTGGCCTTCGAAACCGGATGTTCCAGTTCGCGCCCGTATACGTCAGCGCCGAGTCGATGAGATGGTGGCTTGGACGGGAGTGCTTTGCCAAGCACAAGTGTATCTTGGCTACTAAGGATGCTTTGAAGGCTGAAGAGCACATGGATGGAGCAGCCGATGGAAGGCCCGTGACACCGAGAACAAAGTCAGCAATCGAGGCGCATCGGAAACATCCCAAGGGTTCGACAGCATGGTACAACGAACAAGCACCGCCCATGGCCTTCTGGGTCTGTGGAAACGATAATCTTGTCGACGGCGAGAAACTCCTCCGGCGTTTTGAGAAGGGTCGCGAGCCCTTCGTTGATGTGGTTCATAGCAAGACGATTCCTGAGTACGAGCACCTTGACGTGATCTGGGCTATGGATGCTGTGGACCAGGTATTCAAAGAGGTTAGAGAGGTGCTTTGGAAGACATGCGATGTGCGTGACATTTGCCGTGTCCCAGAGGGATGTGAGCACGTCGAACCACGAAAGCCAAAGGTGACTGTTGCTGAGGAGGTGGTTGACGAGACTCAATCAAGCAGCAGCGGTGAGAACTAAATGAGATACGAGGATGGACGATACACGCATACAGATACATCTACACAAACGACACGCATATACACGAGAAACGCTGAATGATGGAAAAGAAGGATAAACGTTGTCTTTTGCTGATAGCTCCGACTGGCTTTTGTTAGCACCACTGCCTTGGCCTCGAGGTTGGAGTTTGAGCGACGGTGTTGTTACAGGAGTTAGAGGAGGATACAATATATTAATGTAGACCGTTGCTATTCATATAGATTTATCAATTCATTAGATACTATGCCAAACTTGATAAGCTGTTTGGTGACACAATAAGCCATGGCGTTTCCCATGGCCGCGGACTCGGGCCATAAAACGGTCAAACACAAAAACCGCAACGGTCCTCAAGCCGATCTCTCCAACCGTCCCAAAGTCAAATTCCGCATAGCAAGCCAAGACGTCTCCTCCCCCGCGCAAGCTCGGTTCCCCGCGCGTACAACACCAGCACACCACCCCGGTCTGGATCCTCCGGAGAAGGGACAAGACCTAGCATCAAGAAAAGCCACCCTAGGGAGCAGGGGGCCTCGTTGGCTCGGGGCGGTTAGATGGAAGCTGAGGTGAATCGTCATGTGGTCTTAGAGGCGTAAACTTTGGGTCTTGGTGGTGCGACTTGGGTTTGGAGGATGTGACATAAGATGGGAGGGAGCTGCTGAATGTATTCTTTTTGTGGTGGTTCCTGGTTCTTTGATCTTACATCTTGAGCTCCAATATCTTTTATTTGAGGGAAGAAACCAATTTGTTCATCCGTCGATCCCGGATTGCCCACCATGCCGTACTCGTCACCATTCGCAGACGTCGATATCCCGCTTGTCGACGTCTGGAACCTTTACATGGAACGTCCTCGCGATTTCCCCGATGATCATCGTTTGTATTACATCTTCTAAGATTGGAATGGCAAAGCTAACATTTTGTACAGCAATCCTCATCGATGGCGACACAAAGCGCTCTTATACCTTCGCCCAGATCCGCGATCTCTCTGCCGCCTTTGGCCGAGGCCTCCGACATACCTTTGATTGGCAAAAAGGCGACGTCCTATCCTTCTTTGCCCCAAACCACATCGACACAGCTGTCGTAAACCTCGGCGTCCTTTGGGCTGGTGGCGTCGCGAGCCCCGCGAACCCGACTTACACGGCCGAAGAGCTTGCTAGTCAGCTCGTCGATGCGCGGGCCCAGGCGCTCGTGACGCACAAGGCGTTTCTACAGACTGCATGCAAGGCGGCTGAGCTGGCGAGCCTTAAGCCCGAGAGGATCATACTTCTTGGCGATGGGAAGGACGACGCTGGGAGGTTCAGGCATTGGACTGAAGTGACGGACAAGGGCGCTTGGTTTAAGCCGAAGAAACCGACGATTGATCCGCAAAAGGACCTTGCATATCTATCCTACAGCTCGGTGAGTGAATACTTTGTAGACTGTGAGAAAAGGACTAATAATTTAGGGAACAATGGGACTTCCGAAAGGCGTCATGTTGACTCACTACAACATGGTCGCCAACGCCTGTCAGTTTGACAAGTTTGACCTGAAGCTTATTAACTGGGAGTTGGATGCTCAATTGGGAGTATTGCCTTTCTTCCACATCTATGTGAGTTCTTTACGCATAGAAGAAAGAGAAATAAGGTCTGACCTTGTTCCAGGGCCTTGGCGTCGTTCTCAACGTCAGCCTCCTCTCAGGCGCAAAGTGCGTCGTCATGGCAAAGTTCGACCTTGCGCAAGCCTGCCAGCTCATACAAGATCATCGCTTGACTTTTGTATACGTGCCGCCGCCGATTATTCTGGCCTTGGGAAAACACCCCTTGGTGTCGCAGTACGATCTTTCGTCTCTTCGCTTCGTCAACTCAGCTGCTGCGCCCCTGAGCCGAGATCTGGTGGATGCAGTATGGGATCGCTTGGGCGTCATGGTAAAGCAGGGTTATGGACTGACAGAAACGAGTCCTGCAGTTTCTGTACAGATGTTTGATGAGTGGAGGCGGTATCTTGGGTCAGTTGGGAGACTTGTTCCCAACATGCAGGCCAAGATTGTTGATCCTGAGGGAAAGGAACTGCCGCCCAACGAGGTACGTGTTGCTGAATTGTGCCCCTTTCTACGTATCCGAAAAATCGCTAACATGATTATAGTCCGGCGAGCTGCTTCTGAAAGGCCCAAACGTCTTCCAAGGCTACTGGAGCAGACCTGAGCTCAACAAGGAGACGTTTACCGAGGATGGCTGGTTCAAGACTGGAGACGTCATGTACATTGACACCAGCGGGAACCTTTTCATAACTGACCGTATCAAGGAACTCATCAAGTATAGTATGTATAACCAGCTCCGTGTGTACTATTCTTACTGACAGCTTGACAGAGGGTTTTCAAGTCGCACCGGCCGAGCTAGAAGCCAAGCTCATCGGTCGCAAGGACATCGCAGACGTTTGCGTTATCGGGGTCTGGAACGAAGATGAACAGACTGAAGTCCCCCGTGCATATGTCGTGCCCAGCGCCGGCGTGGATGGGAGCGAGGAGCTAGCAGCTGATATCATTGAGTGGTTGGGTAGCCGAGTTGGTCCCTCAAAGCGGTTGCGCGGAGGTGTGAGATTCATCAAAGAGATTCCCAAGTCACCATCCGGAAAGATTCTGAGGCGCATCTTGAGAGATCAGATGAACAAGGAAGAAGGGCGATCAAAGGCCAAGCTATAGGGTGGGAGTATCGTTACTTATTTTGTACAATATGCTTTGTATCTTACATGAGGTATGGCTCTGTTATTCCACCTCTATACAATCAAATATGTCAACCATGTCGTCCTATTTCACATCTTTTGATCAACCCATTCGCTCAGCCTCCTCCATTAGCTTCTCCACGCTGAACCTCGAGTCACCAGCAGCAAACCACTCTAGAAGCTTCTTTCGCTCTTGAGCCCTCTCCTTGCGCTCGCTGCTTAGCTCAACACCCTCACCCTCCCAGCCGCCGTAAAATCGCTGCAGACACATGACCAACCACCTGGCGTTCTCCGGCTTCATACCCCGATCATCAACGACTTGGCCCTGCATCAGGACCAGGCCTCGCTCATCGGCAAGGTCCAGGTGGTGTGTGATGGTTGTGTGTGGCTGCGCAAACTCGCCCCGAGTCTTGTACTCGGCGAGCTGGGTGAAGAGGACGGTGCTCGTCTTGGACTGGGCGTCAAATGTCCATTGAAGGAAATGAATCTCGGCGCCCTGTGTCGGGTGTGGCACGGGGAGGACGAATTGGGGCGCATTTTGCGCAGCCTCCTCCATGATTTTGTATGTCGAGGTCGGAATCACTGCGCAGATGGCGTTCTCATTGGAGGCGTGTCGTAGACGCCAGATGGCAGTGAGCTCCTTGTCAGGCAGCTCTCGCGCCTTGGGGAGGTCGATGATGTCATTGAGGGTCTTGACGGCGGGCTTGTCAGTTCCCGTAGGAGGCGTCCTCGGAGCCTCACCCTCTTTTGTAGGCTCGATCTGACCCGGCGGGAGGTCCTTGTTCGGCTGGATGGTCGGGGTATCGGGAGCTTGGGGAATGGTACCGGGAGGATGCTCGACGGCATCCCTGCGGCGCTCGGCGTCGATCTTTTCGGCGTAGGCAGCTTTGAGCTGATCAATGCTCTCGTGGCCCTCCTGCTGGGCCTTTTGGTTGAGCTTCTCACGGTACTTTTCGAGGACGGCCTGCGGTGGCTGTGTGGTTGCGAGGAAGCGGATGTCGTGAACTTGAGCCCATCGGCGTTGGTTGACGGCTTGTGTCGCGCGTAGGGGAGCGGCTACGAGCCGACGAAGAGCGGGAATTCGTAGTGAAGCCATGGTGATGAGTTGATATTATCGTCCTTGGACGTACCAGCTCCAATTGGGTATCGTAGTCTGGATGTGGTCGCAAGGCGAAGTGGAAGAGCTATGGAGGTTAAACCACTGAATTCCGGGGGCTTCGAGCTCTGTCGTCACTAAAACCGGCAATAGTGGGGGCGGGCGTTTATCGATTCTCTCTCTCAGCTTGAGGAGCGTCCGGCTTCGGAGTTTGGAGGATGACAAAGTCACCTCTAACAATTGGACCAAATTGATAGTGCATCTTTAATAAACTCATTGATTCAGAACTAGACTCTTTCAGTTTCCTCAAGATCTTTTTATCAATCCTCTCACCCGCCACATTCTCCTTCACAGGCAGTCCGCAAGCGTCTGGTACCCCGCCATCAAAATTCACCGCCTTTGGTGGGCATCAACTTTCTGCCGCCCTCTACCACAACCCGAGCACCGAGGACTCGAGTCTCCCAAGTCCAAGCGATAGGTTCAGAACTTGCATCGTCGCATCTGCATACGCTAGAGTACGACTGAAAGTCTCATCCCTGCTCGCCATGGCGGATTTCAGGCAGTGGGCCCTCGAGTTTGTCCTGGCCGATGATGAGGGGCGACAGACGGCCATCGCTCAGAAGGCTGCCAAGGGTACTTATTCTCCGAACATGTTATTGTTTTCTCAAGGTATCTTCTCTGACTGTATACTATAGAGATTCAAACTGCACCTGCAAACACAAACCCAGTAGCACGATGGGTTGAAGCCGTGCAACCATGGATGCCAGGGAGTGGTCATGAAGCCGAGGATGAGACACCAGACTGGACTGCCAGAGCCAAGGGTAGGCCAGGAACGCTACTGATTGTCATTCATGCGAATTCTAACACTTATAGCCCTGGAATTTCTCTCTCGAACTTTGGATTTCCTGAGCAAGGACGTTTTGAAGCCAAGCCAAGGTATGTCACATATGTCTTATACACCCATACGACGACTGACAACTCGTAGTAAAATTGCTGGTCAGCTTCTTTGGTGCCATGTTCGAGGTTGATCATAAAGCTGGCATCATGCCCTCTGCCACTGCTCTAACCCGGATAGCGGCCATGAAGTCGTTCCAGCGCCATAGCGGAAACGAGATTATCCAGAAGATCTGTGCTTTGCGAGACGACTTCCCTCGTCAAGTATCCAAAACTCGACTTGCCATCTATGAGCTTATCCGATTGCTAATGTCTACCCTTGAAGTCGCCGGCGATCTGCAGCATCGACATGGTTCATCAGCTGGCTTCATGATTGACCTCCTGCAGCTCTGTCGAAGTGAGAGGGATCCCGAATGCTTGATGGTCTGGTTTGACATTCTGAGAATATTTCTGTCCGAGTATTCGCCCTCAAAGGAGGTTCTGGAGGAGGTCTATGGTGCTTTCAAGCCGTACTTCCCGATCTCTCTTCCTCGAGCATCACAGGTTGCCATTACCCCTGAAGACCTGAAGTTGCAACTACGGAAGTGTTTCTCCTCAACTCACTTGCTAGCTGACCACGCGTTTCCATTCCTTCTTGGAAAGTTGGACCAGGGCGATGCTGTGACAGTTAATGTCAAGGTGAGAATGACCATGAACTTTTGTAGGGCTCCGTTAACCAACTGTCAATAGGTTGATATCCTTAAAACCATTCGCGCCTGTTTGGATGAGTATACCCATCCCGAACAGTCTGTCGCCCCTTACTGTGGCAGACTTTGGGGAAGCCTCAAGTATGAGGTCCGAAATGGAGAGATTGAAGACACCATCTGGGGTACCTTGGAAGTTCTGAAGTCCCTTACGAACAGGCTCAAGGGGGATGACCTCCGTGATTACACTCTTTCTGTCACAAGAGACTGCGTCGCAGATCTTGGTACCACCATGTATGCATCGTCTGCTGGCAGACTCTTGGTCAGTGTCTTGAGCGCCAAGCCTAGTGCTTTTGTCTTGATGGCCGCTCCTGTCATGACACACATCAAGGAGAACCTGCGCCACCCAAAAGCTCCTGTTCACAGCCAGGATCTACTTAAGGTTCTTCATGTTGTCTTGGAAACTCGACTTCTGCTTGTCGACTCAGACATGACTGCAGAGGAGCGAGAAGATTTTACCGCTATTGATGCCTTCTTTAAGCCACTTTACGACGAGGTTTTCAAGAAGGTGGTTAATCTTGGTTCAAAGTCGGACGCCTCCTACGACGATATCAAGATTGCGTCTCAGGCAGTTCAGGGGGCTGGAGCTTTGCTATGCCAAAGGCCAGCCAAGTCACTTGTTGCCGCCGAGGATGCTGTGAACACTGGCTCTGAACGACTTCTTCCTGAGGGAACCTGCTCAGAAATTTGCGAGTCACTCTTTGCTATCCTGACAAAGTCTGGCCCAGGACATCCCCGTTCAACTGGTGGCGACGAGCTTATCAATGACACCACTAAGGCCTTGCAGCGTGCAATCCGTCTGTATCCCAAGGGCTTCAACCCCCTGGTTGACCAGGCCATGGCCATTATTCGGCCTAGTTGGAGAAGTGGGGGAGCAGAAGAAGCGTCCGAGACTATCACAGCCCTGGGAGCTCACATTGCCTTTGTAGGATCCTCAGAGCTACCGTCAACCCCCAGGAACGGATTCGACCACTTCATATACTCTATTCGATCGTTCCTTTCGGAACTTTTCAATGCTCTTGAGGCAAAGGCCGACCCTCAGATCTGGTGTGCTCTGGCGGCGACAGTTCAGTCTATGATCAGACACTTCAACGATGCTTGCTCAGGGCAAAACACACAGAAAGACCTCGACTTTGAGAACGAACCCCTGCAAAGGGTCAGTGCCACTTATCCTGAGCTGGATCAACTTGGTGGAGAGAAGCAGATTGAAGCATCTGTGGGCTACCACTCTCAGGTTCCGCAATCATCCTCTGTTGACGAGATCAGACGCGAGTTCCTACTTGTCAGTCTCTTCATTTCCCGACAACTTTACCGCAGGGCCACCAAGGTTGTCGACTCACATCCTCAAACTGGAAAAGCGGCGCTTACCCTTAGTGACGACTTTACTACCGTGGACCAGGCCACTGGACATCAGTACCTCCATTTGATCTCCACCTTGGCGGGCTTCGTGGTTCACGAGTTCAGTGAGTCTCAGCAGACTGGACTGAAAGCTGAGACGTTCGCCATCAGTCTTTTCCGTGATGATTTTATAACCGTTCCTCAAAAGTCATCAGAAGAAGAGTTGACTGGTGGAGCGAATCAAGCCGTGTTGGAGAACGGATCATCATGGAGTTGGTTAGCATCAGAAGCTCCCAATGTCCTGTCTCTTGGTATACTGCAAGCGCTACAGCCGTCCGCAGTATCAAGACTCGTATGTCTATCCTGTTCAAGTATTGTATCATGACTTTGCTAACTGGGATTATAGTTCGAGATAGGAGTCGCACGAGAGCTGATCCTTAGTGGCTTCCTGGCAAACTCCAGCCCGACCAGACCAGTTACGCTATCTATTCTAACCATTTTAGCCAACAAGTACAAGGTCGAGACTTTGCCGAGTCTCATGGCCGCGTTGGAGCAACTCACATCGAGCCTGCTACCAGCCTCTTCGTCTGAGGACGATGTATCCCGCCTGGAGAAAATCACCTCGGTTTACGCCCTTGCCGCAGGAATGGTACGGCGATACAGTGGCAAGGAAGCAAAGTCACTTCTCCAACTGATCAAAGACTCGCCAAAGGATGCCAAACTTGGCTCTGAACTTGCAAGGCGACTCGAGGTGATTGTGGTTCCCCAGCAGCCATTGGCCAAGGAGAACTATGCTATTGTCAAGCCTCTATGGGTACAGAAGGTGTACTTTGAGTTGGTTAGCCCCATGCTGCAGGCCGCTACCGGACAAGACGCCGAGGTCCAAGACCAGCAGATCAAGTCAAACTACAGCACCGGAGTTCTCCTTATCGTAAAGCATATGAACTTCCCGATTTACGAGGCGGACGCGGATAAAATTCTCCGCATCTCTATTGCTGTTGCGCAGAATAGCGATATCGGCCCTGAAACCAAGGCTGCTCTTGATGTGCTCAAGAACACACTTGTCGAGGCGCCAGAGAAGGGCAAGGGGCACCTCCGAAGCATCATCAAGATCTGTACAAGAGTCTTTTCGCATAGGTCCTCCGCCTCGAGCGTTGATCCCGAGACAGAGGGTGCTTGCGGCAAGCTTGCTTTGGAGATTGTTGGAGGTCTACCACGCATGTACGAGTCTCAGCATCTGTTGCCTCACGCACCTCAGGTGCAGCGAGAACTGACAATGGTCTGTGGACATCGTGTGCGAGAAGTCAGAAAGACGGCACGGCTGGCGAGAGTGGCATGGGCGGATCTCAAGTGAGCGACCTCGGCGTTTTAAAGCATTGGGCTTCTGGATGGATGGGAGCCCGGATATAGAGGCTATATACGGCGTTGACACTCAATGTTACGTGTTGGACGTCACAAGATGGTTAGACGAATGCCCATGACGAAATCCTTGAACATGAACAAGGTGCTGCAGTGACTCTGATAATATCACCTAGGATACAACGAGTTTGTCCTTGAGTTTTCACTTCCTCTCTTCAACATGGTATCAAGACACGATCCTCTCTGAACGCCGGGTTATAAACGAACAGTCAATCCCAACTTCTTGCACATTTTAATATCCCCGACTCTCTTCCTACGCCTTGCGTCGCTGCTTGCCTCCCTTCTTTCCTGCGTCAGCTGCCGTCGAGCTACCCTCGGCAGCACCCGCGCTGGCGGCAAGAACGGCATTGAGAACATCGGGGCTAGCATCGAGGAGATCTTGCGAGACGGTGACGCGCTTGGGATCACGCTTGCCAATCAGGGGAACCGAGTTGGCGAGCAGCTCCTGGAAGGGAATTGCGACGAACTGGCCCGTCTCGTCGAACCAACCAGTAAAGGGCTTGGAGAGCTTGAGGACGGAAGATTTGGAGTTGTTGTCGGTGACGGTGATGGTGAGGTTGTAAATGGGGACGTTCTTCTTGGTCGAGCTGCTGATAGAGATCTAGGAGAGGATAGGTTAGTAGAGGTATGTGAACGACATGAGGATTTCCGTACCTTCTCGCCAGACGGCGATGTACCCTCATAAATGACACCCTTCTCACGGAACGTAATCCATAGTGTCAGGGCAGTGTTGACCAGAGTGTAGACTGCGACGGCAGCAGCTGTAAAGTGCTTGGTGTTGTCGAAACCAAGCTTGTAGTCCCAAAGGAAACAAGCGGCGGCGATGCCAAAGGCGCTGTAACCGAGGGCGAGACGAACGTCGGTAAGGGTATGCGACTGTTTGAACTTGAGAGAGTTGAGGTAGTTGGGAATGGCGTCGTCAGATGTGTTCTTGAGGTCTGTCGTTCGCGAGGGCCACCGTGTCAGAAGAGATGGTCTTGAAAGGAACATGGGATAACTGGGGCGCGTTTACCTGCGAGGTTGTAGACCGAAATCTTTTCCGCTGCGTTGGCCATGATGGGCTAGAGGCCAGAAACGGCACGTATATCGGAGATTGAGGTGTTGCTGTGCGTTGCGAACGAAGAGCCGTTGAAGTTGACTGTATGTAAGTGCAACTTCAGCTCGCCCATCCATCCATCATGGGGGTTCGGCTGCCGTGGGGCTAAAGCATGTGGGATAGCTGTCCCTTCAAAGAGAGTCTGACCAATCATAGGTGAGAATCAGCACCAGGTGTGGCTTAACCGCCCGCCGGCATAGTCGGGGCTCCACCGGTTTGTGGCGCATTTGAGACGCCATGGATCGTGGCTATTTGGCGTCTTGAACCTCACAACCTCCAACAGCTCCATCGCAACACGACGTCAACCTCTTCCCCTTTGCCTCACCAATTGCGCGCCCTCGACTGTCGACATCATGGTGCAAGTTCCGGTTCAAACCCTTCACAGGGACCCCCAGTTATTGTACGCACAGCTTCGAAAGCTTCCCCTCGCACACCAATTGCTGACCTGAAGCTCCCAGCTACTGGATCCTCATCCCCATCACCATCGTCATGGTCCTGACTGGTGTCCTCCGCCACTACGTATCCGTCCTTATGGCGACCGCGCCCAAGAAGCAGGACAATAAGGCCATGCGTGAGCAGCGGTCCCTCGCCCGCGGCGTCGCCCTCCGCTCCAACCACCACGCCCTCTCCCAGAAGGCATTTGAGGCTCGCCGCGATGTCCTGACCACCGGCTTCGAGTCTGGGGCGTACCTGAAGGAGCCCGACCGCAAGGGTCAACCTCCTGCGAACCCTCTGACCGATCCCAGTGCCATGGATGGTATGATGGGCATGATGAAGAACAACATGGCCATGATCATTCCCAACACACTCATTATGAGCTGGATCAACGCCTTCTTCAGTGGCTACGTTATTAGTATGTCTGTTTCTAACTTGTGGAGAGAGATTGTCTGACTTTGATAGTGAAATTGCCATTCCCCATCACCATCAAGTTCAAGAGCATGTTGCAGGCTGGTGTGCAGACCAAAGAGATGGACCCCCGATGGATGTCCAGCATCAGCTGGTACTTCCTTTGCATCTTTGGTCTTCAGTTTGTCTACGTCTTTCTCCTTGGTAGTGACAACGGTAAGTGTTGATCCATGTTCACCTGGCTATTGAGGCATAATAACTAACACAACACAGCTGCCAGCCAGGTCGCCCAGCAGATGCAGGCGCAGCAGATGGCTAACCCCATGGCTGGCCCCGGTCAGGATCCTCACAAGCAGTTCAAGGCCGAGGCTGAGAACCTGGCCGTCGTCGAGCACTACTCAGTTCTGGACGACGTTGAGGAGCGTTTCTTGGCGGGTATCAAATCGTAGATTCATAGAACGAGTAATATACATACGCCGACAGACGCCGTGGCACATTTTCCTTGGCCCCTAATCTCTATCCTTGGTCCCTTGTCATATCCAATTCTATCACTACTAGTCCCACCAGAGGCACAGGCCCAGCCCGTCAGCAATCATGCTGCCCTTGATCCTGTATGGCGCCGTGGCCTCGGCTGCTTCTTGCTGTCTTGGTCCAGCAGGCGCTTGGTCGTGCCACTCCTCGTCGATGACCTGAAACCGGACCATTTCGTGCATTTCATACAGCAGGCGTTGCTCTTCATCAACGTTCCACACCCAGAGTTGATGGCTATGGCTACTGTAGGCAATTGTCAGCGGCTCTCGGGCAACAACCAATTTAGCAATGGAAGTACGTACAATTCAGCTCCCGGGGGTAGATACTCATACGACACAAAGATGTCGGCAAAGAAATCTGTTTGCAAGTGGATGCCTTCAGGCGTAGAGGTTGATATTCTGGCCATCATGACCTCACCCTTGAAGGGACGAAACACCACCATGCGGAACTCGACTAGAGATTGTGCTCGATCAGCTGCCATGGTCACCAGGGTCTAAAGGCCAATATGACAAACCATTGACATTGACCAGGCCGGTGCCATGGCCGATGAGACCTTCCGAAGCCCATTGCAGGTCATACAAGCATATACAGAGACCGATTTTCTGAATCACCTTGTTGGAGTACTTTGCGTTGATGTTGTCTTCAATGGCTTCCTTACTCCGCTTGGAGAAATCTGCTGGCGCAATCTGCACCAAGTCGGCGATTTTGGTCTGAGAGTGTCAGTCACGGTTTCACTTGGATGACGCTTGGTGGGGGTGCAACCTACCAGGATGAACATGCTGATAGCACGTGAGACTCACTATAGAGTCACTGTATGTATCGGAGTCTCCTGGTATCTTGCTCTAAAGCATCGAAATATTTGTCAAGGGTTATAAGAAAGAGGTTCTTCGTCCCATGAGTGTCTCAGTGACCCAAACACTTTGAGTGGTTGACTGCACCAAAGAAACGGCCTTGGTCGCGGCAGAAAAAGAATGCCGCTGGCGCTAACCCTATAAAAGCTAGCTCCCTCCCAATCCCCACCTCACCGCCTGCCAGAAAAGGGCCGACCCACCAGCTGCGATTGCGGTGTGCAGATAATTTCCAACAGCTTGTCTTGTCGCAGTGGGCTTTTGGCGAAGGAGGGAGCTTTCACACTGCTCTCCGTCTCGGCCGTCATCGTGCCTTCCTTCTTTCTAGAGACGACGGGAATCAAACAAGCAGTCGCAACCACCTCTTTGACTGTTGCCTTTTTTTTCTGAATTTAGGCGTTTGAACCGTATTTCTTCTATTCCCCCGGGCTCTCTTCTCGGCGCTTATTTTCATCTCTCTTCCTTCTTCAACTCTACTGTGCGTAACCTTTTCGTTCTGCAGCTTCCGCGAACCCTTTTTCCCACCCGACACGTCGACCACGAAACCTTTTATCGAGGTTCTATAAACACGCCCGAATCTTCCATCCCAACGAATCGACGAACTCTTGCGTCTCCTCGCTCAAAACATACCAGCGAGCTCGAATACTACCAACGCAGACCTTCCCTACGCCCGCTAGATCCGAGATCCCTTCACCCAGCATCAACTCCCATCATGTCAGGCTACGGTTACGGCCCTCCTCCCCCGCCTCCATCGGCTTCTGCTCCCCCAAGCTACGGACCCCCAGCACCATCCTACTCTCAGCATGGCCAGGGCCGAGGCGGCTCGCATCATGGCAGAGGAGGACGCGGCGGCCACTACAATGGTGGTCGCGGTGATTACCACGGATCACCCCAAGGCCACTATGAGTACAGTGGTCAACCCTACCCTCCCCATCACAATGCTCCTCCATATGCTGGCTCCCACCCGCCGGCCGGAAGCTATCCACCACCGCAGCCCCAATGGGGACCTGAACATGGCCATCCTCCACCTCACGGGCATTCGCCCGCTCCCATGTCTTCCAACAACTACCACCCTAACTACGCTCCCCAGCCCTACCCTCCTTCTCAGTACCCGCAGCAGCCTCCATATGGCGGTCCCCAGCCCTACCCTTATCAAGGCCCTCCTCCCCCTCCTAACCAATCCCAGTGGGGTGGTCAAGGACAGCCGCCTCAGAACCACTACGGCAATGGCAGGCCACGAGGTGGCTTTAATGACCGTGGCGGACCAAAGCCTCCAATGAACGGCCCCATTCGCCCTGGGTATGAGCATGAAGGAATGGCACCACCTGTTAACGGTTACGGCCAGCCATATCCTCACGATCCTCGGGCAGCCCCCTATCCCCCAGCGCAATACCCTTACCCTGGCCCTCCTCCGCCTCCTGGACCACCTCACCAGGATGGCTACTACGGCCACAATCGCCGCGGCCGAGGTGGCTTTAGAGATGGGAATTCTCGAGGACGTGGAGGCTATCACGGAAACGACAAGCCCCGCCATCACAACAAGTCTGGCCACAATGACTCCAACCACAACAAGCCTGAACCTCCTACCTTGGGTAAGAAGAAGAAGCGGAAGATGAACACGTTGGGTTTGACTCCTGGAATGGACTCGGAGTCTGAAGATGACGAGGGAGAAGAGAAGATCTTGACTGATTTGATCGGCCAAGAGACTATCCAGTAAGTGATCAAGCCATTTCCCACTTACCCCTCCTAACTCTTTGCAGGATCCAAGATGTCGCGGCGTTCTTGGCGGAACGAAAGAAGCATTTCCCTACAAAGGCCCGTGTTGAGGCTAAGAAGGCTGCCGAGCTGGCACAAAACGGCGAAGACAAGGCTTCCTCGCTGGAGAAACAGGCCGACAAGCTCCGGCGTCAGCTTCGCAAGGTTGAGTCGTCGATCAAGCGAAAGCGTGAACAAGGGGATGAGGGTGATGAGATGAGAGATCCGTCCGAAGAGTCTTCAGATGACGAGCCAGAAGTCATGTCTACTCGTTCCCACGTCGCTCCTCCACCTCCTCCTCCCGCAAAGAAAGCCGACGTTTCCAAACACTGCAAATATTATTCCACTGGTGGAACATGCGGCAAGAAGGGCAAGTGCCGCTTCGTTCATGATCCCGAGGTCCGAGAGGCCGCCATGAAGGAACGCGAGGCCAACAATGGACGTCTTACTATTCAGCAACGCTTGATTCTCAACGACAAGGAGCAGGAAGACCTCACGGTCCTTCAGTCGATCGATTACCTCCGGAAAAAGGGAGCGATTGAAGCGGTCGAGCCATCCGAGGTCAAGGATGAAGGCACCAAGAAGACCAAGGCTGAGCTTCCCGCGCAACCTCCTCCGTCCAGCTTGCTCCCTGATGCCCCGGCTTCCCTCCCTCCCCCTCCAGTCAAGCGGGAGCCTGCTTTGCCTCGTCGCAACCCGCCACCTTCAATTGTTCCCGGTGACAATAACAGCAGCCAGGGAATCAAGCACTACCAAGGCTGGCTGCTGAGGCCTTATGGGAGCACCAATGGCAAATCATCCAAGAGCGATGATCTACCGTGAGAGTCAAGGCCAACCATAATCACCTCTCAACCCGGACTTGGGACCATGTGGATGGCCTACCAGGAGTCGTTTTCGAGTTCTGAAAATGGATAGTTACCCATGGATGGACGTTTCCTATCCTGCCCTTTCTGTTTGAATAGTGTATGAGTACGATGGTCGTTTACTGACTTGAACTTGACGTGCGGGTTACTGCCTATAGTGGGTTCCGTGTCGAGGATCAAGTGCCTGAAGTTGGTTGAATCCGGCGGTTAGAGCTTTAGTTGGAGCCTTCCGGTGATCGACCCCCTTTGGTTTTCTTATTTGGGCCAGTATTTACGTTTGGGTTTTCTAGGCACAGGCGTTGAGCTAATCTCTGGTCACTAATGGCGTCTAGTTTCTAGACATGTTTGGAATGGGAAAACTACCTATGTTTGTGCTTTTACGTGTCCTCTCCTGCTTATGAACGTGTGTGGATGAGATGCTTACAGTGGGAGGTTGCAAAGTGGCGACTCACACTGGTGTGTGAAGACTTGGCCAAGCGGAAACAAAATGTCATACGCGAGTGCGTTACAAAATTGATACCATTATTGCTAAACAAAGAACTACATGAGGGTGATAGACGGCCACTCTGCGGCTGTTGTGGTGTTGAGAGGAGGCTCAAACACTTGCGACAGTAGGGGGAGGCTTGGTTGGGAGCTCAGACGCAAGCTATAGCAGCTCGTAGGGTTTTACAATTACGTCTAGACAAGATACCATTCTGAAGCGTCATCCAGTGTACGTGCCCGTACCTATCTACAGCCCCATCCTCGCCAGTGTTCCCTTTGAAAAGCCACCCGTGATCCCCTGTCTGGGTTCCCTTCCCGGCCCAAGCCCCCGTCCCGTCTTGACCAAAACCATGCAGCCGCCCCCTTTAAGACTGTGTGCGACAAAAAAGATCAAAAAAAAGGAGAAAAAAGGGGAGGAAAGATGACAACTCCGTCGCTAATGTGGCCCCTATTTGCGTATGGAATAGACGCGGTGAGGGAGAAAAAGCAGCAAGAAAAAAGCCGTGTAGTAGGGGAGAGTAAGAAAAGCACATCTCATAAAACGCCTCCGTTTCCGAGTCCTCGACCGTTGCTCGCGTTGTGGTGAAGTATTGTTTTGGGTGAATAAGTGTGTGATGATTGAAGAACCAGAGACAGGAGTAGGATATCTTGATGAAAAACCTCGTCGAGATGTATCGTACGAGGCGTGGATGCTGCCCAATGGCTTCCCTGTCCAAGTGATAACGTCGATGGAGGATATAACACAAAAGACGCTGGATCATCGACGTCGAGCACGAAGGGCTTCAAAGGCTTGACGCTTACGCGCCTCCTTATCGGCCTTGAGTTTCCTCTCAAGCCGCTCCTCTTCAATATCCTCGCGGCGAGCAATCTGCTCTGCTCGGCGTTCCTCGATATCGAGCTCGTCCATACCAGCCTCCATGTCCGAGGACCCGTCAGACGCATAATCATATCGGGGTCCGCCGTCGTCCTCTTCCTCGTCGTCGTAATCAATAAAATCGTCCATGTCTTCGTCGTACTCGTCTTCGAAGCGTGACTTTGAACGCGCCGGACGAGGAGCCCGCGGTGCGCTGAGTAACGCTCCACCACGGGGGGACATCCTTCTTCTTGGTGGCAGCCCCGGGCCTCGGCCTTGCTGTGCCGGTGTATCCCGTGGTTGCCGTGACGGCCTTCTTCACCTTCTTTTCTTCCTCGGCAGGCGCTGCGGCTCTGCCACCAGAAGGCTTGCCTCCAGCTACCTTGCCCCGTTCTGTCTTTGCCGGAGGCGGGGCCTTGCTGTCACGGCCGTTACGTGGATCTCTGCTCTGTCCATTGACAGGTGTGCCATTCCGTTGACCTGGCTTAGCCGTGCCGGAATAGCCTGAAGGATGACCTGGCCTCGCCGGCTTCTTGGCGTCTCGAGGGTCCGCCTTTGCTGCCTTGGCCTCCTCCTTCTCTCTCTTTATATTGCCACCCTCCACCTTCTTGTGCTGGATCTTGCCGACCTGACCCATCGTGGCTTGGGCCCGTTGAGCCCGTGCCAAAATCTCAGCGAAAGAACCCTTCTTCGGTGGTGCACCACGGGCGGCAGGAGGCGCGTTCGACGGGCCGGGGGACGGCCTGCTGGGAGGGGCAGGCTTAGAGATCCGATTACCCCCGTTCATGGGTCTCGATGACAAAACATTGGGTTTTGAGCCCCCGCCATTTATTGGATTTGATGGCCGCTGGGAAGGCGTCGGTCTGTCGAGTGGGCGTGATGGTTGACTCGGCCTTGAGGATGTCTCGTTAGGGCGGGGTCTGGGCGGCTGCGATGTCCGTGGTGCCACTGTGGTAGATAGCGTCGTGACTCGAGGCGCCTTGGGGACGAACGGGCGAATGTCATCGTCGGCCTTCCTCTTGGGCAGCGTGTTCGATCGTGCTAGGTTCTGTGCGGGTGAGGGCGACGCCCCATCGTCGCCGCCGCTGATCTGGGCGAGGAGGTCTCCGATCTTGAACGCCATGGTTAACGTTTTTTTCCTTCGGGTGCAAAGATTGGCCACCGGGTCAGTCACTCACCGGCATCGCGTCAGAAGATGAGCCAGACAAGGAAGGACTATATGCGGAGGTGTGATGCCTCAGAGTAAAAGAAGAGCAAGCAAGCTCGTGCGTGGATTGTGAGTCATTGAGCGGGCGGCAAAGTTTGTCGGGCTCTGGCTTCTGGCTCTTGTCTGCTGTCGTCAGGAACTTTGAAGTCTTGCAAACAATGTGAGACTCTTGGGTTTCTTGGTGGTGGGAGGCGCAGAGGCGATAGGTGGCTTGTTCGAGGTCGAATCCGCCCAAAACTTGCAACCAAGACACCTGGAGCTCAGGCGATCACAAAACTGCAAAGGGGAAAATCATACAGTTGCGTGAAGAACAAAGAATCAGTGACAGCCAGCCTTTATGGGCGAAGGAGGAAATCAGGGAAAACGCCACACCGGAGCGCGGCGCCAGGACACGTGACGTGAATCCCTGGCACGAGGCAGGCTACCGTGTGGCGGTGCACGCGAGGGACCGGCAGGGGACTTTTTCCGAGCAGCAGCCCACAGAAAGAGTGAGAGGCAGAAAAGGCAGCAGGGGATCCCCGCAGCCCCGCCCTAAAAATTCGGCTAGCAACCCACAGGATCAAAATTGGCCTTCAACTTCGTCACGCCGTGAACTTTTTCTACCTTGTCACACCGAAAACCATAAACCAAAGGACTCGAAGGCTTCAGTCTCCGCCCAACTTGCGGTTAAATTGATTGATTTCTCGTGTTCTCCTCTGACTCCAGATGTAAGTATTTAATCCTGTTGAGCGCTGGTTTTCTCGTTGTCGAGTTTTTACTCTTCGTCGTCGCAAAGCGCAAACTCCAAAAATCCACACAACTTCTAACACGACCCTACCAGAAACCACATTCAAAATGAAGCACCTCGCAGCTTACCTTCTCCTCACCCTCGGCGGCAACGACTCTCCCTCTGCCGCCGACATCAAGGCCGTTCTCGAGTCTGTCGGTATTGAGGCTGACGACTCCCGCCTCGAGACCCTGATCTCCGAGCTCAAGGGCAAGGACATCCAGGAGGTATGTCAACCCGATCCACAACATTACACACGCACACAATATGCTGACAATTACACTCTAGCTCATTGCTGAGGGCTCTGAGAAGCTCGCTTCCGTTCCCTCCGGCGGTGCTGGTGGTGCCGCTGCCGCCGGTGCTGCCGCCGGTGGTGCCGCCGCCGAGGAGGCCAAGGAGGAGGAGAAGGAGGAGGAGGCTGAGGAGTCCGATGAGGACATGGGCTTCGGTCTCTTCGACTAAGCGGTCTATTTCTCAAAAAGACTCGCCCTACGGTTACGACACCTCACGAATTTTCGGAGAAGCTACGCGCACAAACGGGTTGTTTGGTCGATTCCTTCATGTCATTTTTTCGGCGTGGGAGGATTGGCTGCTCATGGCTGGATTGGGTCTCTCTAAGGATGGGATAGATACGGCATGGGGAATTAAAAAAGGCGGTTCGGCTCTTCGAATACTTGGTTCTGATTTTGTGAATGTTGATGTGTGTGTGTGGCATCCTTGCTGTCCTTCAGGTCAATCGTGATCTCGAAGCTGTGTCCCCGTCTTTGTCTCTCCATGAGGTATAGGGTGATTGTCCTCTGTATGACTGTCGCTGTCATGGCTTTTCGGCATCATTGTGTCCTCAACTACACCCAATAGCTCAACTTAGGTTTTCTCGCTCCAACACAAGCAACTGGTCTACCTAAAGTGCATCTAGTAACATTCAAATATCACTTAGCAAGATGTTGACCCGTCTTCTACACCTTATGGTTGTTTGTGAGGAGGAATATTGCTGGCCCGAGGGGGGTTAAAATCGCAGTGCAGACATTTAGCTGGGGTGAGAAACGTCGACATGGCTATTCCGGGTACCATCCGCACAAGGGCCCAGGTCAGCTGAGGCCCAGTCAGCAACTCTTTGTTTGTCAGAACAAGACAGGAAACCTTGGTATTCGGCAAGTAGCCTTCCCGGTAATCTCTGTCTCGTGATTGAGCATGATGGAACTCAAAGAGGCTTTTCTCATTTGCAAGGATTGACCAAAACTACCTACATACAAATGGACTAATATTAGATTCCATAAGAAAGAGTCTAACAAACTCGGCATGAGACAGCCACTCGTGATATCGCCAAGATGAATTGCGTATGCAAACTTGCCATGTAACACCAAAAGCCAACCAACACAAAGCAAACAAAAGAAACTTACTCCCCAACTTTGAACGCCGTAACACACTCTCTAATATGTACACTAACTACTTTGTCGGACGGTATCCAGTCTCTTCACCAGCCCATGAAAACACTTGTGATCGCCCGTTGTTGTTATAGGTCGGTAAAGGCGAGTTCCCGGGATCAGCAGAGGCAGGAAGCTCAGCGGGTGAGGTTTGCTCGGGGGGCTTCGGCGTCGTGTTACCCTGTGAGGGCGAAGGAGCGGGATGCTGCGTATAAGTGTCACTGCTGGTACACGTTAGCAAACACAGCCACACGGAAGGAAGAGAGAGAGAGAGAGAGAGAAACTAACTAGTACGACCCTATCGTTCCGTCTTGGGCTTGGGCTTGAGCTACCATTGCTGCCAGAGCGGCTGGGTGCGCTCCATAGCCGACGGATTGGTGAGGGCTCATGGGTGGGCTTTGACCAAAGGGAGCTGCTACTACGCCTGGTAGTGGTTTGTTCACATCCCAAGGAGTTCCGGGATTTGGAGAGTTGTATTGTGTCTCTGCGACGGGAGTGTTAGGAGTACCACGGAAACTCTTGCGGTATGCCTTGTCGAAGCCGCCTCGTCTTCCGCAGAGGTAGAGCAGGGCGCCGGCCAAGAGTAGCACTGCAGCACTTCCGATGGCGATTCCGGCAATGGCGCCAGGTGAAAGGTTAGATGATGCGTCGTCGTCGTCATCTTCTTTATCCGATCCTTTGGGACTCGCAGTCTCACTGGGGAGGTCTTCGGTAGGCCATGGCTCTCCGGGTCGTAGCTGGTAGTCGACGTCCTTGGCCTTTTCGAGCCACATGTCGAGAGTTTCATTCTTGGACTGTCGAGTTGTTAATCACTACTCGCTTTGAAAAGGGACACAAAGAGCTCTTACAGGATTAACCACGCCCATCATGTGCCACTTTACGCAAGATCCAGAGGCGCCACAGTAGAAGAAGATGGGATCGGTATTGTTGACTCGAACTCGGAACCGAGGAGCCTGGCCATGTCAGCATCAGGGTGAGCAGTAACTGGATGAGTATTCACTCACATCATCAGTGATGGCCTGAACCTTTTGTTCACCACTCGAGAACCCTTCTCTGTTCAGGTCGACGTATTCGTACGGGATACATGGGTGCTCAAAGTCTCCTCGGATTATCCAGTGCCCACTGGGGTAGAAGCGCCATTCGATAATATCGCCAACATCGGCTTTGACTTCGGCAGGGGTAAACTTGTGTCCAGACTATGAAAGCATCAGCGGGATACACCTTTCCATACACTTGATATAACCTACCGCTCCAACATTAACGGTGTGAGTTGTTGCCCCTGAAGATGAAGCAGTTGTTGCAGCCTCAGCAACTGTAGACGTAGCCTCGAGGGTCTCCGTCAGAAAGCCAGAAACAGTAGGAGCTTGAGGACCTCCCGCAGCCCATGCCGTCGCGAGGAGGGCCGGGAGTATAACGAAGGGACTTGGAATCATTGTAACAGGATCTGATCTGGTCCAGAACAAGCCTTGTGGATAGCAAGCAGATGATTCCAAAGCATGAGAGAACTGACAGCACGAAGTAGGAAGAAAAGAGGAAGGAAGGACAGAGGAACACACGGGAGCTGAGTCATGAAAAGCATTTTTATTACTACGTGGATACACGAGTACAGGACAAAGAGGGTGTACGAGAGGGGGGCAGCTGAAGTTGGTGAATCACCCCCCTCTTCGCTCTGGGGCTGAATTTGCTCGTGAACATCTGTGCTTCACAACGAGGCGCTGCACTTGGCTGCATCTAATCCTGCTGAGTGGATGTAATTAGCAAATGGTGGTTTCCTTGGAAGGGTGAGTGGTGGTGCCCAGCCACGCAGTAGGGGAGGGACAAAGGAACTTGAGGATTCGGTAAGTCTCTCTGGGTCATGCAACCACTTCCGCCTACTTGACTTTTTACAAAGTTCTTGGGATTGCAAGTTTCATGATCTGGCACTGGCCAGAATGCCAACCTTGACCCTTTGTTAGCAAAGTCAGAAACTCGAAGGCCAAGTTTTCCTTCCCAAGCCTTAGAAACCTAATCATGGGAAACTAAAGTGTTAAAACCCCCATGCTCACAGCCTGGCCAAGATCTCGGCTACAGTGAGATAAACCGGAGTTGGATCTAAGCAGCGACACAGTCAGCCACCCTCTTCTTCTGGCTATGCATAGATGGGTAACACTTGGAGGGTAGTCAGCCTCAGCCTTGTAAGCGGGCAACTCAATTTTGTTGGAGTTGCAGCGTCAGCGTTGATTTTTATGGGTGGAAATGTTGCCAAGGTATGCACACACGGACACTAGGTTGTTTTAAGGTTGTTGCGAATACTACCTTGTGCTTCCAATTGAGTTGTTCCTGTCTAACCGACAACACCATCTTGGGAAGTTGACAGAAATATGCATACACATCAAGACAGTTTGTACATATAATATGCTTATCTATTTTGGCATGCTTTCTTCAGACCCTGGTCCACCACATGCTCGTCCTCTTCTCGCAGCCTTATATCGTTCAGAGGAAACAAGACACATCACCCACCACGCCGTCACACGTTTCAAATGCAACGTCTTGTCCCGTGCAAATCATAGCAGAAATCGGAAGGAGAACATATAACCCCCCTCCTTCATGAGCCTCAAGTCGGCCCTACCACTTGAGATCTTCGGGAGTGGCCAGCTTCTGCTTAGCCCACACCCTCTCATTTGACAGAGTGTTTTGTAGAATCTTCTCCTTTTGCTCCTTTGTAGGAGTCCTCCATTTCCAGAATTGCGTGTACTTGTTCTCCTTTCCTTCTAGTACATCTACAACGTACTCTCCCAGAACTGGCAAGAATTTGAAGCCTATAATCTGTAAGCGCCAAATCTCCAACCTGTGCAGATAACTCACCATGAAAACTTCCTCCAGTGACGACCAAAAGACCTTCAGTCTCCGGTACGCGATCGATTACAAAGTCGAGATCGACTGTGTCTGCATACCAGCACATCTTTACAGCAGTAATCTCTGCTCCGACTAGATCTGGTAGATTCTCTCTCACAAAGTCCTTGGTCTCTGCTATCGGCGAAACCGGTGGTCCTCGCTTCTCTACCTCTTCAGCAGTTGCTGGAGCTGAGAAGGGCGTTTCCGAGTCTGTGTCTGATGGGTTTGTCCATTTCAGAGATCGATACGAGATTTTTAGAATGCCGTTTCCTACTTTGGTCAGTCTTGCAACACAAAGAACAAAGCGCGAGCTGTGTAGTAGGAGGAAATAGGAAATAGCATCAAAGAACTCACTGTCCAAGGGGAACCCGGTAAGTCCTCCACTCTCTGAACTTCCAGCATAATTCCAAGCCCAAGTAGGAAACACATCAGCACGATAACGATACTGCAGATTCCCAGGAACTTTAATAAAGACAAAGTTTCCAGCTGTGGTCGTCATGAAGCTCTTCAGCTCCGGAACGATGAGAGGAGAAAACGGGCCCGCAGCAACAATGACCAAGTCCGCAAAGTGACGCTTCCCGTCTTTGGTCACGATCCCGACAATCCGACGAGCGTCTTTGTCGTCTCTGATCAAGGAAGATAGCTCACCCTTGTCTCCAAAATAGGTCTTTGCCCCTCCCTCTTCTATAAGTTCAAGGGCGTATTTGCATGCCAAGTCAGCATTTGCCAACCCTGCGTTGGAGTCAAAGACGCCGTCAAGGGCAAGACCTCGACTTCGTCGTTGAAACTGATCAAGACGGGCACCGCCCCATCCATCAACTTCTGCTCTTTTGAGATCTTGGTCCGAGTTCAGAAAGTACTGCGTGTGGCCTAGTCCAGCCTCGCTCATTGTCTTGAAGGTCTCAATGTCGACATCTTGAGGTCTGCCAATGTCTGTGAGACGCGCCCAGCCGGTGTTTAGGAACAGTTCCTGGCCAGAGTCCTTGTTCCATTGCTTCCATTTGTCTATGGCGCGGTTTGCTAGGTCTTGAAGTATGGCTGAGTCTCCGTATGCACTGCGGATGACTTTGTGGCTATCTGATGGCGGCGTGTTAGCTTGATACATGACTTGACAGCTGAACCCTTACCAGATGATGCCGAGTCACCGCCGTTGAAGGGTGAGTATTCCGAAGCATGATAGTCCTGCTTGTCGAATATCTTGATGTTTCGGTAGCCGCGTTGTTGCAAGTGCAATGCCGAGGACAGCCCAAACACACCGGCGCCTAGAAGGTATTAATAAGAGGTGCCAAACGAATGGATCAAGTGACTATACCAACTATGATAACTGAACTGACTGAACTGGTCATGATGAACTTGAATACTGAACTCTGATATTACCAATCTCTTCAACTTGAGATATTGCTGTAGATGGGTTCCAGGTAATCAGGCCCCCTCAGCTCAGGTGTAAGTCGAGGGTCAAGATATCAAGAAACGCTAACCGAAGAGTCGTCTTCAAACTGGAGAATGCCATTTCGTATCTAGTTAGTCTCCATTGCGTGATCATAAACGGCGTCTATAAACCCCGGTTGACATTAGTTAACTGCAATCCTTCAACTCGTCTCCAGATGCCCTTCATCGTCTCCGAGCAGATGACTCAAGCCCGTCGGGTACATGTAACCGTGGGCCTGATGAACCCCCAGGATGAAAGCTGTGGGGAAGTCGATGATGCTATTTCACCTGCAGGTTGCGAATCTTTAAACCCATCAAGGGTCCTTCGTTTCTTTCTTTCTGTACGACGGTATTTTCCGGATATAAGACCGGTTATAAAGACGGCCCAATCAACTTGAGACACTCTCACACATTCTCCAACCCATCGCATCACGCTCCGACATGTCCACGATTAAGAGCGTTGCCGTAATCGGCGCCGGTCCATCTGGGGCAGCAGCCGCAGAGGCACTGAGGAGGAGCAACGCCTTTGATACGATCAAGGTGTTTGAGCGTAGGGCTGAAGTTGGAGGGGCATGGTATGACTTGAGATACAAGTTGAAGATATACTCAACTGACAATTAATAGGAACTTTGATCCGGATCCTGATGTACCGCCTGCTGATCCTATGGTTCATCCCAGTCTTGTAGATCCTCCTGTTCAACCTCCTTCTACACTACCAGCGCGGACACCCAGGCAGCAACTGCAAAGATGGACTACAGCGCCGGTTTACGAGACTCTCACAACAAATGTCAATGTTGTAAGCAACTTCTAAATATTCAAGAGGTATTTTACTCATCATGCTAGGATATCATGTCTTACACCTATGTCCACTTCTCCCAAGTTGACAAGACTCCCCCAATCGAAGACACTGATCCAATGTTTCCTTCTGCAGCCCGTGTCTTGAAGTACATCCAGACTCTTCACGCGAGGCATGCCGACTTTCTTGTCTTGAGCACGACCCTTGAACAGGCTTCTAAGAAAGACTCAAAATGGGCCTTGACGTTGAGAAGATCAGAGCTTGATGAAGATTATTGGTACGAAGAATCGTTTGATGCCCTTGTCGTAGCGACTGGCATCTACTGGGTTCCCAAAATTCCTTCAATACCGGGCCTCAAAGAGTACAACCGGAGTTTCCCTGGTCGTGCTCTGCACTCCAAGTACTTTCGATCCATTCAAGCTTATAAGAACAAGGTGAGTTGCCGAGGCTTACACTGTGAGAAAGCAATGCTGACCCAACAGATTGTCATCATTGTCGGCAACGGCATCACCGCTCTAGATCTCATTCGTGATCTCATGCCCGTCGTATCCAGCCTCACCGTTTCCCATCGGAGCATAAGTTGGATGTATCCCACATCATTAGAAGGGGTCGAAGGAATATCGGTGCGGCCCGAGTTGAGTCATGTCGATCCAAGCACAGGAGATTTCTTCTTCAAAGATGGGGGCTCTCCAGTTCGACCAGATGCCATCATCTTTGCCACAGGATACCACGTCTCATTTCCTTTCCTATCACCACCTCAAGCAGTTCACAATCACGACTCAAAATTCACGGCAGACTGGGTTCCAGGTACTTACCTTCACACTTTCTGGAGAGAGGACCCAACTCTCTCCTTTGTCGGTCTCGTCCAAAACAGCGTTTCCTTCAGAATCTTTGAATACCAAGCTGCCCTGGTATCATCGTACCTCTCCGGAAAACTAAAGCTCCCGCCGATATCGGAAATGGAAGAATGGGAAAAGAAGCGGCTTGAAGAAGTGGACCACAAGACGGCGCTCTTCCACTACAACAAGTACCCAGGCAGCGTCGAGTTTCTGAACCAGGTACACTCTATCCTCGTAGAAGCAGGCGGTGACAACCTCGGGCTTTTGGAGTGGCAGGATGAGTGGACGCCGCGGTATCTAGCGGGTGTTAACGAGCGGAAACGTCGTGTGGATAACTTGAAGACGCTTCATCTTAGGGGGTCGATGATTTAGAAAGATGGATTATACTCGAATAGATATGTAAAAGCCCGGGACTATACCTAAACTCACAAAGACGGCGTCTTCTCATCATGATTGGAAATCATCCAGGTTCCCACGAGTCAGCAGATAAACTTATTTCCGCGCATGCATGGATCCGAATAGCTTCAGATTCCGGGGACCCAATGACATATCCCTCGCTTAGAAGATCCATCTAGGACGTGAATCCTATGCTAGTAGTTATACGGTAAGACTATGCGCGCGAATCCACTTTGGGCAGGGCCGTGTTATTCCCTGTTTAGATAGGAGTGAGCCCAGTTCGTTGGGAACCATGTTGATCTGTATGGCGGGGAAGCGAGTTTTTGACGACTGGGTAGAGATGGCGTAATAGAGGGCCGGTATTAGCATAATTCACCTAGTCTTATCCCATGTTTCTTCGGTGTTGAACCGTTTGACAGGTGCATATATAGGATGTCCAGATATCATGAACAGCTTCCACAGTGTGGCAGTGTCGAGAACATCGTCAAGTAAACTCAAAAAATGGCTTCTTCAAAGGATCTAGCAGACCCCGTCGTGATATCAGACGTCCTCGAAGAGGGAGGCGTGAAACCTCATGTCGATGTCCACGAGGAACCTTCGATTGATCCTGAGGAGGAGAGGAGGGTTGTCCGAAAGATTGATCTTCGGGTCTTGCCTCTTCTTTTCTTCATGTATTTGTTCAAGTAAGTTTTACCCTCGAGTTCTCTAGAATCGCAAGTCTAACTTTATCTCAGTGCTCTGGATCGAAACAATTTGGGTGCTGCCAAGACTGATGGTATTGATGTCGATCTCGGGTTTACCAAATATGAGTACAACATTCTCGTATCTGTGTTTTACATCCCATACTGCGCGTGAGTACAAAATTCTATTATTCGAAATGCAATGTTAACCGTGTCTGTAGCCTGACTGTGCCAGCAAACATGCTCACCCGCAAGCTCTCAGCCAGATGGACACTCCCCTGCTACCTCCTCTTCTGGGGAACAACCGTAATCCTCTCACCAGCATGCAAGAACTTTGCCGGTCTCGCCGCACTCAGAATTCTCTTGGGTATGGCAGAGGCCGGCTTTGGGGTCGGTGGTGTCTTTTACTTGACCCAGTGGTACAAGAGAGATGAATTGGCAAAGAGAATCGCCCTATTCTATGGCAGTCAGACCTTTTCGGGGGCATTCTCTGGTTTGATTGCCTTTGGTCTGTTCCAGATTGAGGGATCGCTTCATGGTTGGCAGTATCTTTATCTGGTTGAGGGTGCGCTTACCATCATAATCGGTCTGGTTTCTCTGTATGTTCTACCCCTATTGCCTATAATAGCCAAGATTTGGTCATTCATGAGAATATTTGAACTGACAAATGCAGGATCTTCCTTCCTCACCCTCCTCACAAAGAATTATCATTCCTTAGTGACCGGGAACGAGAAATCTGCCGTCTTCGATCCCTCCGCGATGCCTCTCAGGCCGTAGGATCCAAGTTCCAGATGAGAGACTTCTTTGCACCTTTGAGAGACTGGAAGCTCTGGGCTTGGGCTTTCATTGCCTTTTGCTTTGGAGTTACCAATGCGTCTGTTGGCAACTTTACGCCTCTTATTGTTGCCAAGCTGGTGAGTGACATTGAGTTACATACTAAATATGCTGTCTAACATGGATGAAGGGCTACTCGGCTGTCAAGACCAACCTTTACACTGTTGCCCCTTACATGGTGTCTGCTGTGCTTCTCTTCAGCACTGCCATTAGCTCGGATTACTTCCGTGAGCGAACATATCACTTGCTCACAGCCTTCACATTGGTAAGTCCCCAATTCCAGTCTCCTATTCTTTTACTAATACGCCTGTAGTCTTGCGTCGGTTTCATTATCATCGCCTCAATTGACGTCGAGAGCCATATCGGAGTTGCCTACTTCGCCGTGTTCCTCATCGTCGGCGGTTGCTTCACTCCCTCCATTGTGTTCCACTCATGGCATCAAAACAACGTTCCCTCTGAAGACAGACGCGCCTTGTAAGCCATCCCATTTTCCACTTGATCTCCTATTCTAACAACTTCATAGCAACATTGCCTTCATCACCTTCTTCGCCAACGCAGCCGGTCTCGTCTCAAGCAACGTGTTTACTCCCGACAGCGCGCCAAAGTACATCCCAGCGCTAGTTACGAACTATTCTTTCCTGGCTGCTGCAATCATTGTGACTATTCTCATGAGATTATGGATGCAGAGGCAGAATGCCCTCCGAAACAAGGCTCAGGGTGTTAACTGGACGAGCGCTGACGTGCCGACTCATCTGCTGCTGGCTGGTGCTTCTGAGAATCCTCACGAGAACCCCAACTTTAGATTCGTGCTGTAGGTTTGGCTTAGAGACATGTGTGTGATGAAGGCAGATAGAAGGCGTTCGAGTCAACTGCCACCCACCTTGAACTTCGGCAGGGTCACAAACAACATCACCAAAAATTCACAACACCAAAAAGAAACCATCACGACGTCTCAAACGACCGCTCTCATGCGTAATCTGGGAATCGAACCCAGGGCTCCCCGACGTTACTCGAATGGCAACGGAGAATTTTACCACTAAACCAATTACGCTGTGGTGGTGTTGAGACCCATGATGCTAGGTTGTGGTGGACTGGACTGGCAACTTCACTTTCAATCACTGCAACGCTACAGTGTTAATCAAGTCCATATTTTACCTCATGATGATGAGTCCTCGAAAACTCCAAGTTGGGCTTTCATGCCGTTACCATTTGGATCCGGCTCTTCAAAGCCTGGGTTCAGGATCATGTTGCCGGTAGGGTATGCTCAGATCGTGCTGGCTTTTAGAACTCTTGGTATCAACGGGCACTCTATTTCGAGCCTTTTATTTATCTTCACATGATGTACACTATTAGTCTGATATTACAACTCTATGACGTCTTGCTCTTCTTGGTTGTCTTTGTCGGAAAGAGATCAGATTCCTGAATAAGCTTCAACAAACACCAAAGATAGCAGATGATGAACCCAGCCGCTCCAACACCGACATTGGCCACGACCCAAAGATCCGGCTTGTCAACCGGGGGCGCAACAAGTGCGTCAACGACATGCCAGCCCAGCATGGCGGCATAGAATATCCAATGGAGCAGGGCTGTTGACCATTGAGCCCAGGCGGCTTGGCCTTCCTGGAAGTATGTGCTCAAAGAGGTGGGCGGGAGACCAAGCAGATATGACCAAAGAAGGGTCAAGACTGCATATGGAACCCTCAAGTCAACTCGCTTGAGCAAGGGGAACATGGTCCATGCTCCCAAAAGGTTGGCGAATCCAACCCAAGCCCGAGTATCCTTGCTCAGACCTTGCTTTCCAGCCAAGAGTAGAGTCATTGGCATAAGAGGCAACAGGACGCTCTTCTCGTGAACCTGATAGCTAAACAGAAAGAAGCCCCAAGCTGTGGCGGCAAATGCCAAGGGCAATGTCGTCTTTCGGGGTCGCAGGAACAAGATGAAGTTGGGAGGGATAATAGAGGCGAGAGTTGCGCCAAGAGCCACCTTTTGAAGCAGAGCTGCTGGCCACTGGCGGAGCTTGATGACAACGTTGGCGGCACACCAGAAGTTGGCAACCTTGTCCTCAAACAGGCCACGAGCAAAGGGGAACACTCGGTGGACCATCTGGACCAGTTGCACAACGAGAGGGTAGTAAAAGGCCTTCGTATCGAGAATTTCCGCAAGTTGAGGGAACAAGGGAAGAGGTGGTCGAGCTCCATCTGATTCCGCATATGGATCTATTCCCTGCTTCACATCATGAAGAGTACCCAGGATCAGAGGCAGTAGGAGAATGGCGAAGGAAATAATGGTAACGAGAGCAATGCCGAAGAGTCTTGTCGGGTTGATCCGAGGGAACACGCATCGTCCAAGCAGGTAAGAAAAGACGCTGAAGGCATAGTACAGGGCCATCTGCTTGAATCCCAGCGCTCCAACGAAGAAGACGGCAGCCCACTTGTAACGCTCAGCAATCATGCTAGACATGCTCGCAAGAACGAAACCCAGCATGACAGTGTTGTATTGAAAGTGGACATGGTCAATAAGGATGGTCGAAGGCTGCATCAGGATGGCAACGAGAGCGAGCCAGGCGTTCCAGTTGGCAACTCCTTGGAGACGACTATACCGCCGCACAAAGACAATCGCAGCCGGGACATAGATGAGGTATTCCGAGATTATGACGGTCGCCCTCATAAAGATCTTGAGGTTGGGGTCTTCGTTTCCTCGGGAGGCAAAGAGGGCGAACCACGAGGGGTCAATGAGAGCTCCGATCTTGCCCAGAACCCAGCTATGGTAGGCGGTAAGAGGAGGATAGTCGAGACCCCACCACTGGAGATCGTGGAAATACCACTGTGAGACGGGGAGTTGCGTCGTAACCTCCATCCAGTGTCGTTGCGCTTCGTAGTCTCCAAACATGGGGGGTTTGCGGTGACCTACGAGGTAATCCACATTAGCATACATGTTCGCGTGTCATGATATGATGGAAGCTACTCACCAGAATATCCCCATAATCCAGCAGCCCATCTAAACAGCCCAACAACCATAAGAATAACGGGTAAAACCTCCCAATGCGACGAAGAAGTGCGCGCCGGCCAGAGAAACGCGGCAAGGGGAAAAGCAGGCGCCCTCACCAGGGTCTCTGAGCGAGACGGCCTGTCGCCGCCATTGCCGGTCTTCTTAGTCCTGCGACGAGGCTTGTGCGGTGACGGAGAAGGGCCAGCCATTGTCACCGCGGGAATGAGGAATCCGTGGGAGAAGCGAGCGTCATCAAGAGCACACAAATGGAGCTCCCTTGGTGTTTGAAAGGAGAGTGTGTGTGGGCGGGACCTGCTTGCGTGGTGTTTAAGATGACAGCCTGCAAACCCCCGGAAATTTTGGTGGAGCTTCTAGAACTCGACCTTGACCTTGGCCCTGAAAAGGAGCTCCGAATTCCGGTGAAACCCCGGGCGGCAGACGTCAGTGCTCTGGTACAGTGTCAATTTTGTAGGTTCTTGCACGGTATGGCGATGCTTCCAAGAGCTTGGCAAGCCTGTTGCGTCACAGAATCTCCAGGTTTTCCCTTGCTACAACATCAGAATCTCATTTTATACCCTCAAGCCATCGTCAAGCATAAGATGCCTTTCCCCTTTGTCCTCCCGACGACATCCGCCTTCTCCTTCTCATCAAGCTTCAGCTCCGACTCACATCCCTCGCTGCCCCTCAACGCCAGCACATATCGCGGGGTGGTCCGAGATACGCTCAAGAAGCACAAAAGACTTCCTCCTAGCTCTCAGATCTCGAATCTCAATACAGCTATATCGAGTCTCAACGGGTATATACCCTACCTTCTTGCTGTGGATGATGGCTTGAGCAGTAGAAACCTGCCCAACGGAGAGTTCATCAGCATTGTTCTCAAAACAAGCCCGGCCATCGAATGGAGACCAACTTTATCGGGTGATATCGTTCCAGGACGTGAGAGAGCTCGAGTCAAGATTACGTCTCTGGAATATGAGATATTCTTTGTTCTCTCAACCTTGGGCTTCTCGCATGTCCTGACTGCCCGATCTGCCTTACAGCCCCTCTATTCTACCAACGGCGAATTTCTCGGCGCACAAGGCAGGGCGAGTGCAATCACTTCAGCGACAAAGTCACTCTTGGAGGCCGCTTCTGTATACGACTATCTTGCTGGCCGAGGAGAACACATCACGACGAGCCCACCATGCGCCGACATCTCACCTGGTACAGCCCAAGCCCTATCTTGCCTAGCCTTGGCGGAAGCAACTTTGCTTGCCGTTCTCAAAGATGATCCATACCCAGCAATTGTCGCTCAAGAAAGGAACAAGAATGACAAGGAGTGGATGTTCAAAGCCCCAGATATCCCAAAAGTCCGCGCTCACCTTTACGCCCGTCTATGCTTGGCGGCGTCTGAACATGCTGCCAAGGCATCTTCCCTATGCAGCTCAGCCGGTTCAGGATCTCACAAGATCAACAGCGGTCTACTAAAGTACCTGGAGGATCTTCGACGAACATGCCGGGCCCGCGCTTGTCGGTTCTTTGGTATCGACGCTGAACTGGGAGGACAAACAGCTGAAGGCATCGGATGGGTTCGCGCCGGTCTTTCAGAGTTGGGCGTTGAGATCAAGGATCATAAAAAGGGTCTCAGCTTTAGCAGGTTCAAGAAGGATATCACGGAGAAGCGAGAGGATCGACGGGTGGATAAGGAGGCTGCATGGGGAGCTGATGCAGGCAAGTTAGAGGAAACGCGAATCCTGGAGATGCTCGACGCCAAGTGGAACAAGATCAACGACACGGTAAGCAGCCTCATGCAAGATTCGGAAGCGTTTTCTGACAATATCAGATGAACACGCAAGCTATCCCGCCCGCCAACACACTCCTGAGCAAGATGCCATCAGGACGTGAGATTCACACCATCAAGCCATATGAGCCGCCTTCCCTTGACAGGGATGTCCTAGAAGCCATGCGAGCTCCTCCAGAGGAAGATGATACCTTTGTTGATGACTTGAGCTCGGATGATGAGATCAGAGGTGGCCCATCGGCTCCAGTTGGTGCATTCCCAGGATCTGCGGCTGATTATGCACGGAGTACAAGCACAAGCACGCCTGGCAATGCATACTACTAGTTCTAGGAGCGGTGCCGCTGAGTACTATACGGAAGATGCATTGGTAGATGCGTAGTTTGTTTAACTATTTTGGTGATATAGACGCGTGGCCGATCACAAGGCACCATTGCTGGCCATCTAAGAGAAACCATGCATAGCCCTCGTACGACCGATATGCTACTCTATCATTGGGACATGTCTCCTCCCTGGCACAAATAGCTCTTCAATGTTCGTCTGGTTAATCAGCTGTGATTTCCGGGTACTCGACTGATGTAGATGTTGGGCAAGGAGGAGGCGTAGGAGAGTCTTGGGGAGAGCAGACATCGTAGCATCTGTAGTTCGTGTCAGTATTTTGCGCAAGATGTAGCTGAGATGTAAATGAATTACTCACGCCCCGTATTTGATACCACATGAGTTGATGGCATCGAGGCAGATAGTCTGGTGCTCACATGGAGGATACGGCGAGGCCGCAACGAGTCCGGCGAGACTGGCAACGAGGAGGAGAGTGTTGGAAAGCATGGTGTAGTAGATAGCTTGTCAATTAATGAACTGTGTCATTCTCACCTTGTGCGGGAACATATCTATTTAATATATACTGCATCACCGGTCGGTCGGCCGCCGCGACATCCGCAGCAAGACACAGCGGGATGTAATACAGATCCGCAGTCGGCCGCGCTTGCATATGATCGTCAGTCAAGAAGCTATGAAGCTCAGAAGCAACACGGCAGTATACGAGGTGTAAGCATTCCCCGTCAAGTACCGACGGTCCAATGGGAAGTGTAATGGACCACGATGCGACGTCACGGGCCGTATAACACTGCAAATCAACAAAAAGATGCGACCTGAAGCCTGCAGGTACTGGGTCAACGGCTCAAGCGCTTCAAATAGCCCGTTTAGAGACACGGCTGCGTCATGGGCGTTTTCAGTTTAATAAGGATGTGCTGGTCGGGGTAATGTCAGCGGCTCTTGTGCAAAAGAACTTTTGAAATGAATATATTACAGCGTGAGATCATGACATGTTTTGACTCCGAAATATTGACATTGTTTCTGTTCATGTGTGCTGCAGACCCTCTTTAGTTCCCACGTACGATTATGAGACACGGCAACGGCGGTTCGGCAGAAGTGGGTAGAATTATAATAAATTAAAGATTATTTTTAACCTACCTCGATGTGCTTCTGAGCTGAGCAATGCCGTCTTAGAAACACTGGGAGAGCAAGGATCTTGTCGGTTGAAATAAGGCCGCATTAGAAACCAAGCCATGGTTGCCCGAGTTGGAGAAGCGGCATAACTAGACCAAGCTTATAATGGGTGTCCTCGGCCAACAATGCCGATATGGTGTTTGGCTGCTCAAGTTTGGCTGGTGAATCCTTCAATGGAGTAGAAATGTGCCTTGATTATACGATAGTGATTCCAAGCTTTCTCCCTAACAAGTCAACTTGGCATCCAGCCAATTCAAAACCATACAAGGCAGAGATTATTCAACACACTAGGCTGACAAGATAGGTAGAGGTTTGGCGTATGAGGGTCAATCCGAGTACTTAGAAAATCACATACTTCCCTGGTTAAAGGGGACCTTAGCAAGTCTCGGCTTAAGCAAGAAATAGTCAAGAGGGGTTTTATAAGAACTCTACCCTCTCGTCGATTCTTTTCCCCTGTCTAACCTAAGACTTTTATTATGTTAAAAAAACCTCAAGAGATACCGACCAGCGAATATTGAGAGCCTTGGTGATATGCTTGGGAGAATCCGACGGACAAGGTCAAACACCAACCTTACAATCACACTGCCATCATCAACTCACGAGAACGTGTGGCAAACACTCGCTCACTAGATTTATGGACCAGGCATTATCGAAGCAAGCAGGGATCTTTGCTTGACCCCTGTCGCACGTTTCTTCCCTCGTGGTGATCAACACTCCCGCATGATCTGGCGATCAAGCGTGGCACACTTCCCCAGAACTCCAAGACCCCAGCATATAGGTAAGGTCTATGATTATAAAACTAAGCTTATATGTAGAATTTCGAGTATTATTTATTCATTTCGTGTTTTTGTTTATTTATTTTCCTCTAAAATCATGTTTTTATGGCCAGAAATGGTTCTCGCTGCCTACCTGGGTACCTACAGTGTGTCATAAGATACTTTGCCAACTTTATCAACAGAGTCAACTTGTTGAGTCGGGCTGTTGTCGGGCTGTGGGCGAAATACACTTTCTAAAAACGTTCTTCAAATTCTTCCGTCGTTCGCTTTCTGCATGTGTCCTTTTTCTTTCGATATCGGGCTGGTCAGACTGTTCTTCCTTTCCATCGCGCAACACTGTCAAATCTCTCCAAGCAAACCAGTATATCAAGCACGAAGATATCAAGATGAAGTGGTTCCCGTTCCTATCCGTTTCATTTCTCCTAGGCACCGTCATCGCCACCGATCCGATGCCTCAACTCCCCCCAGTGCCAACCAAATACCGTCTCATGGTCACAACGTGAGAAGCCGTAAAAACCTCTAACCAAAGTAGATGAACTAACATAGCTCAGGCATGGGCTTCTTAAAGACATCGACGATAAATACCTATCTTACGACCCAGAGAGCAATATCGGGGTATTTACCACCGACCATAAACCCGTCTTAATCCACGACATCGTGCCCGGGAAGAAGTCCGGGGGCGACTTTGTCATCTTCGACACCCGCCCCGGCGACGAAATATTCTACGGCCTATGTCTTCTCGGCTGGGAGGGTAACATGCACTTCAGGGAAATCAGGAACCCGGACCGTTTTAAACCTGACAAGAACGCCGACGTTTTATATACCCCAAACACCTATTCTTGGAACGAGTTCTGGTTTGCCGATGGTATCAACGGCATGAGGGAGCTGTTCTGGGGCACCAAAGGAGACCGTCCGGGATGGGTCGCAGTACCCTTGGTAGATGAGACTTATCTCATTCGGTGGTATAATGGTGAGTGCAATGCCGGCCTTCGCGGGCCCGCCGTTGGACATTTCGGAGCTAACTCCGATAAACAGGTTCGCAAAAGGTTGCGAAGCATTGGGCCCCAGTGAAAATCTATTTGCAGCCGTTTGAATTGTAGTAGTCGATCGATCCGGAACAATTCGCAGAATCGGTGATTCAAAGGCTGGTAAGGCACCAGACCGCTATTCCTCAAGCTCGCAGCCATCGCCTGTGAATCAGTCCAATTGAGGCCCCAGCTGAAGCTCCTTGGAGCTTAGGCAGGACGGCCTGTTTGTGGGGTGTTCGGCGCAGTGTTTTGGCGTGATCGTCTCGTGTCTCGTGTGTCTCGGTTCAAGACTGGAATGAATTGACTGATTAGCAACAAGAAATGAAAACAAAACAAAACAATGAAAGCAGACTCATTAGCAATCAATGTATCAAGAAGGCCCCGAAGGATGAACATCCAAGAAAATAGTATTGCCAAGTTTGCTATCAGAACACAGCGTGAAACTCCCGCCCATCTAGCCTATACACAGGGTTACAAGTACATGTAGCATCACACGCAGTATTCCATCTGCGGTAACCCTTAACTTCACCTCCGCCTCAAATCATCATGTTCGTTCCGCGACAAATTCGCTTTTGGGTTCTTAGTTGCCGAGAGCCATCTGCTTCTTAATCTCGGCGATCGCCTTACCAGGGTTGAGACCCTTGGGGCAGGCTCGGGTGCAGTTGAGAATGGTGTGGCAACGGTACAGGCTCATCGAGTTCTCGAGGTTGTTCTTGCGCTCGGCTGTGCGCTCATCACGAGAGTCGGCGAGCCATCGGTAAGACTGGAGAAGGATGGCGGGTCCGAGGTACTCCTCAGAGTTCCACCAGTAAGACGGGCAAGAGGTAGAGCAGCAGGCGCAGAGAATGCACTCGTAAAGACCGTCGAGCTTGCGGCGGTCCTCCTTGGTCTGTCGGTACTCACGTCCCTGTTGATTCTGTCAGTACACGTCAATGTCAATGAGGAAGAAAGGGGGCCGTACGTCCTCGGCAGGAGTCTCGCGCTGGAGGTAGGGCTTGATGCTCTTGTACTGTTTGTAGAAGTGCGTCAAGTCGGGGACGAGGTCCTTGACGACGTAGGTATGAGGAAGAGGGTAGATCTTGACATCAGATGAAGACTCGGCAGGAATTCGGCCTGGTCGGGAGCGTCAGCACTTTGCTCTCAATTGAATAATACCTCGCACGCGACAATGGCGGGGAGTCATACACAGGCAGGCAAGGGTGTTCTGGCCATTGATGTTCATGGCGCAGCTACCACAGATACCCTCACGGCAACTTCGTCGGAAGGTCACGGTAGGGTCGAGCTCATTCTTGATGCGGATGAGGGCATCGAGAATCATAGGTCCGGTCTTGTTGAGGTCCAGTGTGTAGGTCTGGAGACGGGGCTTCTCGCTGGGGGTATCGGGGTTCCATCGATAGATCTGGAAGGACTTCATGTTGGGCTTGGGCTCCTGAGGAGCCTCGCTGACCGAGGCCATGGAGCGAGAGAAGACGGCTCCGGGTCGAAGGGCAGCCGTCCTTGAGACGGCGCCGACAATTCGAGAAGAGGATCGGAGGGCGGCCATGATGATGAAATCGGGGTTGGGACCGGAGGAGAAGGACAGTCAATCTTCGTGAGGTGAAATCTGAGCTGTGGCCGAGGAATTGACAGGAAGAAAAGCCGTTCAATCCCCTCCGTTCAAGTTGAATTGTCGATGTTCACAAGGGGTGGCGTATCCAGGTTTCTCATCGTCATGAATTGGGAAGCAAACCTTCCCTCGGCTATTGCTTTACGGAATGGAGACTTGCACTTGCCGTGGACCAATCAGAGCCAGGGTGTTGAAATCAATTTCGACGGCACACTCGGTCGGGATCGGAAGCAGGTGCTCGTGAAAGGCGGGTGGATCGGGGAGAAACAGATGATCCGTGTCATCCGGACATGAGTTTCCGGGAGAAATGGAAATCAAAATAATTTTTCGATCTGTGGCTTTGCCGTTCAGCCCCATCGCACAGCCTCAGCTGCCTCCTTCCAAATAAAGACAGCGCGCTGCACTGTGGCTTCTCGAAGGGACAGGGCACTGGAGGGGCTTGCCTTCCAAAAAGAATTAGATTAGATATCGGAGACCCAACAACTTTATTTCTCCGTTCGCGATCCCACTTCTGAGGAGCCAACTCCCTCTAACACCACTAATTTTTTCTTGATCCCCTTCGCAAAGATGTCTTCTCTGTAATTGCCTACCGCTTTAAACCGATTTGACTCTTCGCTCTACCATCTCCTCCATCGAAGCTATCTCTCGCAACAATTCTTGTCCTTGACGATCCACTCTTCTAGCCCTTCATGGCCGCGCCTTGCAACCGAGTTGCTGCAGCTTCATGGCACTCACTACTTACTGCTAGAGGTCCGTCGCAAGTCTGGTGTGTTTCTACTCGGGCATTAATACTAACTTTCTTTTAGCTTCCTTGCAGACCTGCTCGCGATTTCGAACCCGGCCGCTCTGTGCCATGGCCTCATGCTTGCGATCGAAACTTTACTCCACATCAGCCGACGCACCAAGATTCTCTTACCATATCGCCTCCTCCTTTATCGCCAAAGACAGACCCTACGATCCTTCCACCCACGTTTTCCACTTCAACCCGTATAATCGAATTCAACCCCCGCGGAACCGTCGCCCTTCCGCTCGTCCCGAGTCCGGACACGATGCCTTCTTTGTCAGCAGGATCAATGATTCAGGCTCAGTAGCGTTTGGTGTTGCGGACGGTGTTGGTGGCTGGGTGGATTCAGGTGTCGATCCTGCCGACTTCTCTCATGGCTTCTGCGACCACATGGCAGTGGCTGCTCACGAGCACAAGGCGGACGCTGATCCTCCCTTGACAGCGAGGAAGCTGATGCAAAAGGGGTACGATGCGATTTGCGAAGATCGCAGCCTTCGGGCAGGTGGTAGCACTGCGTGCGTTGCTATTGCTGGAGCAGACGGAAATCTGGATGTGGCAAACCTCGGTGATTCCGGTTTCTTACAGCTTCGTCTGAACGCTGTTCATACCTATTCGGAACCTCAGACACACGCCTTCAACACGCCCTTTCAATTATCACTCGTCCCTCCGAGTGTTGCTGCTCGCATGGCAGCTTTTGGTGGTGCTCAGTTGAGCGACTTGCCCCGAGATGCTGACGTTACGCAGCACGCGCTCCGACATGGTGATGTCCTAGTCTTTGCGACTGATGGCGTTCTTGACAACCTCTTCAATCAAGATATTCTCCGAATTGCCAGCCGGGTTCTGGTTCGGAGCGGTGCTTGGGTTATGACTGAAGCCGGTGGTGTCCGTGTGGCCGATGCCCTGGAACCTCTAGTTCAGCTCCCTGAAGCGTCCGAGGAAAAGAAGGAAAGGACACTGACACTTCAGAGTTTACTCGCGACCGAAATCGTGACAGCTGCGAAGCGAGCCAGCGTCAACACGAAACTCGACGGACCTTTCGCGAAAGAGGTCCACAAGTATTATCCCAACGAGAACTGGCACGGCGGCAAGGTCGACGACATTTGCGTTGTGGTAGCTGTGGTTAATGAAACTTCAGCGGGCTTGAAGAGCAAGTTGTAATTTTTATCTTTATTTTATTTCCGGGAGCGGGTTTATGATAGAGATGGGAACAGCTCATAGAGGCGGGCACGCAAGCACACTGCGATTGGGAACTTGGGATGTTTTGGAGTCAAATGATAGACAGCAGGGAGTGCGTCGCGGTTGATTGATTTATGGGGTTGTATACATGATGGCGCAAGTCGGGTTGCCTATATGTTTTTAATATTAAAAGCACATTCGAGTTCAGATACGATTATGACTGTTACGCTGCAGATTACGCCGAGTTTCCGATACTACGGTGCTAGAAGATTCGCTATTCGCTGTAGACCAGGCCAGTATGTATCTACCTACCAGATGAAAGAGCTCATGATATAGAGTGTTTGATTCATAACCCGTTTTGGTGCCTGTGTCACATATAACTAACCGAACGGTTTCGTGAAAGAACACAGAGAAAGCTTATAAAATCAGTAGTTATGTTATTAAAGTGCGCTTGGTTCAAAACTTGGACGGTGCGTAAGTAGCAAGCAATCCAATGCGACTCTGTGTTTGTTAAAGGTTGTCAAGGTTGCAATCAACCATATATGTTGAACCTTGTGCATATTGCTCTTCTATGTGAAAACTATCGATCGCTACCCAATCTCCAAGTTTATAAATTCCCCTGATTTCCAAATTGGCTCGTCATCATAGATTGGTAACCCAAGAATTATATCTCCATTGGATGGATGGGTTGAATGTGAAGGTGGAAAATGCAGGGTAGTTCCCGAAGACATCCGCACGTGGGACCCAATGATCATGACATCACCAACTCGAAGCAAGTACTCGACTGGTACTATCTTGGCACCGGAAATCGGGAAAGAAATTCTTCATGATGCTCTGTTTCATAGAATTTCACCCGAAAAATGATGGAGATATATGCGGTAAGTTCCTATCCATATCCAATGGATATAGCTCTCTAACATCCATCTCGAGGCTGGTGCTATTGCAGCGTTCACGGTTGACCTGCTGGTCTATCCTCTCGACACCCTCAAGACTCGATACCAGAGCCAAGACTACATCAAAACATATGCTGCCAATTCGGCAAAGAAGGCACCCGTTTGGCGGGGCCTTTATCAAGGCATTGGAAGCGTAGTATTAGCTACACTCCCAGCAGGTTAGTATTCCTAAACATGTGCAAGGCAAGAGAGGATTGCTCATGTTTCTAGCTGGACTATTCTTCTCAACATACGAGAGTGCGAAACAAGTCATTGGCAAATCAACATCGCTGCCAGAACCTCTAGTACACTCATCCGCTTCGGCAATTGCAGAGATGGCGTCCTGCTTAGTACTCGCCCCTGCAGAAGTCATCAAGCAAAACGCCCAGATGCTACGGGGCGAGACTTCAGGTAAGGGGTCGTCAACGTCCTTACAGGCGTTCCGTCAGCTCGCCGGGACCGGGGCATCACGGCGCCTCTTTACAGGCTACACGGCCCTCGTTGCGCGCAACCTTCCATTCACGGCACTTCAGTTCCCCATCTTTGAGCATATGCGCGCACGGGTCTGGGAGTCCCGCGGTGAAGACGCCCCGGAGCCCACCCTGGTCGAGACGGGGCTTGTGACGGGGTTAAGTGCAGGAGGCGCAGGATCAGTAGCAGCGTTCCTGACGACGCCGAGCGACGTGGTCAAGACGAGGATGATGCTGAGCGCCGGGAGCGAAGGTAACGAAGTCGCGGCCAAGATGGCGGGCAAGAGGGCGAAAAAGGGGGCGTGGACGGTGACGCAGGAGGTGTACCGGGAGAGGGGAGTGCGGGGGTTCTTCCGGGGTGCGGCTCTGCGATCGGGGTGGACGATGCTGGGGAGTGGGTTATATCTGGGGACGTATGAGATGGCCAAGGTGTGGTTGAAGAGGAGAAAGTCTGATGAGGATGAAGCTGGGGAGCCGTGAGAGATGAGATGATGATTGAGACAGAGCCAATTGCATGATATTAGACCATCCAGTCAGCAATAGATGAGAAGCTGCAGATCCATGTTTTGCTATATCGCTGACAATGAGGTCAACAAAGAAGATCTCAACATGTCGACATTCTCGTGGCTTTTGACGTCTTTGCTCAAAACAGAGTGTGCGACAGTCCGAAAAGAAGCTCCCTACCTAGTCTCCCCGTCACCGCCTACAGCGTTACACTCGTATCAACCGGAGCCCAACGCATGTATATATACGCCCTACCCCAGACAAGACACACCTTGATGATTGATTTTTTTTATATCCAACATCCATGCTGTTTCTGGATGCGGGTTTGTGTGAGCTGTCGCCATTTTAGCGTCTGGCGCACATGTCAGTGCCGCATCCTGGCCTGCGCTAGTCTTGCATTCTTCTGCCCCTGGCATCCAAGTTCCAACAACCTGTAGCAACCTTTTTCACTTCCGACTCGGGCGTCGTCAAGCTGCCGAGACCGGGGGAGGAAAAGCGTTATCATTGCTTCTAGCGGTGAAGCCGTAGATTGTCGAATTTTTTACCCCGGCTCACTGCATCACGGTGCGACGTATCATCATGATCTCGCTGTCTCGCGTCATTGGGTACAAAGCGAGATCCCGGAGCCGCATCTCATGTCCCAAGACAGACTTTTTTTCTTCCCCAAGCCATTGAGGAAATTCAAGGCGGCTAGAAGAACCCCTTTGGTTCTGTGCCCCATTTTGGAAAACCCCTTCCATGTTGGAGATAGAAGCCCAACCTGACTCAGGGCTGCAAATTCCGCCGGGCTCGGCCGGAGGCTTGTCTGTCAGTGATTCCGACACGCCCGACCACCCGCACTAACAAGTGGTTTGCCGAGAGAAAAGACCCTTCCTTTGACACTCTTCACCGACCCACACGTGCTGGTTTCTCGTTTTCCCCAGATGGTGTCATTTAGCACGTTATTCCAGGCTCGATGGCCTAAGAGGCCGTAGGAAGGGGCTTGGTGTGACAATAAAAGGCCAATGGCTCGCTGTTTGGGTCGTGGTGATCCTCGTAGCTGTTCCCATCTTCATCCCCCAATTGTCTCTCGGACTGTATATCTCCCTGTCGAGCTTGCACTAGAACCCAAAAGATCACCCAGCAAGATCATCTTCCAAGCCGTTGCTGAGCCACAATGGCGTCCGTTGATATCCAGACGGCTCCCGGAGCGGAACTCGGCGTGTTCGAAAAGACCGGCACACAAATCGACGTGAGAGAGATAAGCCCGGAACTTGCTCTCAACAGTCGATTTTTGATCCAATCCCCATATACCGAGCAGGAACATCTGCTTGACCTGGACACCCTGAACCACGAGAACACACTTCTCGCCCGCGCCCTGAGTCGGTTCCGAGTTCTTAGTGATGACTATGCAACGGCATCTTATGTCGACTCTTTCAACTGGCCTGAAGTTCTCGAGGAGGTGAAACGCCTTGCTGCCGAGTCAGGAAAGGGTTTCAAAGAAACCTCCTTCTACATCGTCGCTTTCCGATCCCGAATCAAGAAGACCACCGAGTACGCTGATCTCGGCCGCCTTGACAAAGCGGCACACGCTGAGGCTGTAGCAAGCGGTGGATTCCTCAAGTAAGCTGAAGCTTTTGTGTTCATGGTGGTTCTTTTGCTAACAGCGACCAGATATTGGTTCGGAGAGCCAGACTCTGAGTTGGCCAACTTGGCGACTTGCATCTGGAGGACAAGAGAGGACGCCAAGAAGGGTGGTACTGGACCAGCACACCGAAAAGCAGCGGGAGCTACTCGTGCCATGTATGCATTCTGGAGGATTGATCAGCACCGACTCATTATTCGGGACAATGTCGAGTCATGGGAGATTATCCCATGGGAGGAGTAAAAGTGAAATCTTGGCGCGACGACGGGCGTTGGAAGCGACATAGAGTGATGGCGTGTTCTGGTACTCATATTAAGATTAGGGGAGGCCTCATATCCGGGGTTAAGGAGCTTTGGTTTAAGCATGAGAGGGCCAGCATGATACACAAGGGATGGGATAGGTCGGAAAAGGTCACAAGGCGTTTGCTGGAAAAATCGAGATATATTCGGCATGGGAAATGAGCTATGATAGATAGACGGTTTAGAAAAGATAAAAGGTGCTTTCAGATTTGATAAACTTGTAACGACTGATGATGTTTGAATGCTGAGGAAGGGCTAGGTTCTGAGTGAGGTTGGCGATTAGCGAGGTGGGGATTATGCAGGAAGTACACGGATTTGCCATGAAAAGGAAGAAACGTATGCTATCCGTCAAGTGAGAAATAATATGCCGGCTTAGAAAGTGAGTAAATCTTAATGCCCAGAAACTTATAGTTGATGGCAACGTGATGCTGTTGTTGAGCTCGTGAAGTGCCGCGGGATATATAATCTGCCGCGCCTCACCGCCCTCATCCCACAACGCCCACAAATCGGTATGCGAAAAGTTTCGATATTCCCACATCCAGAGCCCCGAGGCCTTGCAACACCACCCGCCCACTCACGATCGTAGCGCCGAACCTCTACCCGTCACTCGCGGCCCCGTGCATATCTCATCCTGAATTTCTGCCAAAATGGGTGACGCTCCCAAAGATGCGCCTTTCCAGGCCGTCCAGGTCGAGGCTCTGGTGAGTTGAAATGCCCCACCTCGAGGCCCCCCCTCTAGGAGTTGCGAGGAGGCAGAATTGACCTGTGTTGCCGTGTAGGTCATCATGAAGATTGCCAAGCACTGCTCCTCGGCCTTCCCTTCTATCGCCACCGGCTCGATCGTGGGTATGGACCGTGACGAGCTTCTGGAGATCACCAACACGTTCCCTTTCCCGACCGTCGACCCCGCTACCACCGATGGCCACCAGAACGACGCCTCGGCGCTCGCCGCTGCCGCTCCCCGACAGAAGGCCAACATCACCTACCAGAACGAGATGATCCGACACCTTAAGGAGGTCAACGTGGATGCGAACAACGTCGGCTGGTACACGAGCGCGACCATGGGCAACTTTGTCAACCTGAGCTTCATCGAGAACCAGTTCCACTACCAGAAGGACAACGAGCACACCGTCGCCCTTGTCTACGATGCCAGCAAGAGCTCTCAGGGCAACCTGACCCTACGGGCGTTCCGACTCACCCCCGCGTTCATGAATGCTTACAAGGAGAACAAGTTCACCACCGAGAAGTAAGGCAATGTCGGAGCATGACTTTGGGAACAGGTGCTGACTGAAAATAGCTTGCAAAAGACCAAGCTCACCTTCAAGGACATCATCGCTGAGGTCCCCATCAACGTCCACAACTCGCACCTCCTCACCACCTTCCTCCACCAGATCCCCTCCGCTCCCGTCAGCGGCGATATTCAGCAGCCCTCGTCGCTCGCCGACCTGGAGCGGGACGGTGTCAAGCCCCCGTTGTATCCCTCTATCGATACCCTCGACCTTGCGATCGACCCCTTCCTCGAGAAGACCTGCGATCTCCTGCTCGAGAGCATCGAGTCGCACTACACCGACCTCAACAACTTCCAGTTCTACCAGCGACAGCTCGGCCGTGAGCAGACCAAGATCACACAATGGCAGACCAAGCGCAAGGCTGAGAACGCCCAGCGGGCCGCCGCTAAGCAGCCTCTCCTGCCTGAGGACGAGTGGCAGCGGCTGTTCAAGCTTCCCCAGGAGCCCAGCCGGCTGGAGGGTATGCTGAACGCGAAGCAGGTGGAGCAGTACAGCAAGCAGGTGGACGGCTTCACGGCCAACGTCAGTGCCAAGATGTTTGCGGTGAGGGAGAACCTGTTGCCGAAATAGACGGATGACGGGGTACTCGAAGGGGGTTCACGGTGTCTCGAGGGATTTCAGGGATACGAGACGCTCAGTGATGGTTTGCATTGGCGGCGTTCCGGGCAATGTGGAATATAATTGAGTGCTGGTCTAGATTTACAGCGTTGAGAAAGAGAGGAGCACTTGATGAGCACATGATGGACAGACCTGATGTTGCTGGTGATGCCGAGATGAGATGTGGTGGGGAGGATACCTGGTTCTGGCCTCTTGTTGATGATCGACATGAGGTTCATGAGTGATGCCCAAGAAACAAGCTTGAAATGCTTGAAGGCAGATCAACTAAAAAGTACGAATATTTGGATAACCAAGACAATGCTTGTCTGGATTTTATGTGTCTTAAGAATGGCAACTTGAAGTGAGCATCTTGCTTGTAGCTTGTTGTTTCTGGCCAATCTACAACGGCATGCGTGATGGTCAACAAGCTGCTTGTTGTCTCTCATCTGTGACCATTCAGCTTGTGCCATGCTGGACAGGCACAGCGTAGCATCAGGAAAGGCGGTCGGTTTGAGATGATCAGCACCTAGCTCAACAGGAAAGGTCGATTGGCTCGCTCCCAGCCTCCAACGGCGGCCGGGGATTGACGGTTACTGTAGGAGGCGGTTCTCGGCTTCCGAGCGGGGAATTCGAGTTGAAAGGAACATCAGGGTCCCCGAGGAGAGCACCGCAACTAAAGCTCTAGCTGAGTGAGACGCGGTAATATCAAAGGTAGCAACCGAGCTTCAGAGATGATGATCCAGTCAATGAACGAGAAAACTCAACGTGGTCCCCGATTCGCTAGACCAGAATCTTCTTGTTACCGTAATGGATCCGTATTCGTACAATGGCTCCATGTGAGGGAGCTTGTCTATCGCTGCGCTGATGAAAAAGATCCTCTTTTTTTTTTTCTGACGCCGGCTTCTCGCAGCTCCACTCCCCGGTGCCTGTCCGCCCCCTCAGGTCCCCCCTCGTCAGCAAAGTCCAAAGGTACCGCTGGAGGGGCGTTTCCAGGGCGAACCATCCGCCCGTCCACAAGTACCGATGGACAGCGGCGACTTTTTGGGTGCATGCCCGTGGTGATTGCCCCGCCTCTTGGCTGCCCGTGGTTTGTTGGTCTGAGGTGGTCTCAATGGCAAAGAAAATTCTGCCCCTCATTTTGCCGTTTTCACCGCCCGCCCGCCAACCCCTCCCCCTCTCCCCCTCCAATCGAGCAGGAGGTCAAGTCTGAGAAGCCCCGCTCCCCATCTTATCTTCTCACCTCGTCCTCAACCTCTTGACCTCTACATATTCCTCCTCCTCCCTTTTCTTCCTCTCTTCTTCTTTCTTCCTCCTCTTCTATTCTCTTTCTTTCCCTCTCATACTCCTCCTCCTCCACCAATTCATCCACAATGTCTGCCCCCGCCCACAAGTTCAAGGTCGCTGACCTCTCCCTGGCCGCCTTTGGCCGCAAGGAGATCGAGCTCGCTGAGAACGAGATGCCCGGTCTCATGCAGACCCGAGCCAAGTACGCTGCCGACCAGCCTCTCGCCGGTGCCCGCATTGCTGGCTGCCTCCACATGACCATCCAGACCGCCGTCCTCATCGAGACCCTGACTGCTCTTGGTGCCGAGGTCACCTGGACCAGCTGCAACATCTTCAGCACCCAGGACCACGCCGCTGCTGCCATTGCCGCCGCCGGTGTCCCTGTCTTCGCCTGGAAGGGTGAGACCGAGGAGGAGTACAACTGGTGCCTCGAGCAGCAGCTCCTTGCCTTCAAGGATGACAAGAAGCTCAACCTCATCCTCGATGACGGTGGTGACCTGACCACCCTCGTCCACAACAAGTACCCTGAGATGCTCAAGGACTGCTACGGTGTCTCTGAGGAGACCACCACCGGTGTCCACCACCTCTACCGCATGCTCAAGGAGAAGAAGCTCCTCGTCCCCGCCATCAACGTCAACGACTCCGTCACCAAGTCCAAGTTCGACAACCTCTACGGCTGCCGTGAGTCCCTTGTCGACGGTATCAAGCGTGCCACCGATGTCATGATTGCTGGCAAGGTCGCCGTTGTTGCTGGTTTCGGTGATGTCGGCAAGGGTTGCGCCATGGCCCTCCACGGCATGGGTGCCCGCGTCCTCGTCACTGAGATTGACCCCATCAACGCCCTCCAGGCCGCCATGGCCGGCTACCAGGTCACCACCATGGAGAAGGCTGCCAAGATTGGTCAGATCTTCGTCACCACCACTGGCTGCCGTGACATTCTCACTGGCGCTCACTTCGAGGCCATGCCCAACGATGCCATTGTCTGCAGTAAGTTACCTTATACATCCTTTTCAGCTCATCATCTAACATCTACCAGACATTGGTCACTTCGATATCGAGATTGACGTTGCCTGGCTCAAGGCCAACGCCACCTCCGTCCAGAACATCAAGCCCCAGGTTGACCGCTTCCTCATGCCCAGCGGCCGCCACATCATCCTCCTCGCTGAGGGCCGTCTGGTCAACCTTGGCTGTGCTACCGGCCACTCCTCCTTCGTCATGTCCTGCTCTTTCACCAACCAGGTCCTTGCCCAGATCATGCTGTTCAAGGCCAGCGACAAGGCCTGGGGTGAGAAGTACGTCGAGTTCGCCAAGACCGGCAAGCTCGACGTCGGCGTCTACGTCCTCCCCAAGATCCTCGACGAGGAGGTTGCCCGTCTCCACCTGGACCACTGCCAGGCTGAGCTCAGCACCCTCACCCAGGTCCAGGCTGATTACCTCGGCCTGACTCGCGAGGGTCCCTTCAAGGCTGACATCTACCGCTACTAAGCGGATGTAATCATACCCAAGGATCCTTCAACTGGACTCCTACGTGTAACGAACTTTCCCTCTTCTATCGACACGACAACTGGCAAAATTCTAGTTTCAACAGCATGAACTTGCATGGCATATGGGCTGGGGAAGTTACAAGGACATCTGCGGTTTTTTGATTTTTTCCTCTTCTCTTCTTTGTTTCTGCTTATTCGGGATGCTTCTCTTTCCATCGTGAAGAGGAGATTTCTTCGCAGGGTGCAGGGAGGGGCAAAAAATCTTGCTTTTTCAACAAAATGGCGTTGGCTTTTTTGCTAATCATATGATTCCCCCCTTCGAGATATAAAAAACGGATGATGAATGGATGAAAGGATCCTCGTGATCCAACGATGAGACCTCCCCATAGAGATGGAAGGAGATGATGACTCGAGATAGGGCCCGTCAACCGTGGCCAGGACAGAGTAGAACTTCAAAAGAAATTCTTCTCAACAATATTTTGGATACTGCTTCTATGATGTGATGACTGAACCTTGTCGGGGAAATGATGTGTTAAGGCAATAGTCTCTTGGTGAACTTGTGTTCTTTCTATTGTTACCACGTCTACAAGCCACTTGATCCCAGTCTATTTGAACAAAACCAACTTTACTGCAAGTTCTTTTGCTCAGTGACGATACTCTTGAGCTTCCCCTCTGTGATTGCCAGCCGAACATTGTCAATGGCCCATTCTTCCATGGCTTTCTCCGTTTCGACGGTATAGGTGCCCATGTGCGGAACCAGCAGCACACTCTCATTAGCCAGTAACCCAGGGTGAATCTCGGGCTCCTTCTCAAACACATCCAATCCCACGCTGGCAACCTGGCCAGATGCGAGGGCATCTACAAGTGCAGCTTCATCCATGACTGCGCCGCGGGCTGTGTTGATTATGACGATGCCGGGCTTCATCATGTCGAATTGGGGCTTTGCAATTGTGTGTCGAGTGCTGGGCTATATAGATGTAAGATTAGAGAGTGGTGTAGTTGGTGTTGTGACTTACATTGAGCGGCAAGTTCAGGCTCAGGACATCACTCTCCTTCAGCAACGTCTCAAAGTCAACATACTCAGCACCGTCTTCTAGCTCAGAGGGCAGCTTCTGACGGTTATGATATCGAATAGTCATACCAAAGGCACGAGCCTTGCGGGCAACATTACGACCAATGCCGCCCATACCTAAGATGCCAAGCACCTTGCCCTCGGGGTCGTGACCTAGCGGGGGAGGAGGGCTCCCACGCCACTTTCCAGCGCGGAGGGATAAGACAGAGCTGGAGAGGTTTCGGAGAGCTCCTATAAGTAGCCAGATGGTAATATCTGCTGTGGCGTCGTCTACTGCCGTGGGTGTGTTGGAGACACGGATGTTGTGGGCTGTGCAGGCGGCGACGTCGATTTGGTCATAGCCAGCGCCTGAGGAGTCAGTGAGAGAGCGAAGATATATATGGATCTTGAAAGAAGGTATATAACAGGTAAAAAGGAGGAAGCAAGATATAAACGGGAGGGCATATATGCGAATCATGCCTAAGAACAAGGAGCCTCACCATTATGGCAGATAAACTTGAGTGTATCGGGCAGAGCATCAAGCAGCTCTTCGTTAACAAGACCAGTAGTGCTCACAGACGTAAAGTTTCGATAAACAGCAACAACTCCATCAAAGGCTCCAGACTTGGACTCTTCTAGAAAGGCAGCTCGGTCGGTCGACTTGGGCTTAATGATCTCCGCGATGGAGGCTAGTGAATCCCAGGCTTCGTAGGCACTGGGCGAGTTAGCAGTGACTTCCTTTTTTGAGTAATAATAGGGGCTTATAGGAGTGCTGTAACTTCTGGGGTACTTACTGCTCGATACCGCCTAGCAGAAGAACCTTGGGCTTGGCTGCCATTGCGAGGTGAGAACTGGGCTGAGGAAGCTATCGTGGGGGCTCAAGGTGGGAAAATGGGTTTGGCAGAACAGAGATTGATCAGAGATGAATTATCTCTATGGTTCCACGGTTTGTACTCTGGTAACTCTCTATGTATAGAGAATGATAGAAAATGTCGGGATCCGAATCAAGATGAGATGCAATGTGACCTTATCTACCGCCCGGGGGGAG